>JAGIQG010000007.1:573846-632250 GCA_024679065.1 Sphyrna mokarran | reverse complement strand
ATAGAAACATAGAACATTACAGCGCAGTACAGGCCCTTCGGCCCTCGATGTTGCGCCGGCCAGTGGACCCTCTAACCTAAACTATTCCAATATCATCCATATGCCTATCCACCGAACATTTGAATGCCCCCAAAGTAGGCGAGTCCACAACTGCTGCAGGCAGGGCATTCCACGCTCTCACCACCCTCTGTGTAAAGAACCTGCCTCTGACATCCGTCCTATAACTACCACCTCTTAATTTAAAGTTATGTCCCCTCGTGTTGGTCATCACCATCCGAGGAAAAAGGCTCTCACTATCCACCCTATCCAGTCCTTTGATCATCTTATACGCCTCAATTAGGTCACCGCGTAACCTTCTTCTCTCTAATGAAAATAACCTCAGGTCCCTCAGCCTTTCCTCATAAGGCCTTCCCACCATACCAGGCAACATCCTGGTAAACCTCCTCTGCACCCTTTCCAATGCTTCCACATCTTTCTTATAATGCGGCGACCAGAACTGTACGCAATACTCCAAGTGCGGCCGCACCAGAGTTTTGTACAGTTGTAACATAACCTCACGGCTCCTAAATTCAATCCCTCTACCAATAAAAGCTAACACACCGTATGCCTTCTTAACAACTTTATCAACCTGGGTGCCAACTTTCAAAGACCTATGTACTTGTACCCCAAGATCCCTCTGCTCGACAACATTATTAAGGTTCCTTCCATTAGCCCTATATTTCATATGCCTGTTATTCCTATCAAAGTGAATCACCTCACACTTATCCGTATTGAATTCCATTTGCCACCTCACGGCCCAGCTCTGCAACCTATCCATGTCCCTCTGCAAACTGTAACATCCATCCTCGCTGTCTACAACTCCCCCCACTTTGGTATCGTCAGCAAATTTACTAATCCAACCCTCTACACCCTCATCCAGGTTATTTAAAAAAATGACAAACAGCAGTGGCCCTAAAACAGATCCTTGAGGTACACCACTTGTAACTGAACTTCAGGTTGAATATTTCCCATCAACCACCACCCTCTGTCTTCTTACAGCTAGCCAATTCCTGATCCAAACTGCTAAATCACCCTCAATTCCATGCCCCCATAGCTTCTGCAATTGCCTACCATGGGGGATCTTATCAAACGCTTCACTGAAATCCATATACACCACCTCAACTGCTTTAGCCTCATCCATCTCTTTGGTCTCTATCTCAAAGAACTCAATAAGGTTTGTGAGGCACAACCTTCACAAAACTGTGCTGACTATCCCTAATCAAATTATTCCTTTCTAGATGATTATAAATCCTATCCCTTATAATCCTTTCCAAAACTTTGCCCACAACAGAAGTAAGGCTCACTGGTCTATAAAAAGAATTATCCTTACTGTTTTTATCCTACAGATGCTTTGGTCCACCTTAGAACATAGAACATAGAACAATACAGCACGGAACAGGCCCTTCGGCCTTCGATGTTGTGCCGACCAAAAATAAAAAGCAATGCCCCTCCTAACTAAACCATTCCCTTCTCATCCATATACTTATCAACTAACCTCTTAAACGCCACCAAACTTGGCGCATCTACACCAGCTGCAGGCAGGGCATTCCACTCCCTAATGCCTTGTTGTCTAACTAGGGGCATACACGCAATGGGTCGTGAGAGGGCTGCTCTTGGATTTTTTTTTGAGAGTATCCTAGTGCTTCACGTCATTAGTGTACGCTTGACCTGGACCATCTGATGGGTAACACGACAGCTCAGTGACCATCGCTGTGCTGTGCAGATACATGGATTTGGGCCTGTGTCTGTGGGAGTTTGCGCATTCTCCCAACATGTGGTTGAGAATGTTGCAGCAACAATGCAAGTGGGTTGGAATTGTCGCAGTTGTTAATTTCTTTGCCAATTTCTCTCCCTTTGCCTCATCTGTTTACTCCTTACTTCCATAAACCGACTGTAATCCATCCAACTCTCCCAGTCATTTTCCTGCCTCTTTCATGTCAATCTCAGTCTGGGTCATTTTGTGCTGATTGACTGTATTCAGTGAAAAGGTTCAGGAACATTGATTACCAGTTGCTGCAGTCATGGTGTAGACTGGTTCCTGATGGGATCTCCTCCTGCACCTCAGCACCATTATCCATCAAAATAGTGGGAGAGACTGAAGAATCAACGGAATGATTCTGGAATAACTGCAGAATCTCCTCTGTTAGAACACATGGACATTCCTAAACATAACACACAACAGGTTTAGGGACAGAGAATTGTAAATCAGATAGAATATAAATACAGGAGGGCTTTGCTCATTTACAGAGTAGAATTGAAAGGTATAAACTCTCAGCTCAGGGTCATTCATTACGTAACTAGTTCAAACCAATTTTTCATCGTTAGCAAAGCGAGACTCATTCGTGTTTTCAGAAGGGGTTTCTCAGTGCTGTCTGCTCTACACTGGCAGCACACAGCGAGTTTGGAGACTGAGGGAGTTTAGCCAAGGAGGAAACTCTAAATAATAAATAAAATAATTAAGAGAAATGTCTCCGAATATCTCATAAGGATGAAGGATGGAAAGTATTGGGAACCTTGGATAATGGGAGATATTGTGAGTCTAGTCAAAGGAAAAAGGGAAACATTTGTCAAAGGTAGGAGGCTGAGAATAGACAAAGAAATTTGGAGTATAAGGAAAGTAGAATGAAACTTAAGCAAGGAGTAAGGACGGCCAAAACGGGTTACGAAAAAGCATTGGCCAGCAGGATTAAGGAAATTCCCAAGGCTTTTTATACATAAAGAGCAAGAGGGTAGCCAGGGAGAGGGTTGGCCGATCAAGGAAAAGGAATCTATGTGTGGAGCCAGACGACATGGGTGAGATATTAAATGAGTACTTTGTGTCAGTATTCACCAAAGAGAAGGACATGGTGACTGATGAGTCTAGGAAAGGGTGTGTAGATAGAACATAGAACATTACAGCGCAGAACAGGCCCTTCGGCCTTTGATGTTGCGCCGACATTGAGAAAAAGCAATGACCTAAACCATTCCATTTTCATCCATAAACCAATCCACTGACCACTTAAACACCCCCGAACTTCGCAAATCTACAATTGCTGCAGGCAGGGCATTCCATACCCTTACCATCCTCTGGGTAAAGAACCTACCTCTGACATCCGTCCTATAACTACCACCCCTTAATTTAAAGCTACGTCCCCTCGTACTAGTTTTCTCCATCCGAGGAAAAAAGGCTATCACTGTCCACCCTGTCTAATCCTCTGATCATCTTATATGCCTCAATAAGGTCTCCTCTTAGCCGCCTTCTTTCTAATGAAAACAACCTCAAATCCCTCAGCCTCTCTTCATAAGACCTGCCCTCCATACCAGGCAACATCCTGGTAAACCTCCTCTGTACCCTCTCCAATGCCTCCACATCTTTCTTATAATGCGGGGACCAGAACTGCACAATACTCCAAGTGCGGCCGCACTAGAGTTTTGTACAATTGCAACATGACGTTGCGGCTCCGAAATTCAATCCCCCTACCAATAAAGGCTAAGACTCCGTATGCCTTCTTAACAACCTTATCGACTTGATTGCCAACTTTCAGGGATCTATGCACATATACACCAAGATCCCTCTGTTCTTCAACACTATTAAGAGTCCTACCATTAGCCCTATACTCTACACATTTGTTATTCCTGCCAAAGTGAATTACCTCACACTTTTCCACATTAAACTCCATTTGCCACCTCTCGGCCCAGCTCTGCAACATGTCCAAGTCTCTCTGCAAACTATAACACCCCTCTTCACTATCTACCATTCCTCCAACTTTGGTGTCATCAGCAAATTTAGTAATCCATCCTTCGATACACTCATCCAGATCATTTATAAAAATTACAAACAGTAGGGGCCCCAAAACAGATCTCTGAGGTACACCACTTGTAACCGAACTCCATGATGAATAATTTCCATCAACCACCACACTCTCTCTTCTATCAGCTAGCCAATTCCTAATCTAATTAGCTAAATCACCCTCAATCCCATACATCTGCATTTTCTGCAGAAGCCTTCCATGGGGAACCTTATCGAACGCCTTACTAAAGTCCATATACACCACATCTGTTATAGCCCCTGCTGTTTGTAATTTTTATAAATGATCTGGATGAGGGTATTGAAGGATGGATTAGTAAATTTGCAGATGACACTAAAGTCGGTGGAGTGGTAGATAGTGAAGAGGGGTGTTATAGTTTGCAGAGAGACTTGGACAAGTTGCAGAGCTGGGCCGAGAAGTGGCAAATGGAGTTTAATGTGGAAAAACGTGAGGTAATGCACTTTGGCAGGAATAATAAATGTGTAGAGTATAGGGCTAATGGTAGGATTCTTAATAGTGTTGATGAACAGAGGGATCTTGGTGTATTTGTGCATAGATTCCTGAAAGTAGGCAGTCAAGTCGATAAGGTTGTTAAGAAGGCATATGGAGTCTTAGCTTTTAGTGGTAGGGGGATTGAATTTCGGAGCCGCAACGTCATGTTGCAACTGTACAAAACTCTAGTGCGGCCGCACTTGGAGTATTGTGTGCAGTTCTGGTCCCCACATTATAAGAAAGATGTGGAGGCATTGGAGAGGGACAGAGGAGGTTTACCAGGATGTTGCCTGGTATGGAGGGCAGGTCTTATGAAGAGAGGCTGAGGGATTTGAGGTTGTTTTCGTTAGAAAGGAGGCGGCTAAGATGGGACCTAATCGAAACATATAAGATGATTAGAGGTTTAGATAGGGTGGACAGTGATAGCCTTTTTCCTAGGATGGAGAAAGCTAGCACGAGGGACACAGCTTTAAATTAAGGGGTGATAGTTATAGGACGGATATCAGAGGTAGGTTCTTTACCCAAAGGGTGGTTCGGGAGTGGAATGCCCTGCCTGCAGCAGTTGTAGATGCACCAAGTTTGGTGGCGTTTAAGAGGTTAGTTGATAAGTATATGGAAGAGAAGGGAGTGGTTTAGTTTGAAGGGTCATTGCTTTTTATATTGGTCGGCGCAACATCGAAGGCCGAAGGGCCTGTTCTGTGCTGTAATGTTCTATGTTCTACGTCAACTGCCTTACCCCCATCCACCTCTTTGGTCACTTTTTCAAAAAACTCAATAAGGTTTGTGAGGCATGACCTACCCTTCACAAAACCATGCTGACTATCCCCAATCAATTCATTTCTCTCTAAATAACTATAAATCCTATCCCTAATAATTCTTTCCATTACTTTGCCCACAACAGAAGTAAGACTCACCGGTCTATAATCCCCAGGATAGTCTCTATTCCCCTTCTTGAACAATGGGACAACATTCGCGATCCTCCAGTCTTCCGGCACTATACGTGTAACCAACGATGACCTGAAGATCAGAGCCAAAGGCTCTGCAATCGCCTCTCTTGCCTCCCACAGAATCCTAGGGTAAATCCCGTCCGGCCCAGGGGACTTATCTATTTTCAAACCTTCAAGAATATCTAACACCTCCTCCTTATAAAGAACAACAAAGAACAAAGAACAAAACAGCATGGGAAACAGGCCCTTCGGCCCAACGAGCCAAATTGATATTTAATATATCAATTGGCCCTTCGGCCCAACGAGCTTTAATTGATAAGTATATGGAAGAGAAGGGAATGGTTTAGTTTGGAGGGGCATTGCTTTTTATTTTGGTCGGCACAACATCGAAGGCCGAAGGGCCTGTTCTGTGCTGTAATGTTCTATGTTCTACGTCAACTGCCTTACCCCCATCCACCTCTTTGGTCACTTTTTCAAAAAACTCAATAAGGTTTGTGAGGCATGACCTACCCTTCACAAAACCATGCTGACTATCCCCAATCAATTCATTTCTCTCTAAATAACTATAAATCCTATCCCTAATAATTCTTTCCATTACTTTGCCCACAACAGAAGTAAGACTCACCGGTCTATAATCCCCAGGATAGTCTCTATTCCCCTTCTTGAACAATGGGACAACATTCGCGATCCTCCAGTCTTCCGGCACTATACGTGTAACCAACGATGACCTGAAGATCAGAGCCAAAGGCTCTGCAATCGCCTCTCTTGCCTCCCACAGAATCCTAGGGTAAATCCCGTCCGGCCCAGGGGACTTATCTATTTTCAAACCTTCAAGAATATCTAACACCTCCTCCTTATAAAGAACAACAAAGAACAAAGAACAAAACAGCATGGGAAACAGGCCCTTCGGCCCAACGAGCCAAATTGATATTTAATATATCAATTGGCCCTTCGGCCCAACGAGCTTTAATTGATAAGTATATGGAAGAGAAGGGAATGGTTTAGTTTGGAGGGGCATTGCTTTTTATTTTGGTCGGCACAACATCGAAGGCCGAAGGGCCTGTTCTGTGCTGTACTGTTCTATGTTCTATGAGCCCACGCTGCCACCTCGATGTTCCCACTTCTACACGTGATCCCTGTCCGTGTTTATAGATCTATGGATTAAAAACCAAATTTGAGACTATTTAGGGAGAATTTGTTTTGCCAATTAGCCTAAGAGCACATCTTTGGGATGTGGGAGGAAACCGGAGCTCCCGGAGAAAACCCACGCAAGCACGGGGAGAATGCGCAAACTCCCACAGACACAGACCCAAATCCACGTATCTGCACAGCACAGCTATAGTCACTGCGCTGTTGTGTTGCCCATCAGATGGTCCAGGTCAAGCATACACTAACGATGTGAAGCAGTAGGATATCTCAAAAAAGGTCCAAGAGCAGTCCTCTCACGACCCATCGCGTGTATGCCCCTCGTTAGACAACAAGGTGGACCAAAGCACCTGTAGGATAAAAACAAGTACATCAATATCATCATCTATTTACACACTTCCCAGGGACTCCCAAGGCTCATGATCCTATTTTAAATCAGTTTTCTATACCCCTCCATTCCCATTCTGTTCATGTGCCCATCTAAGTATTTCTTAAATAGCTCCAGAGTACCTGCCTCCACCACTTTACTTGGCAGCGCATTCCATACCCCCACCACCCTCTGTGTGAAAAAACTCCCTCTAGCATCAAAATTATACCTTACCCCCCTCACCCTAAGCCCGTGACCCCTTGTGCTATTTGAGTCCATCCTAGGAAAAAGCTTAACCCTGTTTACTCTATCTATACCCCTCATAATCTTGTACACCTCTATTAGATCTCCTCTAAGTCTACGTCTTCTAAGGAAAACAGCCCCAATTTGCCTAACCTCTCCTCGTAACTCAGACCTTCCATACCAGGCAGCATCCTGGTAAACCTCCTCTGCACTCTTTCCAGAGTCTCCACGTCCT
Source organism: Sphyrna mokarran (assembly GCA_024679065.1). Classification (NCBI taxonomy): domain Eukaryota; kingdom Metazoa; phylum Chordata; class Chondrichthyes; order Carcharhiniformes; family Carcharhinidae; genus Sphyrna; species Sphyrna mokarran. The sequence goes on along the minus strand of JAGIQG010000007.1, from coordinate 624,993 downwards.
TCCGGTAGTAAGGTGACCAGAACTGGACGCAGTATTCCAAATGAGGTCTAACCAGCGTTTTATACAACTGCAACATTAAAGGCCAGCTCTTGTACTCTATACCCCTCCCTATAAAGGCTAACATACTATATGCTTTCTTCACAACCTTCTCCACTTGCTCTGCCACCTTCAGAGACTTGTTCACCTGCACCCCCAGGTCCCTCTGCGTTTCCATACTCTTAATAGGTCTACCCTTTATCATATACCTCCCCCCTACATTTTTTCTCCCGAAATGCATCACCTCACATTTATCAGGATTGAATTCCATCTGCCATCTTTCTACTCAAGCTACCAGCCTATCTATGTCCTGCTGCATCGCCTGACAATGCTCCTCACTATCCGCAAGTCCAGCCATCTTTGTATCGTCTGAAAACTTGCTGATCACTCCACTTACTCCCTCTTCCAAGTCATTTATATATATTACAAATAGAAGAGGTCCCAGTACCGAGCCCTGCGGCACACCACTAGTGACCGACCTCCAACTAGAGAAACACCCTTCCACTATTACTCTCTGTCTCCTATTACCAAGCCAGTTACTTATCCATCTAGCTACCTGTCCTTGTATCCCATTTGCCTTGACCTTCTCGACTAACCTCCCACGAGAGACTTTGTCAAACGACTTACTAAAATCCATATAGACAACATCAACGGCTCGCCCTTCGTCCACCGTTTTCGTATCTACTTCAATACTTTCCAGTTTACAACCCTGTATCCCAGTGTTCTCCACAACTACATTTACATCTCCCTGCGTGAATACCGAAGAGAAATATTTGTTCAGTGCCTCTCCGATCTCTTTAGGCTCCACACACAACTTTCCACTGCTGTCTCTGACTGGCCCTATTCTTCTTTTCTTAACATATCTAAAGAAAGCTTTAGGATTCTCCTTGATCCTATCAGCCAAAGTCTTCTCGTTTCCTCTTTTAGCTCTTCTTAACTCACTCTTTAGCTCCCTCCTGGCTAATCTATAACTTTCCAGTGCACTAACTGAGCCTTCATGCCTCATCTTGTCATAAACCTCCTATTTTCCTTTTAACCAGCGAATCAACTTTTTTTGTACACCACGGTTCCCTTACTCGACCATTTCCTCCTTGTCTGACAGGGACATACTTATCAAGGACTCGCAGTAGCTGTTCCTTGAATAAGCTCCACATTTCAGATGTTCCCAGCCCCTGTAGTTTCCTAGTCCAACCTATGCATCCTAAATCTCTCCTAATGGCCTCATAATTACCATTCCCCCAGCTAAAACTACTGACCCCAAGTTCATGCCTATCCCTATCCATCACTAAGGTGAACGTAACCGAATTGTGGTCACTATCACCAAAATGCTCATCTACTTCCAAGTCTAACACGTGGTCTGGCTCATTGCCCAGCACCAAATCCAATGTAGCCTCACCTCTAGTTGGCCTATCTACATAGAGTCAAAAAACCTTCCTGCACACTTTGTATAAAAGCTGACCCCTCTAACGAGCTCGAGCTTTAGCTATTCCAATCAATATTAGTAAAGTTAAAGTCTCCCATAACAATTACCCTATTTTGATAGTTTGAGTCATATTGAGATCAAAAAGGAGGTATTGGGATTCTTGAGAAACATTAAGATAAGCAAGTCCCCAGGGCCTGATGGGATATACCCCTCAATACTGAGCGAGGCAAGGAAGGAAATTGCTGGGCCTTGAAAAAAATCTTTGTATCCTCACTGGCTACAGGGAGGTCCCAGAGGATTAGAGAATAGCTCATGTTCTTCCTTTGTTTCAAAACGATTGCAAGAAAAATCCAGGTAATTACAGGCCGATGAGCCTGACATCAGTGGTGTAGAAATTATTGGAAAGAAATATTGGAAAGAGTGCTCTGGTTTCCTCCCACAGTCCAAAGATGTGCCGGTCAGGTTAATTGACCATGTTAAAAAATTGTGGGTAAGATATGTAGGGATATAGGGATAGAGCCCGGGTGGGTTATGGTCAGTACAGACTCGATGGGCCAAAGGGTCTGCTTCTGGACTGTAGGGGTCTATGAATTCTTCAAGACAGGATTTATTCCCACTTGGAAATAAGTGGACGTATTAGTGAGAGGCACATTGTTTTGTGAATCACAGAATCATAGAACCCTACAGTGCAGAAAGAGGCCTTTCGACCCATTAGGTCTGCACCAAACACAATCCCACCTTGGCCCTACCCCCATATCATATCCACAAATCCCTCTAACCTACACATCCCTGGACACTAAGGGGCAATTTCTTAGCATGACCAATCAACCTAACCCACACATCTTTGGACTGTGGGAGGAAACTGGAGCACCCAGAGGAAACCCAAGCAGACACGAGGAGAATGTGCAAGCTCCACACAGAAAGTGACCCAAGCCAGGAATTGAACCCAAGACCCTGGAGCTGTGAAGCAGCAGTGCTAACCACTGTGCTACTGTGCCTCCCTTGTGAAGGGGAGGTTGTGTCTCACAAACTTGATCGGATTTTTTGATGAAGATGATTGATGAGGGTGGAGCAGTGGATGTTGTCTACATGGACTTCGGTAAGGCCTTTGACAAGGTCACTCATGGCAGACTGGTGCAGAAGGTGACAATACATGGGATCAGAAGTGAGCTGGCAATGTGGGTACAAAACTGACTCGATCAAAGAAGTAGAGATGTCGGCGTTGGACTGGAGTAAACACAGTAAGAAGTCTCACAACACCAAGTTAAAATCCAAGCAGTTTATTTGTTAATATTCCCACAAGCTTTCGGAAGTGATGTTCCTTCATCAACTATGTGGAAGGTTCTGATCAGAGAAGGGCGTATAAAGGCACACACAGTTTACAGATTACTGATTAGAATGCAAGTCTTTACAGCTAATCTGCTATTCAGTCTTCAAGGTGCAGACAGCATGAATGGAGATAGCATTAAGCACAGGTTAAAGAGATGTATATTGTCTCCAGACAGGACGTTAGTGAGATTTTATAATCGCTGGCAAGTCATGGGGGTTACAGATAGTGTGAGATGAACCCAAGATCTCAGTTGAGACCGTCTTCATGTGTGCAGAACTTGGCTATCAGTCTCTGTTCAGCGACTCTGCACTGTCGTGTGTCGTGAAGGGCAACTTGGAGAATGTTTACCCGAAGGTCGGAGGCCAAATGCTCATGACCGCTGAAATGTTCCCCAACAGGAAGGGAACAGTTTTGCCTGGTGATTGTCAAGCGATGCTCATTCATCCGCTGTCATAGTGTCTGCATGGTCTCCCCCATGTACCATGCTTCAGGACATCCTTTCTTGCAACGTATTAGGTAGACAACGTTGGCCGAGTTGCAAGAGTATGTACCGTGTACCTGGTGAATGGTATTCTCACGTGTGATGATGTCGTCCATGTCGATGATCCGGCAGGTCTTGCAGAGGTTGCGGTGGCAGGGTTGTGTGGTGTTGAGTTCACTGTTCTCCTGAAGGCTGGATAGTTTGCTGTGAACAACGGTCTGTGTGAGATTGTGCGGTTGTTTGAACGCAAGAAGTGGGGTGTGGATATGGCCCTGGCGAGATGTTCGTCTTCATCAATGATGCGTTGAAGACTCCGGAGAAGATATTGTTGCTTCTCCGCTCCGGGGAAGTATTGGAGGATGAAGGGTACTCTGTCCACCGTGTCCCGTGTTTGTCTTCTGAGGAAGCTGGTGCGGTTTTTCGCTGTGGCACGTCAGAACTGTCAAACGATGAGTCGAGTGCAATATCCTGTTCTTATGAGGGCATCTTTCTGCATCTGGAGGTGTCTGTCACAATTCTCCTCACCTGAGCATACGGAGGGCTTGTCTGTAGGGGATGGCCTCTTTAATATATTTAGGGTGGAAGCTGGAGAAGTGGAACATCGTGAGGTTATCTGTGGATTTGTGGTACAGTGAGATACTGAGCATTTTCGCCTTTATAAATTGGAGTATCGAGTATAAAAGTTGGAGTGTTATGCTAAGGTTATATAAGAGATTGGTGAGGCCGAATTTACAGTATTGTGAACTGTTTGGGTCACCGAGTTACAGGAAGGATGTAAATAAGGTTGAAAGAGTGTAGAGAAGGTTCACAAGGATGTTGCCGGGAATTGAGAAGCTGAGTTACAGAGAGAGATTAAATAGATTAGGACTTTATTCCCTGGAGTGTAGAAGAATGAGGGGAGATTTGATAGAGGTGTATAAGATTTTGATGGGTATAGATAGAGTGAATGCAAGGAGGCTTTTTCCACAGAGGCTCGGGGAGAAAAAGATCAGAGGGTATGGGTTAAGGGTGAAAGAGGAAAAGTTTAAAGGGAATATTAGGGGGGATTCTTCACACAGAGAGTGGTGGGAGTGTGGAATGAGCTGCCGGATAAAGTGGTAAATGTGGGGTCACTTTTAACATTTAAGAAAAACTTGGACAGGTTCATGGATGAGAGGGGTGTGGAGGGATATGGTTCAAGTGCAAGTCAGAGGGACTAGGCAGAAAAATGGTTTGGCGCAGACAAGAAGGGCCAAAAGGCCAGTTTCTCAGCTGTAATTTTTTATGGTTCTAAGATAAACATGGGACACGGTGGACAGAGTACCCTTCGTCATCCAGTACTTCCCTGGAGCAGAGAAGCTATGACATCTTCTCTGGAGCCTTCAACATATTATTGATGAAGATGAACATCTTGCCAAGGCCATCCTCACACCCCCACTTCTTGCCTGCAAACAACAGCACAACCTCAAACAGATTATTGTCCGCAACCAACTACCCAGCCTTCAGGAGAACAGTGACCACAACACCACACAATTCTGCCACAGCAACCTCTGCAAGATGTGCCAGATCATCAATATGGATGATATCATCTCACACGAGAATACCATCCACCAGGTACATGGTACATACTCTTGCAGCTTGGCCAATGTTGTCTACCTAATACATTGCAAGAAAGGATGTCCTGAAGTATGGTGCATTGGGGAGACCATGCAGACGCTATGACAACGGATGAACATAGAACATAGAACGTAGAACATAGAACAATACAGCACAAACAGGCCCTTCGGCCCACGAGTTGCACCGATCACATCTACCAATCCACAGACCTATCTATAACCCCCTATCCTATTCTTTTCCATATACTCATCCAGAAGTCTTTTAAAAGACCCCAGTGAGTTTGCCTCAACAACCTCCGACGGCAGTCGGTTCCATTCACTCACCACTCTCTGATTGAAAAAATTACCCCTAACATCTCCTTTGTATTTGCTTCCCTGCACCTTAAATCTGTGTCATCTCGTAGTGACCATTTCAGCTCGAGGAAATAGTCTCTGAGAGTCCACCCTATCTATTCCTCTCAACATTTTATAAACCTCTATCAGGTCGCCTCTCAACCTACGTCTCTCCAGTGAGAAGAGTCCCAGCTCCCTCAACCTATCTTCATAAGGCCTGCCTCCCAATCCAGGCAGCATCCTTGTAAATCTCCTCTGCACTCTCTCAATAGCCTCTACATCCTTCCTATAATGAGGCAACCAGAACTGCGCACAATACTCCAACTGGGATCTGACAAGAGTCTTATAGAGCTGCATCATTACCTTCTGACTCCTAAACTCTATTCCTCGATTAATGAAGGCCAGTACACCGTATGCCTTCTTGACCACTTCCTCCACTTGCGAGGCCGATTTAAGAGTCAACATAGGACATAGAACATCGAACAATACAGCACAGAACAGGCCCTTCGGCCTTCGATGTTGTGCCGACCAAAATAAAAAGCAATGCCCCTCCTAACTAAACCATTCCCTTCTCATCCATATACTTATCAACTAACCTCTTAAACGCCACCAAACTTGGCGCATCTACAACAGCTGCAGGCAGGGCATTCCACTCACTAATCACTCTAATCACTCTTTGAGTAAAGAAAGAGTGGGTCCTATGGACCCGGACCCAGAGATCATTCTGCTCTACAACACAGCTAAGACTGCTACCCCTTATATTGTACTCCTTCATCCCATTATTCCTGCCAAAATGGACCACTACACATTTATCTGCGTTGAAGTCCATCTGCCACTTCTCCGCCCAGTCTTGCATCCTGTCTATGTCCCGCTGCAACTTTTGGCATCCCTCCAGACCATCCACAACACCACCGATCTTTGTATCATCGGCGAACTTGCTAACCCATCCCTCCACTTCCTCATCCAGGTCATTTATGAAAATGACAAACAGCAGGGGTCCCAGAACAGATCCCTGGGGCACTCCACTGGTTACCGACCTCCATGCAGAACAAGACCCATCCACAACCACTCTCTGCCTTCTGCCGGCAAGCCAGTTCTGGATCCACGAGGCCAAAGCCCCTTGGATCCCATGCCCTCTCACCTTCTCCAGAAGCCTTGCATGGGGGACCTTATCAAACGCCTTGCTAAAGTCCATGTACACTACGTCCACCGCTCTTCCTTCGTCAACGTGTTCAATCATATTTTCGAAGAACTCAACTAGGCTGAGGCATGACCTGCCCTTGACAAAACCATGCTGACTATTTCTAATCAGTCCAAACTTCTCCAAATGTTCATATATCTTATCCCTCAGAAGCCTCTCCATCAGCTTACCAACCACTGAAGTCAGACTCACCGGTCGGTAATTTCCTGGACTATCCTTGTTCCCTTTCTTAAAGATAGGAACCACATCCGCAATCCTCCAATCCTCCGGAACCTCTCCCGTTTCCGTGGACGACACAAAGATCATCGCCAGGGGCTCTGCAACCACTTCCCTCACCTCCCTCAATAACCTGGGGTGCATCCCATCCGGTCCCAGTGACTTGTCTATCTTGATAGAATTTAACAGGTCTAACACATCCTCTTTCCTAACATCCACATACTCAATGTGAGGTAATGCACTATGGCAGAAATAATAAATGTGTAGAGTATAGGGCAAATGGTAGGATTCTTAGTAGTCTAGATGAACAGAGGGATCTTGGTGTGTATGTGCATAGATCCCTGAAAGTAGGCAGTCAGGTCGAGAAGGTTGTTAGGAAGGCATATGGAGTCTTGGCTTTTATTGGTAGAGGGATTGAATTTCGGAGCCGCAACGTCATGTTGCAACTGTACAAAACTCTAGTGCGGCCGCACTTGGAGTATTGTGTGCAGTTCTGGTCCCCACATTATAAGAAAGATGTGGAGGCATTGGAGAGGGTACAGAGGAGGTTTACCAGGATGTTGCCTGGTATGGAGGGCAGGTCTTATGAGGAGAGGCTGAGGGATTTGAGGTTGTTTTCGTTAGAAAGGAGGAGGCTAAGAGGGGACCTGATCGAAACATATAAGATGATTAGAGGTTTAGATAGGGTGGACAGTGATAGCCTTTTTCCTAGGATGGAAAAAGCTAGCACGAGGGGACACAGCTTTAAATTAAGGGGTGATAGTTATAGGACGGATATCAGAGGTAGGTTCTTTACCCAAAGGGTGGTTCGGGAGTGGAATGCCCTGCCTGCAGCAGTTGTAGATGCGCCAAGTTTGGTGGCGTTTAAGAGGTTAGTTGATAAGTATATGGAAGAGAAGGGAATGGTTTAGTTTGGAGGGGCATTGCTTTTTATATTGGTCGGCGCAACATCGAAGGCCGAAGGGCCTGTTCTGTGCTGTAATGTTCTATGTTCTATGTTCAATCTTTTCCATATGCCTCAAACCGGCACTGCAATCTCCCAATTCACTTTCCACCGTGAATACCGAGGCAAAGTACTCGTTAAGCACCTCTGCCATTTCTTCCAGATTCACACAGACTTTTCCCCCTTCACCTTTTATAGGTCCTATCCCTTCTCTTCTCATCCTTTTACTTTTCACATATTTATAGAAGGCCTTGGGATTCTCCTTAATCTTACCTGCCAAGTCCTTCTCATGACCCCTTCTGGCTCTCCTAATTTCCTTTTTCAGTTCCCTTCTACACACCTTATACTCCTCGAGATCCCTAACATCCCCTAGCTCTCTGAACCTTTTATATACCATTTTTTTCTTCCTAACTAGGTTCACCACTACCTTCGTGCACCACGGTTCCCGCGTCCTACCAGAACCTCCTTGACTCCTCGGAACGTTGTCTTGCAGTGCCCCAGACAAACATTCCTTGAAAATCCGCCACTTTCCTTCTGTACTCTTCCCCAAGAACACCTCCTTCCAGTTTATACGTCCAATTACCTGCCTAATGTTTTCATATTTCCCCTTACTCCAGACATACACCTTCCTAGCCTGCCTGATCCTATCTCTTTCCATCGCTATCGTGAAAGAGATAGAATTATGATCTCCATTCCCAAGATGCTCACCTACCGTGAGATCCGACACCTGCCCTGGCTCATTAGCAAGCACCAGGTCAAGTACAGCCTCTCCTCTCGTAGGCTTTTCCACGTACTGTGTCAGAAAACCTTCCTGAACACACCTAACAAACTCCACACCATCCAAAACCCTTACCCTTGGGATATTCCAGTCGATGTTTGGGAAATTGAAATCTCCCATCACAACAACCCTGTTATTTCTACATCTGTCTAGGATCTGTTTCCCTATCTGCACCTCAAGTTCCCTGCCGCTATTGGGCGGCCTATAGAATACACCCAGCAAAGTTATCGAGCCTTTGCTGTTCCTAACTTCCACCCACAGAGACTCCGTAGACATTCCCTCCACGTCTTCCACCTTCTCTACAGCCATGACACTGTCCCTGATCAACAGTGCCACACCACCTCCTCTTTTGCCCCCAACCCTGTCCCTCCTGAAGCACCTGAATCCCGGCACCTGAAGTACCCAGTCCTGTCCCTGAGACAACCAAGTCTCTGTAATGGCCACCACATCACACTCCCAAGCAGCAATCCATGCCCTAAGCTCATCTACCTTATTTACTACACTCAAATAGACACACCGCAGCCCCTCAGTCAGGATATTTCCCTTTTCCACCACCTGCCTAACCCCCCTCTCAGGGTGCCTACAGTCCTTCCCTACCTGGGAACTAATCTCCTTGTTCACTGTCCCATTGGTATTCCCACCCCCCAGATTTTCTAGTTTAAAGTTCCCCCAGTAGCCCTAGCTTGTCTACCCGCCAAGATATTAGTCCCCCTAGGGTTCAAGTGCCACCCGTCCTTACTGTACGGGTCACACCTGCCCCTAAAGAGGTCCCAATGATCTATGAACCTGAATCCCTGCCCCCTGCTCCAGTCTCTCTGCCATGCATTCATCCTCCACCTGATTTGATTCCTGCTCTCATTCTCCCGAGGCGCAGGCAGCAATCCTGAAATTACTACCTTCGCTTTCCTCTTTCTCAGCTTCCTACCCAGTTCACTATAATCCCTTTTGATGAATGAACATCGCTCAACAATCATCAGGCAAGACTGTTCCCTTCCTGGTGGCGAACACTTCAGCGGTCATGAGCATTTGGCCTCTGATCTTCGGGTAAACATTCTCCAAGGCAGCCTTCAGGACACACGACAGCGCAGATTCGCTGAGCAGAGACTGATAGCGAAGTCCCGCACACATGAGGACGGTCTCAACCGGGATCTGGGGTTCATGTCACACTATCTGTAACCCCCATGAATTGCCTGGGTTTGCAAAATCTCACTTACTGTCCTGTCAGGAGACAATACACATCTCTTTAAACCGGGCTAATGCTATCTCCATTCACACTGCCTGCATCTTTAAGACTAGAATAGCAGGTTAGCTGTAAAGAACAAAGTACAATACAGCACAGGAACAGGTCCTTCGGCCCTCCAACCTACACCGCTCATGTCCCCAACTAGACCATTCATTTGTATCTCTCTATTCCCAGTCTGTTCATGTGGCTATTTGGATAAGTCTTAAACGATCCCAGTGTGTCCGCCTCAAAATTGCATTCTAATCAGTACTCTGCAAACTGTGTTTGATTTTATATGCCCTTCTCTGATCAGAACCTTCCACACAGCTGCCGAAATAAAGAAAGCATGCAACCTTCATCAAATTCTCATCCTCAATAAATTCCATGGGAGACCCAACTCTCACCTTGACACAGGATCCGTTGTGTAAGTACATATCGATAGGACAGTGACAACCTTCCTCACAGCCGTCATTGAAGCAGTCCACCAATCCACTCAGATGAGTACAGCTGTATGGACAACCTTCACTGCTCACACATTCTCGGTACAGTCGGTCTGAAGGACAGCCAACCTCTACAAACAGAGAAAACTGCTTCAATGTGATCACTGGACAGCAGAACAATCAACTCTAGACATCACTCACTTCCCTGTCATAGAATTACACGGTGTAGAAAAGGCCCTTTGGCCCATCGGGTCTGCACCAACACATTAAAAACCCTAACTGCCACCTAATCCCATCTGCCAGCACTTGGCCCATTGCCCGGAATGTTATAATTTGCCAAGTGCTGATCCAGGTACTTTTTAAAGGATGTGAGGTATCCTGCCCCCACCACCCTCCCAGGCAGCGCATTCCAGACCCTCACCACCCTCTGGGTAATTCCTCAAATCCCCTAAATCTCCCGCCCCTCACTTTCAACTCTGTCCCCTTGTGACTGACCCTTTAACTAAGGGGAACAGCTGCTCCTTATCCACTCTGTCCGTGTCTCTCATCATGTTGAACACCTCGATCAGGTCCCCCTCAGTTTTCTCTGCTCCAATGAAAACAACCCAAGCCTATCAAACCTCTCTTCATAACTTAAATATTCCATCTCAGGCAGCATCCTGGTGAATCTCCTCTGCACCCCCTCCAGTGTAATCATATCCTTCCGATAATGTGGTGTCCAGAACTGCACACAGTGCTCCAGCTGTGGCCTCACCAAAGTTCTACACAACTCCAACATAACTTCCCTGTTTCTGTAATCTATACCTCAGTTGATAAAGGCAAGTGTCCTGTGTGCCTTTTTCACTTTCAGAGAAGTATGGTCAAACATGCCAAGATCAATAAGATCACCCCTCATCCTTCTAAACTCCAATGAGTACAGACCCAGACTCCTCAAATGTTCTTCAAGCTTTTCATTCCAGGGATCATTCTTGTGAACCTCCTCTGGACCCTTTCCAAGGCCAGCACATCGTTCCTTAGACACAGGGCCCAAAACTGCTCACAATACTCCAAATGGGGTCTGGCCAGAGTCTCATATAGCCTCAGAAGTATATCACTTCATGTTGGGCTTCATTGCGAGAGGTTTCGAGTACAGGGATGTGTTGTTGTACATATACAAGGCCTTGGTGTAGCCACACCTACAATATCGTGTACAGTTTTGGTCTCCTTTTCTGAGGAAGGATGTTCTTGCTCTTGAGGGAGTGCAGTGAAGGTTTACCAGGCTGATTCCGGGGATGGTGGGACTGATGTACGAGGAGAGATTGACTAGGTTAGCATTGTGTTCACTGGAGTCCAGACTAATGAGGGGGAATCTCATAGAAACGTATAAAATTCTAACAGGTTTAGACAGGATAAATGCAGGAGGATGTTCCTGATGATGGGGGAGTTCAGAACCAGGGGTCACATTCTGAGGATTCACAATAGACCACTTAGGACGGAGGTGAGGAGACACAGAGTGGTGAGTCTGTGGAATTCATTATCACACTTTTCCGCATTAAACTCCATTTGCCACCTCTTGGCCCAGCTCTGCAACTTCTCCAAGTCTCTCTGCAAACTATAACACCCCTCTTCACAATCTACCACTCCTCCGACTTTGGTGTCATCCGCAAATTTACTAATCCATCCTTCAATACCCTCATCCAGATCATTTATAAAAATTACAAACAGCAGAGACCACAAAACAGATCTCTGAGGTACACCACTTGTAACCGAACTCCATGATGAATAATTCTCATCAATAATTCATTATCCCACATGCAAGGTTTCTGGAGAAGGTGAGAGGGCATGGGATCCAAGGGGCTTTGGCCTCGTGGATCCAGAACTGGCTTACCGGCAGACGGCAGAGAGTGGTTGTGGATGGGTCTTGTTCTGCATGGAGGTCGGTAACCAGTGGAGTACCCCAGGGATCTGTTCTGGGACCCCTGCTGTTTGTCATTTTCATAAATAAGCTGGATGAGGAAGTGGAGGGATGGGTTCGTAAGTTCGCCGACGATACAAAGGTCGGTGGTGTTGTGGATGGTCTGGAGGGATACCAAAAGTTGCAGCGGGACACAGACAGGGTGCAAGACTGGGCAGAGAAGTGGCAGATGGACTTCAACGCGGATAAATGTGTAGTGGTCCACTTTGGCAGGAATAATGGGATGAAGGAGTACAATATAAGGGGTAGGAGTCTTAGCTGTGTTGTAGAGCAGGAGGATCTCGGGGCCCAGGTTCACAGGACTCTTAAATCGGCCTCGCAGGTAGAGGAAGTGGTCAAGAAGGCGTATGGTGTACTGGCCTTCACTAATCGAGGAATAGAGGTTAGGAGTCAGGAGATAATGATGCAGCTCTATAAGACTCTTGTCAGACCCCAGTTGGAGTATTGTGCGCAGTTCTGGTCGCCTCATTATAGGAAGGATGTAGAGTCTATTGAGAGAGTTCAGAGGAGATTTACAAGGATGCTGCCTGGATTGGGAGGCAGGTCTTATGAAGATAGGTTGAGGGAGCTGGGACTCTTCTCACTGGAGAGATGTAGGTTGAGAGGTGACCTGATAGAGGTTTATAAAATGTTAAGAGGAATAGATAGGGTGGACTCTCATAGACTATTTCCCCAAGCTGAAATGGTCACTACGAGAGGACACAGATTTAAGATGCAGGGAAGCAAATACAAAGGAGATGTCAGGGGTAGGATTTTCACTCAGAGGGTGGTGAGTGAATGGAACCGACTGCCGTCGGAGGTTGTTGAGGCACACTCACTGAGGTCTTTTAAGAGACTTCTAGATGAGTATATGGAAAAGAATAGGATAGGGGGTTATAGATAGGTCTGTGGATTGGTAGATGTGATCGGCGCAACTCGTGGGCTGAAGGGCCTGTTTGTGCTGTATTGTTCTGTTCTATGTTAAGTAGTTGATGTCGAAACTTCTGATGCCAAAAACTTTTGATGCCAAAAGTAGTTGATGGCTTCTGCAGAAAATGCAGATGTATGGGTTAAAGATGATTTAGCTAATTGGATTAGGAATTGTCTAGCTGATAGAAGACAGAGGGTGGTGGTTGACGGAAATTATTCATCATGGAGTTCGGTTACAAGTGGTGTACCTCAGGGATCTGTGTTACATAGAACATAGAACATAGAACATTACAGCACAGAACAGGCCCTTCGGCCTTCGATGTTGCGCCAACCAATATAAAAAGCAATGCCACTCCAAACTAAACCATTCCCTTCTCTCCATATACTTATAGAACATAGAAATAAAACAATACGCACAGAACAGGGCCCTATCGGCATTCGATGTTGTGCCGACCAAAATAAAAAATCCAATGCCCCTCCTAACCTAACGAGGTTGAAGGATTTGAGGTTGTTTCGTTAGAAAGGAGGCGGCTAAGGGGGGATCTTATTGAAGCATATAAGATAATTAGAGGTTTGGATAGGGTGGACAGTGATAGCCTTTTTCCTAGGATGGAGAAAGCTAGCACGAGTGGACAAAACTTTAAATTAAGGGGTATGAGTTATAGGACGGATATCAGAGGTAGGTTCTTAACTCAAAGAGTGATTAGGGAGTGGAATGCCCTGCCTGCAGCTGTTGTAGATGCGCCAAGTTTGGTGGCGTTTAAGAGGTTAGTGGATAAGTATATGGATGAGAAGGGAATGGTTAGTTAGGAGGGGCATTGCTTTTTATTTTGGTCGGCACAACATCGAAGGCCGAAGGGCCTGTTCTGTGCTGTATTGTTCTATGTTCTATGAACTCGCTGGGGTCTTTTAAAAGACTTCTGGATGAGTACATGGGATTTAATGGGATTGGGAGTTATAGATAGGTCTATGGCTGGGTACGTTTTGATGTGTTCGGCACAACTTGTGGGCCGAAGGGCCTGTTTGTGCTGTAGTGTTCTATGTTCTATGTAGATCCTTCAGAATAATCCGGACAGGTTGGGTGAGTTGGCTAATCAATGGCAGATGCAGTTAATTTGGATAAATGTGAGGTTATTCACTTTGGAAGCAAAAACAAGGCGGCAGATTATTACCTGAATGGCTGTAAATTGGGAGACAAGCAATTACAAGCAGCAATCCATGCCCTAAGTTCATCTACCTTATTTACTACATTCAAATAGACACACCGCAGCCCCTCAGTCAGGATATTTGCCTTTTCCCTCACCTGCCTAACTCCCCTCTCAGAGTGCCTACAGTCCTTCCCTACCTGGGAACTAACCTCCTTATTCACCGTCCCATCGGTATTCCCAACCCCCAGCTTTTCTAAGTTTCTTTTAAACTTGTTGGAGTTTAGAAGGTTGAGGCTGGATCTTATAGAGACATATAAGATAATGAAGGGGATGGATAGGGTAGAGGTAGAGAGATTCTTCCCGCTTAGAAAGAATAGCAGGATTAGAGGGCACAGCCTCAAAATTAAGGGGGGACGGTTTAGATCGGAGTTGAGGAGGAACTTCTTCACTCAAAGGGAGGTGAATCCCTGGAATTCTCTGCCCATTGAAGTGGTGGAGGCTACCTCGCTGAATATATTTAAGTCACAGGGAGGTAGGTTTCTGTTAGACAAGGGAACTAAGGGTTATGGAGAGCAAGTGGGGAAGTGGAACTGATCCACTTCAGATCAGCCATGATCTTATTGAATGGTGGGGCAGGCTCAAGGGGTAGATGGCCGACTCCTGCTCCTATTTCTTACGTGCAACAACGTCATGTTGCAACTGTACAAAACTCTGGTGTGGCCGCACTTGGAGTATTGTGTACAGTTCTGGTCCCTGCATTATAAGAAAGATGTGGAGGCATTGGAGATGGTACAGAGGAGGTTTACCAGGATGTTGCCTGGTATGGAGGGCAGGTCTTGTGAAGAGAGGCTGAGGGATTTGAGGTTGTTTTCGTTAGAAAGGAGGCAGCTAAGAGGGGACCTTATCGAAACATATAAGATGATTAGAGGTTTAGATAGGGGTGGACAGTGATAGCCTTTTTCCTAGGATGGAGAAAGCTAGCACGAGGGGACATAGCTTTAAATTAAGGGGTGGTAGTTATAGGACGGATGTCAGAGGTAGGTTCTTTACCCAGAGGTGGTAAGGGTATGGAATGCCCTGCCTGCTGCAGTTGTAGATGCGCCAAGTTTGGTGGCGTTTAAGAGGTTAGTAGATAAGTTTATGGACGAAATGGGAATGGTTTAGGTTAGAGGGTCACTGCTTTTTCTTAATTCGTCGGCGCAACATCGAGGGCTGAAGGGCCTGTTCTGCACTCTAATGTTCTATGTTCTATGAAAGGCTAAGGCACTTGAAATTATTTTCATTAGAGAGAAGAAGGCTAAGAGGTGACTTAATTGAGACATATAAGATGATCAGAGGGTTAGATAGGGTGGACAGTGGGAGTCTTTTTCCTTGGATGGAGATGGATAGCACAAGGGGACATAGCTTTAAATTAAGGGGTGGTAGTTATAGGACAGATGTCAGAGGTAGGTTCTTTACCCAGAGGGTGGTAAGGGTATGGAATGCCCTGCCTGCGTCAGTTGTAGATGCGCCAAGTTTAAGGGTGTTCAAATGGTCAGTGGAAAGACATATGGATAACATTGGAATAGTTTAGGTTAAAGGGTCATTAGATTGGTTCTACTGGTCAGCATAACATCGAGGGCCGAAAGGCCTGTACTGCGCTGTAATGTTCTATGTTCTGTGTTCCAGTACAATCCACGATCCAAGTTCACCTACCTTATTCCTGATGCTCCTTACATTTAGATACACTTCGACCCACCATCCTGATTGCCTGTACACTCCTGTGACCTTGATACCTTCCTCAGTACCTCACTACCCTCAACACTGGCTTCTGGATTACAGCTCATTGTTTTTGCTTCAAACCCCCTGTTCTTCTGCTCTCCCCCTTCCAGTCTGAGCCACAGGGACTGACTCGGTGCTGGAGATCTGGTCACCCTGGCTGACCACTGGTAGGTCGTCCCCCTCAACAGTACCCAACGTGGTTACTTGTTACTGAGCGGAACGACCACATGGGATCCCCACACTGGTTGCTTCCTCCCAGCCCCTCTCACTGTCACCCATCTATCTTTAATGAATCTTCTCAAATTTCTTAAATCTTCATAATTACATCCCCAAAGCTTTTATCTATGATCTGCCTCCGAATGATCCAAAATTCATCCAGCTCCAGCTCCAGCTCCAGTTCCCTAACGCAGTTTTTGAGGAGCTGGAGATGGGTGCATTTTCCACAGGTGAAATCAGAAGGGACACTGACAGCGTCCCTCACTTCAAACATCCTGGAACATTGCACTGCCTTTCCTGCCATCCTTTCTCAATAACTTGCGGATAAAAGAAGAAAAAGAAAGTAAGAATTTGCCTGATATTCATTCATCCCCTTGAGGTTAGAGGAGGTGGAAGGGTGGGAGACAATATAAGTGTAGGATCTCGGTTTAGGAACAGCCGAACATATATTCAGGTAAAAATAAAACACTTAACCAGCAACACTGCGAGCCGCACTATAAAAGCAAACTACAAACCTTCCTAGAACTCCCCACTCTCCAGCTGCTCTGGAAAAAAAGTAAGTTTTGTTTATACTCACAGCTACACTCAGCTCTGCCCTCTAACTGCTCCCTGCAGACTAGACCGTGGAGGTGTTAGTTTTATACTCACAGTTATGCTGAGCTGTTAGAATTTTATAAGTCTCTATTACCTTATTGAAACATATAAGATGATTAGAGGTTTAGATAGGGTGGACAGTGATAGCCTTTTTCCTAGGATGGCGAAAGATAGCACGAGGGGACGTAGCTTTAAATTAAGGGGTGGTGGTTTTAGGACGGATATCAGAGGTAGGTTCTTTACCCAGAGGGTGGTTAGGGTATGGAATGCCCTGCCTGCTGCAGTTGTAGATGCACCAAGTTTGGGGGCGTTTAAGAGGTCAGTAGATAAGTTTATGGATGAAAAGGGAATGGTTTAGGTTAGAGGGTCATTGCTTTTTCTTAATTGGTCGGCGCTCTAATGTTCTATGTTCTATGAGATCCTCCCTAATTCGTCTGAACTCCAGCAAAAACATACAACATAGAACATTACAGCACAGAACAGGCCCTTCGGCCTTCGATGATGCGCCGACCAATATAAAAAGCAATGCCCCTCCAAACTAAACCATTCCCTTCTCTTCCATATACTTATCAACTAACCTCTTAAACGCCACCAAACTTGGCGCATCTACAACTGCTGCAGGCAGGGCATTCCACTCCCGAACCACCCTTTGGTAAAGAACCTACCTCTGATATCCGTCCTATAACTATCACCCCTTAATTTAAAGCTGTGTCCCCTCGTGCTAGCTTTCTCCATCCTAGGAAAAAGGCTATCACTGTCCACCTATCTAAACCTCTAATCATCTTATATGTTTCGATTAGGTCCCCTCTTAGCCCCCTCCTTTCTAACGAAAACAACCTCAAATCCCTCAGCCTCTCTTCATAAGACCTGCCCTCCATACCAGGCAACATCCTGGTAAACTCCTCTGTACCCTCTCCAATGCCTCCACATCTTTCTTATAATGTGGGGACCAGAACTGCACACAATACTCCAAGTGCAGCCGCACTAGAGTTTTGTACAGTTGCAACATGATGCTGTGGCTCCTAAATTCAATCCCCCTGCCAATAAAAGCTAAGACTCCATATGCCTTCTTAATAACTTTATCCACTTGACTGCCTACTTTCAGGGATCTATGCACATACACACCAAGATCCCTCTGTTCATCTAGACTACTAAGAATCCTACCATTTGCTCTATACTCTACACATTTATTATTTCTGCCATAGTGCATTACCTCACACTTTTCCACATTAAACTCCATTTGCCACCTCTCGGCCCAGCTCTGCAACTTGTCCAAGTCTCTCTGCAAACTAGAACACCCCTCTTCACTATCTACACTCCTCCGACTTTGGTGTCATCCGCAAATTTACTAATCCATCCTCCAATACCCTCATCCAGATCATTTATAAAAATTACAAACAGCATGGGCCCCAAAACAGACCCCTGAGGCACACCACTCGTCACCGAACTCCACGATGAATATCTCCCATCAACCACCACCCTCTGTCTTCTATCCGCCAGCCAATTCCTAACCCAATTAGCTAAATCACCCTCTATCCCATACATCTGCATTTTCTGCAGAAGTCTTCCATGGGACACCTTATCGAACGCCTTACTAAAGTCCATATATACCACATCAACCACCTTACCCCCATCCACCTCTTTGGTCACTTTTTCAAAAACTCAATGAGGTTAGTAAGGCACGACCTCCCCTTCACAAAACCATGCTGACTATCCCCAATCAATTCATTTCTCTCTAAATAACTATAAATCCTATCCCTAATAATTCTCTCCAATACCTTGCCCACAACAGAAGTAAGACTCACTTGGCCTATAATTCCCTGGAAGGTCTCTCTTCCCCTTCTTAAACAATGGGACCACATTCGCTATCCTCCAGTCCTCCGGAACCACACCCGTAACCAACGACGACCTGAAAATCAGAGCCAGAGGCTCTGCAATCTCCTCTCTTGCCTCCCAGAGAAGCCTAGGGTAAATCCCGTCCGGCCCAGGGGACTTATCCAACTTCAAACCCTCAAGAATATCTAGCACATCCTCCCTATCTACTTCAATACTTTCCAGTTTGCAACCCTGTACCTCAGTGTTCTCCACAACTACATTTACATCCCCCTGCGTGAATACCGAAGAGAAATATTTATTCAGTGCCTCTCCAATCTCTTCAGGCTCCACGCACAAATTCCCACTGCTGTCTATGACTGGCCCTAATCTTGCCCTAACCAATCTTCTATTCTTAACATATCTAAAGAAAGCTTTAGGATTCTCCCTAATCCTATCAGCCAAAGTCTTCTCGTGTCCTCTCTTCGCTCTCCTCAATTCATTCTTTAGCTCCCTCCTGGCTAATCTATAGCTATCTATTGCACTAACCGAGCCTTCAATCCTCATCCTGACATAAGCCTCCTTTTTCCTTTTAACCAGCAAATCAACTTTTTTCGTACACCAAAAACGTGCAGGTTCAGTCGGCAGTTAGGAAGGCAAATGCAATGTTAGCATTCATGTCGACAGGGTTAGAGTACAACAGCAGGAATGGACTTCTGAGGCTGTATAAGGCTCTGGTCAGACTCCATTTGGAATATTATGAGCAGTTTTGGGACCAGTGTCTAAGGAAGGATGTACCGGTCTTGGAAAGGGTCCAGAGGAGGTTCACAAGAATGATCCCTGGAATAAAGATCTTGTCGTCTGAGGAACGGTTGAGGACCCTGGGTCTGTACTTGTTGGAGTTTAGAAGGATGAGGGGGGGATCTTATTGAAACTTACAGGATACTGCGAGGCCTGGATAGAGTGGGCGTGGAGAGGATGTTTCCACTCGTAGGAAAAACTAGGACCAGAGGCACAACCTCAGGCTAAAGGGACGATCCTTTAAAACAGAAATGAGGAGGAATTTCTTCAGCCAGAGAATGGGGAATCTGTGGAACTCTTTACTGCAGAAGGCTATGGAGACCAGGTCATTGAATGTCTTTAAGACAAAGATAGATAGGTGCTTGACTAATAAGGGGATCAGGGATTATGGGGAAAAGGTAGGAGAATGGGGATGAGAAAAATATCAGCTGTGATTGAACGGCGGAGCAGACTCAATGGGGCGACTGGCAGCTCTCCCACTTTCTTGTACAAACCTGCACACACAGTTGAATTGTCCTGACATGATCTGCTCTGTTCTGCTTCTCCTCCACACTGTCTGCCTCCAAAACGGGGAGGAGGACTCCCACATTTCCGTGCCCGCACCGAGACACCAACGCAACCATCACAGCTTGACCACGCTGTCCACGGGCTCCAGTTTCCGTCCACTGTACAGTGAGAAATCAAACAGGGCAGTTAGTTTAACCACATCCAGTGCAGTCCATGTCAATCACGACTGGCTCTTCCAATGTCTCAGTCACATTCCTCCGTATTCCCAACTCAACATCGAGTGATCACATCGTCTAACTCACCCTCCTGTCTATCACAATATTGTAAATTGTTCTCTCTCTCCCATGGTGCATTGAAGCTGGGGCTGGGGGTGTAGAATTGCATTGAGGTGACTCCCTCCCGCATTACAACCCCTATCAGTCTACACTCAATTTGCACACAGAGTACAGGATGATTCGATAAAGTGGACTGAAAATTGGCTCAGTTTTGGAGACAGAGGGTTAGCACTGCTGCCTCACAGCGCCAGGGACCCGGGTTCAATTCCCGGGGGCACGGTGACACAGTAGGTTAGCAGTGCTGCCTCACAGTGCCAGGGGCCAGAGTTCGATTCCTGACTTGGGTCACTGTCTGTGTGGAGTCTGCACATTCTCCTCATGTCTGCGTGGGTTTCCTCCCACAGTCCGAAAGGTGGTGAGTATATTGGCTGTGATAAATTCTCCCTCAGTGTAACAAGCACCAGACTGTGGCGGCTTGGGGGTTTTCACAGTTATTTCATTGCAGTGTTAATGTAAGCCTATTTGTGACACTAATAAAAAAACTTTAAACTTTCAACCTTCATCATCTGTTCAGTTAGGAAGGAACTTTGACTGTTACGTACCAGGACAGAAGCTAAGCGTTGGGCAGCGTTCCCTGACAATCTGCAGACCGATGTCTCCATACAGCTGCTGTGCTCCCTCACACATGGTTCCGTTGTGCAGGGGCTGAGGACAGGCACAGGAACGATAACGTGAGGTTGTCTCTGCTCCACAGGTTTTGGAGCAAGGAGTCCAGGGGGACCAGAAGCACCAACTACCATCGACTGCCAGAAAGAGAGAGAATCCAATCAGAGAGGAGGCTAGAGACTGAGTGGGAGGGGGAGTGTCAGAGTGGAGTACGCAGAGAAAGCGAGCATTGGTGGGGGGGGGGAGCGTGCAGCGAGGGGGGGAGGGGGAGAGGAGAGGGGAGAGGGGGGGAAGGGGAGGGGGAGGGGGGGAGGGGGGGGGAGAGCGTGGGGGGAGTGGGGGGAGAGCGTGCGGGTGGGGGGAGTGGGGGAGAGCGTGCGGGGAGTGGGGGGAGAACGTGCGGGGAGTGGGGGAGAGAGCGTGCGGGGAGTGGGGGAGAGCATGCGGGGAGGGGGGGGGAGCATGCGGGGGGGGAGTGCGGAGGGGGGGAGAGCGTGCGGGGAGGGGGGGTGAGAGCGTGCGGGGAGGGGGAGTGAGGGGGAAGCACGAGTAGGGAATGGGTACGTGCAGGAAGTATGTCTGTGAATTGGGGTGAGTGTGAGCAAATGGTGAGGGGGGGGTGGTGAGAGGGTGGGGTAAGTGTGAGCAGGATGGTGAGTGTGAGCAGGATGGTGTGTGAGTGGTGAGTGTAAAGGGGGGGGAGTGGTGAGTGTGAACAGGGGGTGAGTGTGAACAGGGGTGAGTGTGATGAGTGTGAACGGGGGAGGGAGTGTGAACGGGGAGGGGAGTGTGAACAGGGGGTGAGTGTGAACAGGATGGTGAGTGTGAGCAGGATGGTGAGTGTGAGAGGGTGGGGTAAGTGTGAGCAAGATGGTGAGTGTGAATGAGTGTGAACAGGGGGGTGAGTGTGAACGGGGGGGTGAGGGGGTGAGTGTGAACGGGGGGGGTGAGTGTGAACGGGGGGTGGTGAACAGGGGGGTGAGTGAGCAGTGGTGAGTGTGAGCAGGATGGTGAGTGTGAGAGGGTGGGATAAGTGTGAGCAAGATGGTGAGTGTGAATGGGGGGAGTGTGGGGGGTGAGTGTGAGCAGGATGGTGAGTGTGAGCAGGATGGTGAGTGTGAGCAGGATGGTGAGTGTGAGCAGGGAGTGGTGAGTGTCAACAGGGGGTGAGTGTGAAACAGGGAGTGGTGAGTGTGAACGGGGGGTGAGTGAGGGTGAGTGTGAACAGGGGGGTGAGTGTGAACAGGGGGGAGTGTGAGCAGGATGGTGAGTGTGAGCAGGGGTGTGAGTGTGAATGGGGTGATGAGTGTGAAAGGAGTGGTGAAACGGAGTGGTGAGTGTGAAGGGAGTGGTGAGTGTGAACAGGGAGGGGTGAGTGTGAACGGGGGGAGAGTGTGGAGCAGGATGGTGAGTGTGAACGGGGGGGTGAGTGTGAGCGGGGATTGGGGGAGAGTGTGAGCTCTGGGAAGCTAGGTACTGAACGTTATTGTGAATGATGGAGGTTGGAATATACTGCGTGAATCAAAATGGTTCTGAGCAGCATATCATGTGAGTGAGGCAACGGAGAGTGACCACGAGGTGAGTGGAGTAATTCCAGCTGGAGCCTGGAGCAGCTCTATGCTGCATCTCTCCAAACACTTCATCTTCTTGGCTTTCACACCTCAGAGACCTGAGCACGCAGTGCGATATGAGAGATCCGTGGGATGTCAGAGGTCAGTGGGATGTCAGAGGTCAGTGGGATGTCAGAGGTCAGTAAGGCACTGAGCAATACTAACCAGGACAGGGCTGATTGCTGCAGGCAAATTCTCCCTTCACACAGGAACTATGGAGAAAAGAAATAGAATTTAAGAACCCAACTCAAATAAAACATCTGACACAAACCCAAACCTCTCCCCATCAATGTCTATTATTGTTACCAAAGTGGATAACCTCACATTTATCCACATTATACTGTATCCAGCAGGTAGATACCCACACTCTCAGCCTGTCCAAATCACCCTCAAGCATCTCTGTATCCTCCTCACAGCTCACCCTCCCACCCAACTTTTTATCATCTGCAAATCTGGAGATAAGACAGTCAGTTCACTCTTCAACTAAGGGGAACAGTTGCTCCTTATCCATTCTGTCTGTGTCTCTCATCATCTTGAACACCTCGATCAGGTCACTCCCTCAGTCTTCTCTGCTCCAATGAAAACAACCCAAGCCTATCCAGCCTCTCTTCATAATTTAAACACTCCATCCCAGAGGGTGGTAAGAGTACGGAATGCCCTGCCTGCTGCAGTTGTAGATGTGCCAAGTTTGGTGGTGTTTAAGAGGTTAGTAGATAAGTTTATGGATGAAAAGGGAATGGTTTAGGTTAGAGGGTCATTGCTTTTTCTTAATTGGTCGGCGCAACATCGAAGGCCGAAGGGCCTGTTCTGCGCTGTAATGTTCTATGTTCTATCCTCTATCCCAGACAGCATCCTGGTGAATCTCCTCTGTACCCCCTGCAGTGCAATAATATCCTTCCGATAATGTGGTGTCCAGAACTGCACACAGTACTCCAGCTGTGGCCTCACCAAAGTTCTGTACAACTCCAATATGACTTCCCTGCTTTTGTAATCTATACCTCAATTAGTCTCGAGTCATCGAGGTTTACAGTATGGACACAGGCCCTTCGGCCCAAGTTGTTCTTGCTGCCTATTTTTTTAAACCCCTATGCTAATCCAAATTACCCGCATTTGGCGTATATCTCTCTATACCCATCGTACCCATGTAACTGTGTAAAAGCTTTTAAAAGACAACATTGTACCCATCTCTACTACTACCTCTGGCAGCTCATTCCAGATACCCACCACCCTCTGTGTGAAAAAATTGCCCCTCTGGACACACTTGTTTCTCTCCTCTCTCATCTTTAAACCTATGCCCTCTAGTTTTAGACTCCCCTATCTTTGGGAAAAGATATTGACTATCTCGCTGATCTGTGCTCCTCATTATTTTATAGATCTCTATAAGATCACCCCTCAGCTTCCTACACTCCAGAGAAAAAAGTCCCAGTCTATCCAGCCTCTCCTTATAATTCAATCCATCAAGTCCTAGTAAATCTTTTCTGCACTCTTTCTAGTTTAATAATATCCTTTCTATAATAAGATGACCAGTTTGCACACTGTATTCCAAGTGTGGTCTTATTTTCTTCACTCAGAGAATGGTGAATCTCTGGAATTTTCTGCCCATTGAAGTGGTGAAGGCTATCTCGCTGAATATATTTAAGTCACTTATATTTATTTGAGGAAAGGCTAAGGGACTTGAAGTTATTTTCATTAGAGAGAAGAAGGCTAAGAGGTGAC
Source organism: Sphyrna mokarran (assembly GCA_024679065.1). Lineage (NCBI taxonomy): Eukaryota > Metazoa > Chordata > Chondrichthyes > Carcharhiniformes > Carcharhinidae > Sphyrna > Sphyrna mokarran. Next base: position 601,026 of record JAGIQG010000007.1, on the reverse strand, counting down.
TTAATTGAGACATATAAGATGATCAGAGGGTTAGATAGGGTGGATAGTGAGAGCCTTCTCCCTCGGATGGAGATGGATAGCACGAGGGGACATAGCTTTAAATTAAGGGGTGGTAGTTATAGGACAGATGCTAAAGATGGGTTCTTTACTCAGAGGGTAGTAAGGGCGTGGAATGCCCTGCCTGCAGCAGTTGTGGACTCGTCAAGTTTAAGGGCATTCAAATGGTCAGTGGATAGGCATATGGATAACATTGGAATAGTTTAGGTTAGAGGGTCATAAAATTGGTTCCATTGGTCAGCGCAACATCGAGGGCCGAAGGGCCTGTACTGCGCTGTAATGTTCTATGTTCTAAGTCACGGGTAGATAGATTTCTGATAGACAAGGGAATTAAGGGTTATGGGGAGAAAGTGGGAAAGTGGAACTGATCCACTTCAGATCAGCTGTGATCTTATTGAATGGCGGAGCAAGCTCGAGGGCTGGATGGCCGACTCCTGCTCCTTTTTCTTATGTTCTTACCAATGTCTTGTACAACTTCAACAAGACGTTCCAACTCCTGTATTCAATGTTCTGACTGATTGATATCAATGACTTGGAAGAGGGGGCTGAAGGGTGGGTTAGTAAATTTGTTGATGACACCAAGGTTGATGACACCAAGATTGGTGGAGTAGTGGATGAAGTGGAGGGTTGTTATAGGCTGCAAAGAGACATTGATAAGATGCAGAGCTGGGCCGAAAAGTGGCAGATAGAGTTTAACCCTGATAGGTGCGAGGTGATTCATCTTGGTAGGACAAACTTGAATGTGGATTACAACGTTAGTGGCAGGGTTCTGAGGAATAGAACATAGAATGGTTAGATACAGAGTAAAGCTCCCTCTACACTGTTGTTCAGAATGTCGAGAAACAGAGAGATCTTGGGATTCAGATCCACAGATCTCTGAAGGTTGCCACTCAAGTGGATAGAAGAAGGCTTATAGTGTGTTAGCGTTTATTAACAGGGGGTTTGAGTTTAAGAGCTGTGGGGTTATGCTGCAACTGTACCGGACCTTGGTGAGACCATATTTGGAATATTGTGTTCAGTTCTGGTCACCTCACTATAAGAAGGATGTGGAAGCATTGTCCACAGTTATCTGGCAGTGGAAGAGTATGTTAGTAGGGTGGTGAAAAAGGTATATGGCACACTTGCCTTTATTGAGGGCCGAAGGGTCTGTACTGTGCTGTACTGTTCTATGTTCTAATGATAAAGACAACTGTGCTACATGCTTTTTTGACCACCCTACTAATATGACCTTCTACTGCCAGAGATCTGTGGACAAACATGCCAAGGTCCCTCCGCTCCACACAACTTCCTAGTGCCTTGCCATTCATTGAGTACTTGCTTGTGTAATTATTCCTTACAAAGTGTATCACCTCACACTTCTCAAGTTAAATTCCATCTGTCACTTGTCCACCCATTTGACCATTCTGCGTACATCTTCTCGTAGCCCTAGACCCTCCGCCTCCCTGTTAACCATGCAGCCAATCTTTGTGTCATCCACAAGCTTACTAATCCTACCCCCCACATAGTCATCAATGTCATTTATATAAATGATGAATAACAGGGGTCCAACACAGATCCCTGTAGTATGCCACTGGACACTGGATTCCAGTCACTAAAGCAGTTTCTGTCATCTCCCTCTGTCTCCGACAATTGAGCCCATTTTTAATCCACTTTATTGAATTACCCAGTATTCCATGTTCTTTACAAGTCTCCCATGTGGGATTTTGTCTATAAAAACATGTCCAGACCTGGTAAGAACAGCAGCTTTTCTTCCTTAAAGGGCATTCGTGACCTAGATGGGTTAAACATAGAAACTCGAAGCAGGAGGAGGCCATTCAGCCCTTCAAGCCTGCTCTGCCATTCATTTTGATCATGGCTGATCATCAAATTCAATATCCTTATTTCCCCCCTTCTCCCATATCCCTGGATCCCTTTAGCCCCGAGAGCTATGTCTAATTCTTTAAATTACACAATGTTTTGGCATCAACTATTTCCTGTGGGAGTGAATTCCACACATTCACCACCCTCTAGAACATAGAACATTACAGCACAGAACAGGCCCTTCGGCCTTCGATGTTGCGCCGACCAATATAAAAAGCAATGACCCTCCAAACTAAACCATTCCCTTCTCTTCCATATACCTATCAGCTAACCTCTTAAACGCCACCAAACTTGGCGCATCTACAACTGCTGCAGGCAGGGCATTCCACTCCCTAATCACTCTTTGGGTAAAGATATTTCTGGGTGAAGATATTTCCCCTCACCTCCGTTCTAAAGGTTTAAACCTTATCCTCAAACTATTGACTCTCACACCATTGGGAACATTCTTTCTGAATCTACCCTGTCTAATCCTGTTTCTCTGACAATCGTTTTATGGTCATCAGTAGATTCTTAATTCCAAACCTTTTTCATTGAATATATTGAATTCCACCATCTGCCACATGCAATTTGAACCTGGGTCCCCAGAGCGTTGCCCCGTGTCTCTGGGTCCCCAGAGCGTTGCCCCGTGTCTCTGGATTAATGCTTTAGTAATGACATCCCTGGGCCATTACTTCCATCACCTGTGGCTCCCGGTAGCTGTTTGCCTGCGACAACGGCCACACCCCTGGCAACGGCCTCGACAGGGTTAAAGCAGGTGAGGGTAGCCGATGGGTCTCAACCCTTGGGGAGATGTCTATCCCAGCATATGAAGACAGAATCCAGCGGATTGAGCGGAAGAGACCAATGGAAGGTCAAACAGTCAAGAAGGCGGCCTCTGCAAGCATCATGGAACGTGAAGAGCAGGACAAGGCACAGAAGAAATCCTGCTCATCCACTGCGCCCAGTCCCACCTCCAGCCAGCTTGACTCTTGTCTTGCCACTGGATCCAGATGGGAATTGGGAAGAGAGAGTGAGGCTGACGCTGCACAACTCTCCCTCACTTTAATCCAAATCAAGTGTTAGTCTCGACACCATCATCATCATCATCATCATCATCATCATCATCATCAGTGTCCTGTTCAACCCTTGAAGTCCTGTGGCGATGGGCGAGTGATGAAGCAGCAGGTGTGGACACACTGGGAGCTGTAGCAGGAGGCTCAGGTCTAATGGTCGTTTCCCGCTGACCAAGCAGCAGTGAAACTTGGTGTCTACCTGAGTGACAGAGCAATCCTCTTAGGAACACACTGCTCACCTCTGTGGAATGGGGAAGGGGCTAGAAAATATGCCCTAAACATTGCCTGCTTCACTACACCCTGGCCAGTTTACCGCGGCTGGCAGGGGTCCCATCTTGCGGTTGAACAAACAAAATAAAACACAAGGTGACACCGCTCACCATTGGCACCTGGAACATGTGCATAATTTTGGACAACCCTACAGCAGACAGACCAGACAGAAGAACAGTCTTAGTTGCCAGAGAGCTTGCAAAATACAACATTGACATTGCAGCCCTGAGTGAAACTTGTCTTGCCAATGTAGGTCAGTTGAGTGAAACTGGGGGTGGATACACTTTTTTCTGGAGCGGTCACAGCAGTGATGAGCATCGTGATGCTGGATTTGAATTCACCATCAGGAGTCACCTTGTTCAGAAACTGGATAGTCTACCCAAGGGTGTGAACGACCGGCTTACGACATTACAGCTTCCGCTACAGAATAGAAGTCAAGCCACTCTGATCAGCACCTACACCCCCACAATGAACAACCCGGACGAGATGAAAGACAACTTCAATGAAGAACTACTAGGCCTAGTAGATATGAGTATGATTGGCGCAACTTGTGGGCCGTAGGGCCTGTTTATGCTGTTGTGTTCTATGTTCTATGTAGACGCCCAACTATCAGCAGTGAGCAGCATCGACAAGCTGATCTTGGCGATTTCAATGCAAGAGTAGGGTGTGACTCTGCAATCTGGCGGGGAGTCAGTGGGAGGCATAGAGTGGGCAAGCCAGTTCCACGATGGCCAGAGTACTGGATGGTGGAGAATCCTCTGAGGCATTCCCAGTCACCAATGGTGTCAAACAGGGCTGTGTGCTCGCACCCACACTGTTCAGCATGATGTTTGCTGCTGAATGATGCTTCCAGGACAGTATTGCTGGAATCAGCCTCAAGTACAGAGTGGATGGGAAGCTCTTCAACCTGAGGAGAGTTCAAGCTGTTACCAAAGTGAAGGAGACTGTTCTGAGAGATTTCCTCTCTGCTGATGACTGTGCTCTGTATACAGGCTCAGAGCCAGAAAAGCAAGTCAGTACGGACAAATTTTCCACGGCTTGTGACAACTTTGGACTCACCATCAACATTAAAAAGACTGACGTCATGCATTAGCCTGCTCCTCATGCACCGTACTCATACCCCATAATCACAATCAAAGGGCAGAAACTACAGGCAGTGGACCAGTTCACTTATCTTGGCAGCACCCTCTCCCAAGCAGTGACTATTGGTACAGAAGTTAACTGTAGAGTAACAAAGTTCTACTTTTGGCAGACTGTGCTCCACTATATGGGAATGTTAAGGAATCAGTCCAGCAACAAAACTGAAGGTCTACAACACTATGGTATTCACTAGAACATAGAACATAGAACAATACAGCACAAACAGGCCCTTCAGCCCACGAGTTGCGCCAATCACATCTACCAATCCACAGACCTATCTATAACACCCTATCATATTCTTTTCCATATACTCATCCAGAAGTCTTTTAAAAGCCCCCAGTGAGTTTGCCTCAACAACTTCTGACGGCAGTCAGTTCCATTCACTCACCACCCTCTGAGTGAAAAACCTACCCCTGACATCTCCTTTGTATTTGCTTCCCTGCACATAAATCTGTGTCCTCTCGTAGTGACCATTTCCGCTCGGGAAAATAGTCTCTGAGAGTCCACCCCATCTATTCCTCTTAACATTTTATAAACCTCTATCAGGTTGCCTCTCAACCTACGTCTCTCCAGTGAGAAGAGTCCCAGCTCCCTCAACCTATCTTCATAAGGCCTGCCTCCCAATCCAGGCAGCATCCTTGTAAATCTCCTCTGAACTCTCTCAATAGCCTCTACATCCTTCCCATAATGAGGCGACCAGAACTGCGCACAATACTCCAAGTGGGGTCTGACAAGAGTATTATAGAGCTGCATCATTACCTCCTGACTCCTAAACACTATTCCTCGATTAATGAAGGCCAGTACACCATACGCCTTCTTGACCACTTCCTCCACCTGCGAGGTCGATTTAAGAGTCTTATGGACCCGGACCCCGAGATCCTTCTGCTCTTCAACACAGCTAAGACTCCTACCCCTTATATTGTACTCCTTCAGCCCATTATTCCTGCCAAAATGGACCACTACACATTTATCCACATTGAAGTCCATCGGCCACTTCTCCACCCAGTCTTGCATCCTGTCTATGTCCTGCTGCAACTTTTGGCATTCCTCCAGACCATCTACAACACCACTGATCTTTGTATCGTCGGCGAACTTACTAATCCATCCCTCCACTTCCTCATCCAGGTCATTTATGAAAATGACAAACAGCAGGGGTCCCAGAACAGATCCCTGGGGCACTCCACTGGTTACCGACCTCCATGCAGAACAAGACCCATCCACAACCACTCTCTGCCTTCTGCCGGCAAGCCAGTTCTGGATCCACGAGGTCAAAGTCCCTTGGATCCCATGCCCTCTCACCTTCTCCAGAAGCCTTGCATGGGGGACCTTATCAACGCCTTACTAAAGTCCATGTACACTACGTCCACCGCCCGCCCTTCGTCAATGTGTTCAGTCACATTTTCGAAGAACTCAACTAGGCTCGTAAGGCATGATCTGCCCTTGACAAAGCCATGCTGACTATTTCTGATGAGTCCAAACTTCTCCAAATGTTCATATATCTTATCCCTCAGAAGCCTCTCCATCAGCTTACCAACCACTGAAGTCAGACTCACTGGTCGGTAATTTCCTGACTATCCCTGTTCCCTTTCTTAAAGATAGGAACCACTACCCTCCTGTATGCCTGTGAAATGTGGACTGTGTATCAAAGGCATGCAAGACAGCTCAATCATTTCCACATGACTTGTCTTCGCAGAATATTACACATCCGTTGGCAAGACAAAGTACCAGACACTGAAGTTCTCTCTAGAGTAAGTCTACCATCAGTCCACACACTGCTGATGAGAGCACAGACCCAGTGGACAGGTCATGTCATCCGTATGTCAGACCAGCGCATACCCAAGTAGCTCCTTTTTGGGGAACTCTTTGCTGGAAGACACTCGCACGGAGGGCAGAAAAAACATTACAAAGACACACTCCAAACATCCCTGAAGTCACTTGACATTGACACGGCCACCTGGGAAATACTGGCACAAAACCACCCTACCTGGCGCTGCCTCATCCACAAAGGCTGTCAAACTCACGAAGCAAGGTGCATTGCTGAAACACAACTTAAACACGAGCTGCTCAAGTCCAGAGCCACCAGCGCAACATCGACAGTGTCTACACAAGTCTGTCCAATAAGGACCAGGACATTCCGTGCCTGAATTGTCCAAATCAGTCATCTTCAGGCACACTGCAACCGGCCTCAAAATGACTAATGGTATCGAGGTCCTCGTCGATGATGATGGACGAACAACAACAACAACTGTAAGATATTCCGATAGTGAATCCTGTCTCAATTAGGCACTGTCCAAATGCAGCAATATTTCACAGTGACACTCACCAGTTGTTGCAGCCGTCACCACGGGGTATAACCGTCCCCGGGGAGTATCTCCTCCTCGTTCTCAGATCCAGACATGGACAATCAGCTTTCTCAACACAGGACGTCCCGTTCACATTTAAAACCAGCCCATTTGGACAATAACAGCCTGGTTCACAACTCCAAACACAGTGCTAAAAGATACAAACACATCATCAGGCAGGGCGGGCGGGTGGGCAGTGTGGGGGGCGGGGGATGGGAGGAATGTGGGAAGGTGGAGGGAGAAGCATGAGGGGGGACAGTGGAGGGAACAGGATATGGGGAGAGGGTGGAGGAGCAGCGCGTGAGGGACGGTGCCGTGAGAGAGTGTAGGGGGAGGGGGGGAAGAGCAGGGTATCAGGGGAGGGTGTAGGGAGCAAGGTATGGGGGGAGGGTGGTGTAAGCAGAGGGTGGGGGGAGCAGGGTTGGGGGGGAGAGTGGACGGGAGGAGAACATAGAACACTATGTTCTCCTGTGGGGGGAGAACATAGAACATAGAACACTACAGCACAAACAGACCCTTCGGCCCACAAGTTGTGCCGATCATATCCATACCTACCAGGCCCTAGAACTATCTAGAACGTAGAACATAGAACACCACAGCACAGAACAGGCCCTTCGGCCTTCGATGTTGCGCCGACCAATATAAAAATCAATGACCCTCCAAACTAAACCATTCCCTTCTCTTCCATATACTTATCAACTAACCTCTTAAACACCACCAAACTTGGCACATCTACAACTGACTCAGGCAGGGCATTCCACTCCCGAACCACCCTTTGGGTAAAGAACCTACCTCTGATATCCATCCTATAACTATCACCCCTTAATTTAAAGCTGTGTCCCCTCGTGCTAGCTTTCTCCATCCTAGGAAAAAGGCTATCACTGTCCACCCTATCTAAGCCTCTAATCATCTTATATATTTCAATAAGGTCCCTCTTAGCCGCCTCCTTTCTAACGAAAACAACCTCAAATCCCTCAGCGTCTCTTCATAAGACCTGCCCTCCATACCAGGCAACATCCTGGTAAACCTCCTCTGTACCCTCTCCAATGCCTCCACATCTTTCTTATAATGTGGGGACCAGAACTGCACACAATACTCCAAGTGCGGCCGCACTAGAGTTTTGTACAGTTGCAACATGACGTTGCGGCTCCGAAATTCAATCCCCCTACCAATAAAAGCTAAGACTCCATATGCCTTCTTAACAACCTTATCGACTTGACTGCCTACTTTCAGGGATCTATGCACAAATACACCAAGATCCCTCCGTTCATCAACACATCTATAACTCCCAATCCCATTAAATCCCACGTACTCATCCAGAAGTCTCTTAAAAGACCCCAGCGGGTTCGCCTCTACCACCACTGACGGCAGCCGATTCCATTCACTCACCACCCTCTGAGTGAAAAACTTACCTCTAACATCTCCTCTGTACTTACCCCCCAGCACCTTAAATCTGTGTCCTCTCGTAGTGAGCATTTCAGCTCGGGGAAATAGCCTTTGAGAGTCCACCCTATCTATTCCTCTCAACATCTTATAAACCTCTATCAGGTTGCCTCTCAACCTTCGTCTCTCCCGTGAGAAGAGTCCCAGCTCCCTCAACCTATCTTCATAAGGCCTGCCCCCCAATCCAGGCAGCATCCTTGTAAATCTCCTCTGAACCCTCTCAATAGCCTCTACATCCTTCCTACAATGAGGCGACCAGATCTGCGCACAATACTCCAAGTGGGGTCTGACAAGAGTCTTATAGAGCTGCATCATTACCTCCTGACGCCTAAACTGTATAAGGGTATGGGAGAGAGTGGAGAGAGGAGGGTGTAGGAGGAGGGTGGAGGAGCAGGGTGTGGGGGAAGGGTGGAGGAGCAGGGTGTTAGGGGAGGGCGGAGGGAGCAGGGGGTTGGGAAAGGGCAGAGGGAGCAGAATGTGGGGGCGGGGTGAAGGGAACAGAGTGTGGGGGGTGCAGTCAGTGATCACTCTCTGGAATTTGAGTAATTTTGTTTGCTGAAAGTGGCATCTTTTTGAAGTTTTTTGTCTTGCACACATCAGGACAGTTTGCAATCCTACAAAAGGTTTATAAGATGTTGAGAGGTATAGATAGAGTGGATTCTCAGAGGCTATTTCCCAGGACTGAAATGGTCGTTACGAGAGGACACAGATTTAAGGTGTTGGGGAGCAAGAACAGAGGAGATGTTAGAGGTAAGTTTTTCACTCAGAGGGTGATGAGTTTAATGTGGAAAAGTGTGAGGTAATGCACTTTGGCAGGAACAATAAATGTGTAGAGTATAGGGCTAATGGTAGGGCTCTTAATAGTGTTGAGGAACAGAAGGATCTTGGTGTATGTGTCAATAGATCCTGAAAGTAGGCAGTCAAGTGGATAAAGTTGTTAAGAAGGCATATGGAGTCTTAGCTTTTATTGGTAGGGGGATTGAATTTAGGAGCCGCAGCATCATGTTGCAACTGTACAAAACTCTAGTGCGGCCGCACTTGGAGTATTGTGTGCAGTTCTGGTCCCCACATTATAAGAAAGATGTGGAGGCATTGGAGAGGGTACAGAGGAGGTTTACCAGGATGTTGCCTGGTATGGAGGGCAGGTCCTATGAAGAGAGGTTGAAGGATTTGAGGTTGTTTTCGTTAGAAAGGAGGCGGCTAAGAGGGGATCTTATTGAAGCATATAAGATGATTAGAGGTTTAGATAGGGTGGACAGTGATAGCCTTTTTCCTAGGATGGAGAAAGCTAGCACGAGGGGACACAGCTTTAAATTAAGGGGTATGAGTTATAGGACGGATATCAGAGGTAGGTTCTTTACTCAAAGAGTGATTAGGGAGTGGAATGCCCTGCCTGCAGCTGTTGTAGATGCGCCAAGTTTGGTGGCGTTTAAGAGGTTAGTTGATAAGTATATGGATGAGAAGGGAATGGTTTAGTTAGGAGGGGCATTGCTTTTTATTTTGGTCGGCACAACATCGAAGGCCGAAGGGCCTGTTCTGTGCTGTATTGTTCTATGAATCGGCTGCCGTCAGTGGTGGTGGAGGCAAACTCGCTGGGGTCTTTTAAGAGACTTCTGGATGAGTACATGGGATTAAATGGGATTGGGAGTTACAGATAGTTCTTTGGCCTGGTAGGTATGGGTATGATTGGTGCAACTTGTGGGCCAAAGGGCCTGTTTGTGCTGTAGTGTTCTATGTTCTAAGTTAAAATATAACAAAGAAAACGCCCTTGAAGGCTCTGCCAATAATGATGCCCTAACTGAACAAATAAAACCTTCTGTCCTTACTCAGTCCGTATCCCTCTACTCCCTCCCTATTCATGTACACAGATGCCTCTTCAATGCTACTAATGTTCCTGCTTCCACCCCCTCCTCTGGCAGCGCGTTCCGTGTCTCCACTGCTCCCTGTATGAAAAACTCCCCCCACACATCACTCTTAAACTTTCCCCCTCTCACCTGAACCTGTGCACCGCCCCCCACCCCCCCAACCCTTTTCATTGACACTTCCACACTGGGGAAAAGTCTCTGTCTATCCACCCTGTCTGTGCCTCTCATCATTTTGTAAACCTCTAACAGGTCTCCCCTCAGCCTCTGTCTTTCCAGTGAAAACAATCCCAGTTTATTCAACTTCTCCTCATAGCCAAGGGAACAACAATCTGAACTTCATCGTAACAGTGTGTTGATAAGTTGGAAAGTGGACTCTGATTTGGTGGAATGGTGAATGAGTTAATATTGATGGTGAACTCACCGATATGTCATCACAGCGTCGAGGGCAGGGGGGTCCGCACCGATCATACACCGACTCCTCAATCAAGGAGCAATCTGTCACTGCAGGAAGGAGCAAAAGTCAGAGGAAACTATGGAATTCCAGGTCTTTGACCTGGTCACAAATATCCCCTGGTTCATCAATTGATTTTATATAAAAACAACAACTTTCCTTTTGCAATGGAGACAATATGGCTGCCAAACTTACCTGACCTTTAAAGACAGCAACCTGATCATATTTCCAGAAAGTTTCAAGGAGAATCCAGACAAAATTGACATTCAAAGAACAAAACAGCATGGGAAACAAGCCCTTCGGCCCAACGAGCCCGCGCTGCCACCCCAATGTTCCCACCTCTACCTGCGATCCCTGTCCATGTTTATAGATGTATGGATTAAAAACCAAATTTGAGACAATTTAGGGAGAATTTGTTTTGCCAATTAGCCTAAGAGCACATCTTTGGGATGTCGGAGGAAACCGGAGCACCCGGAGAAAACCCACGCAAGCACGGGGAGAATGCGCAAACTCCCACAGACACAGGCCCAAATCCATGTATCTGCACAGCACAGCGATAGTCACTGAGCTGTCAAGTTGCCCATCAAATGGTCCAGATCAAGCGTATACTAACGACGTGAAGTAATAAGATAGAACATAGAGGTTTATAAAATGTTGAGAGGAATAGATAGAGTGGATTCTCAGAGGCTATTTCCCAGAGCTGAAATGGTCACTACGAGAGGACACAGGTTTAAGGTGCTGGGGGGCAAGTACAGAGAAGATGTTAGAGGTAAGTTTTTCACTCAGAGGGTGGTGAGTGAATGGAATCGGCTGCCGTCAGTGGTGGTAGAGGTGAACTCGCTGGGGTCTTATAAAAGAGTTCTGGATGAGAATATGGGGTCTAATGGGATACGGGGTTATAGATAGGTCTATGGCTTGGTAGGTATAGATGTGATCGGTGCAACTTGTGGAACGAAGGGCCTGTTTGTGCTGTAGTGTTCTATGTGATATAGAACATAGAACATTACAGCGCAGTACAGGCCCTTCGGCCCTCAATGTTGCGCCGACCAATGGAACCAATTTTATGACCCTCTAACCTAAACTATTCCAATGTTATCCACATGCCTCTCCACTGACCATTTGAACACCCTTAAACTTGATGAGTCCACGACTGCTGCAGGCAGGGCATTCCAGGCCCTTACTACCCTCTGAGTAAAGAACCCAACCTTAGCATCTGTCCTGTAACTACCACCCCTTAATTTAAAGCTATGTCCCCTCGTGTTATCCATCACCATCCGAGGACAAAGACTCTCACTATCCACCCTATCTAACCCTCTGATCATCTTATATGTCTCAATTAAGTCATCTCTTAGCCTTCTTCTCTCTAATGAAAATAACTTCAAGTCCCTCAGCCTTTCCTCATAAGACCTACCCATGATACCAGGCACAATCCTGGTAAACCTCCTCTGCACCCTCTCCAATGCCTCCTCATCTTTCTTATAATGTGGCAACCAAAACTGTACACAACACTCCAAGTGCGGCTGCACCAGAGTTTTGTACAGTTGCAACATGGCGTCTCAGCTCCGAAATTCGATCCCTCAACCAATAAATGCTAACACACTGTACGCCTTCTTAACAACCTTATCAACTTGAGTACCAACTTTCAGAGATCTATGCATCGATACAGCGAGATCTCTCTGCTCATCTACACTACTAAGAGTCCTACCATTAGCCCTATATTCTGCACACATATTACTCTTATCAAAGTGAATCACCTCACACTTTTCCACATTAAACTCCATTTGCCACTTCTTGGCCCCAGCTCTGCAACTTATCTATGTCCCTCTGCAAACTGTAACGTCCAACCTCACTGTCTACAACTCCTCTGACTTTGGTGTCGTCAGCAAATTTACTAACCCATCCCTCTACACCCTCATCCAGGTCATTTACATAGAACATAGAACATTACAGCGCAGTACAGGCCCTTCGGCCCTTGATGTTGCGCCGGCCAGTGGACCCTCTAACCTAAACTATTCCAATATCATCCATATGCCTATCCACCGAACATTTGAATACCCCCAAAGTAGGCAAGTCCACAACTGCTGCAGGCAGGTCATTCCACGACCTCACCACCCTATAAAAACAACAAACAACAGTGGCCCCAAAACAGATCCCTGAGGTACACCACTAGTAACTAAACTCCAGGTTGAATATATCCCATCAACGACCACCCTCTATCAGCTAGCCAATTCCTAATCCAAATTGCTAAATCTCCCTCAATTCCATGCATCTTCATTTTTTGCAGTAGTCTTCCATGGGGAATCTTATCAAACGCTTTGCTAAAATCCATGTACACCACATCAACTGCCTTACCCTTATCTACCTCTTTAGTCACCTTTTCAAAAAACTCAATAAGATTTGTGAGGCACGACCTTCCCTCCACAAATCCATGCTGACTATCCGTAATCAATTCATTTCTTTTTAAATGATTATAAATCCTATCCATTATAATTCTTTCCAAAACTTTCCCCATTACAGATGTAAGGTTCACTGGTCTATAATTTTCAGGATGGTCTCTACTCCCCTTCATAAAAAAGGGGACAACATTTGCCATCCTCCAGTCTTCCAGCACTACACCTATAGCCAACGACGAGATGAAGATCAAAGCCAAAGGCTCTGCAATTTCCTCTCTAGCCTCCCAGAGTAACCTGGGATAAATTCCATCCAGCCCAGGGGACTTATCTAGAACATAGAACAATACAGCACAAACAGGTCCTTCGGCCCACGAGTTGCACCAATCACATCTACCAATTCACAGACCTATGTATAACCCCCTATCCTATTCTTTTCCATATACTCATCCAGAAGTCTTTTAAAAGACCCCAGTGAGTTTGCCTCAACAACCTCCGACGGCAGTTGGTTCCATTCACTCACCACCCTCTGAGTGAAAAACTTACCCCTGACATCTCCTTTGTATTTGCTTCCCTGCACCTTAAATCTGTGTCCTCTCGTAGTGACCATTTCAGCTCGGGGAAATAGTCTGAGAGTCCACCCTACCTATTCCTCTCAACATTTTATAAACCTCTATCAGGTCGCCTCTCAACCTACGTCTCTTCAGTGAGAAGAGTCCCAGCTCCCTCAAACTATCTTCATAAGGCCTGCCTCCCAATCCAGGCAGCATCCATATAAATTTCCTCTGAACTCTCTCAATAGCCTCTACATCCTTCCTATAATGAGGCGACCAGAACTGCACACAATATTCCAACTGGGGTCTGACAAGAGTCTTATAGAGCTGCATCATTACCTCCTGACTCCTAAACTCTATTCCTCGATTAATGAAGGCCAGTACACCGTACGCCTTCTTGACCACTTCCACCTGCGAGGCCGATTTAAGAGTCCTATGGACCCGGACCCCGAGATCCTTCTGCTCTACAACACAGCTAAGACTCCTACCCCTTATATTGTACTCCTTCATCCCATTATTCCTGCCAAAATGGACCACTACACATTTATCTGCGTTAAAGTCCATCTGCCACTTCTCCGCCCATCCTGTCTATGTCCTGCTGCAACTTTTGGCATCCCTCCAGACCATCCACAACACCACCGATCTTTGTATCGTCGGCGAACTTGCTAACCCATCCCTCCACTTCCTCATCCAGGTCATTTATGAAAATGACAAACAGCAGGGGTCCCAGAACAGATCCCTGGGGCACTCCACTGGTTACCGACCTCCATGCAGAACAAGACCCATCCACAACCACTTTCTGCCTTCTGCCGGCAAGCCAGTTCTGGATCCACGAGGCCAAAGCCCCTTGGATCCCATGCCCTCTCACCTTCTCCAGAAGCCTTGCATGGGGGACCTTATCAAACGCCTTATCTATTTTCATACTCTCAAGAATAGCGAACACCTCCTTCTTACATACCTCAATCCTATCTAGTCTACAACCCTGTATCCCAGTATTCTTTCCAACTCCGTTCACATTTTCCTGCGTGAAGACCAACGAAAAATATTCATTCAGTGCCTCACCAATCTCTACAGGCTCCACGCACAACTTCCCACTACTGCCTTTGACTGGCTCTAATCTTGACCTATCCAATCTTTTATTCTTAACATATCTATAAAAAGCTTTAGGGTTCTCCTTTATCCTATCCGCCAACGTCTTCTCATGTCCTCTTCTAGCTCTTCTTATCTCCCTCTTTAGCTCCCTCCTGGCTAATTTATAATTTTCCAGTGCCCTAACCGAGCCTTCACGTTTCATCTTTAAATAAGCTTACTTTTTCCTCTTTACTAGTGAACTAACTTCCTTAGTACACCACGGTTCCCTGGCTCTACCACTTCCTTCCTGCCTGACAGGTACATATTTATCAAGGACTCGTAGTGGCTATTCCTTGAATAAGTTCCACATTTCAGGTGTTCCCAGCCCCTGCAGTTTCCTACTCCACCCTATGTATCCTAAATCTTGCCTAATAGCCTCATAATTACCTTTCCCCCAGCTGTATCCTCTTCCCTTTGGTATATGTCTATCCCTTTCCATCACTAAGGTAAACGTAACTGAATTGTGGTCACTATCACCAAAGTGCTCACCCACTTCCAAGTCTAACACCTGGTCTGGTTCATTACCCAGAACCAAATCCAATGTAGCCTCACCTCTTGTTGGCCTATCTACATACTGAGTCATAAAACCCTCCTGCACACATTGTACAAAAACTGACCTCTCTAACGTGCTTGAGCTGTAACTTTTCCAATCAATATTTGCAAAGTTAAAGTCTCCCATAACAACTACCCTGTTACTTTCACTTCTGTCCAGAATCATCCTTGCAATCTTTTCCTCCACATCTCTGGAACTTTTTGGAGGCCTATAAAAAACTCCCAACAGGGTGACCTCTCCTCTCCTGTTTCTAATCTCAGCCTCAATAGACAGGTCCACATCAAATGTCCTTTCTGCCACAGTATTATAGTCCTTGACTAACAATCCCACACCTCCCCCTCTTCTACCACCTACTCTGCTCCGACTGAAACATCTGAACCCCGGAATCTGCAACATCCATTCTTGTCCCTGCTCTATCCATGTCTCTGAAAAGGTCACTGCATCGAAGTCCCAGGTACCAATCCAGGCTGCAAGTTTGTCCACCTTATTGCATATGGTCCTTGCATTGAAGTATACACACTTCAAACCACCCTCCCGCCTACCAGTACACTGCTGAGACCCAGAAACCTTATGCATGACCTCAATATTCCCATTCTCCTGTACATTTGAGCTACTCAGGGCCCCATTCCCCTCTGAAAAAATACTCTCGAAAAAAATCCAAGAGCAGCCCTTTCACGACCCATCGCGTGTATGCCTCTCGTTAGACAACAAGGTGGACCAGAGCACCTGTAGGATAAAAACAAGTACATCAATATCATCATCTATTTACACACTTCCCAGGGACTCCCAAGGCTCATGATCCCTATTTTAAATCAGTTTTCTATACCCCTCCATTCCCATTCTGTTCATGTGCCCATCTAAGTATTTCTTAAATCACTCCAGAGTACCTGCCTCCACCACTTTACTTGGCAGCGCATTCCATACCCCCACCACCCTCTGTGTGAAGAAACTCCCTCTAGCATCCAAATTATACCTTACTCCCCTCCCTCCTCAAATGATCTGAAAATGAGTGTGCGCTGCTCCCTGGAGGTGTGAGCTCACCTCTTCCCACCCGCAATGTTGGGAAATTGGTTCATCACCATTAACATTTCTTCAGCAATTCACTTTTCTTTTAAAATTTGGATGTTACATTGCTTGGACATGGATTGTTTTTCTAACACTCACCCGGGACTGTCCACAAACAGTGACTTTACTAAACTTCAGCAATGATGGGGGAGTGGAAGTTCTGCTGCACCAGCTGTAATTACTTTAATGGAACAAAATCTACATTAACAACCTGACTGATTTACCAGAATTCACTGGGATCGAGACAGTCTCCAAGATTCTGCCCTGTTAAACAGGTACCATACGTCAGCACAAGTTTCCCACAGTCAGCCTGGATCCTCACACAGGAAACACGGACAGACAGACAGAGACTGTGCCACAATCACCAAAACAAACAAGCAAATCAAATAAACAAGGTCAGTGTGTATTAGGAGGATAGTAACAGACACAGATTGCTGTTACTCAGCACTTTCTTTCCATTTGTGACACTGACTCTCTTTTTTTATATTGATAACATCTCAATATTTCCCACAATATGATTGGTCTCTGCTTGCCAAAGCCTTCAAATTCAAATCTAATAGGTTGCTGGTAGCTAAGGGCCTGATTCAAATTTAACTGTCAAAATTGAAAAGCCTGTTTGTTGTCTTGGTAAAAGCTGCCGCCTGGTCTTTGATGCAAATGTTTCAGACTGTGTACTGGCACCATAAGCACCAGCATTTTTAACTTTAATTAACAACTTTATAAACACCAATTTTCCAATAATACCAACCATTGAGATTCTTGCTAACTATTTCCATTTTGAGCTAGCTTCCTCTCATCCTCTTATTTATGTTATATATACACATGCACATAACAACACAGAAACATTGAAGATCAGAGTAAGAGAAGGCCAATTCAACCCTTCGATCCTGCCCCATCATTCATCATGATCATGGCTGATCATCCAACTCAGTAGCCTAATCCTGCTTTCTCCCCATAACCTTTGATCCCATTCACCCCCAGTGCTATATCCAGCCGCCTCTTGAATACGTTCAATGTTTTGGCATCAACTACTTCCTATGGGAATGAATTCCACAGACTCACCACTCTTTGGGTGAAGAAATGTCTCCCCATCTCCATCCTAAATGGTCTATCCTGAATCCTCAGACTGTGACCCCTGGTTGTAGACTCTCCTACCATCAGGAACATCCTCCCTGCATCTACCCTTTCTAGTCCTGTTAGAATTTTATAAGTCTCTATGAGATTCCCCACCCCCCGCCATTCATTTAAACTCCAATGAAAACAATCCTAACCTAGTCAATTTCTCCTCATACATCAGTCCCGCCATCCCCGGAATCAGCCTGGTAAACCTTCACTGCACTCCCTCGAGAACAAGAACATCCTTCCTCAGAAAGGAGACCAAAACTGCACACAATACTCTAGGTGTGGCCTCACCAAGACCTGTAATGCACTTTGGCAGGAACAATAAATGTGTAGAGTATAGGGCTAATGGTAGGGCTCTTAATAGTGTTGAGGAACAGAAGGATCTTGGTGTATGTGTCAATAGATCCCTGAAAGTAGGCAGTCAAGTGGATAAAGTTGTTAAGAAGGCATATGGAGTCTTAGCTTTTATTGGTAGGGGGATTGAATTTCGGAGCCGCAGCATCATGTTGCAACTGTACAAAACTCTAGTGCGGCCGCACTTGGAGTATTGTGTGCAGTTCTGGTCCCCACATTATAAGAAAGATGCGGAGGCATTGGAGAGGGTACAGAGGAGGTTTACCAGGATGTTGCCTGGTATGGAGGGCAGGTCCTATGAAGAGAGGTTGAAGGATTTGAGGTTGTTTTCGTTAGAAAGGAGGCGGCTAAGAGGGGATCTTATTGAAGCATATAAGATGATTAGAGGTTTAGATAGGGTGGACAGTGATAGCCTTTTTCCTAGGATGGAGAAAGCTAGCACGAGGGGACACAGCTTTAAATTAAGGGGTATGAGTTATAGGACGGATATCAGAGGTAGGTTCTTTACTCAAAGAGTGATTAGGGAGTGGAATGCCCTGCCTGCAGCTGTTGTAGATGCGCCAAGTTTGGTGGCGTTTAAGAGGTTAATTGATAAGTATATGGAAGAGAAGGGGATGGTTTAGTTTGGAGGGGCATTGCTTTTTATTTTGGTCGGCACAACATCGAAGGCCGAAGGGCCTGTTCTGTGCTGTATTGTTCTATGTTCTATGTTCTATGTATAATTGCAACAACACATCCCTGCTCCTGTACTCGAAACCTCTCGCAATCAAGCCAACATACCATTTGCTTTCTTCACCGCCTGCTGCGCCTGCATGCTTACCTTCAGCGACTGGTGCACAAGGACACCCAGGTCCCTCTGCACACTCGCCTCTCCCAATTTACAGCCATTCAGGTACTAATCGGCATTCTTGTTTTTGCTGCCAAAGAGAATTACTTCACATTTATCCAAATTGTACTGCATCTGCCATTGATTAGCCAACTCACCCAACCTGTCCAGATCATTAGAACGTAGAACATAGAACACTACAGCACAAACAGGACCTTCAGCCCACAAGTTCTGCCAATATCAGTACCTACCAGGCCATAGAACTACCTGTAACTCCCAATCCCATTAAATCCCACGTACTCATCGAGAAGTCTCTTAAAAGACCCTAGCGAGTTCGCCTCTACCACCACTGACGGCAACTGATTCCATTCACTCACCATCCTCTGAGTGAAAATCTTACCTCTAACATCTTTACTCAAAGAGTGATTAGGGAGTGGAATGCCCTGCCTGCAGCTGTTGTAGATGCGCCAAGTTTGGTGGCGTTTAAGAGGTTAATTGATAAGTATATGGAAGAGAAGGGAATGGTTTAGTTTGGAGGGGCATTGCTTTTTATTTTGGTCGGCACAACATCGAAGGCCGAAGGGCCTGTTCTGTGCTGTAATGTTCTATGTTCTATGTTCTATCTCCTCTGTACTTGCCCCCCAGCACCTTAAACCTGTGTCCTCTCGCAGTGACCATTTCAGACCAGGGAAATAGCCTCCGAGAATCCACTCTATCTATTCCTCTCAACATCTTATAAACCTCTATCAGGTCGCCTCTCAATCTTCGTCTCTCCAGGGAGAAGAGAACTAGATCTCTCAACCTATCTTCATAAGGCCTGCCTCCCAATCCAGGCAACATCCTTCTAAATCTCCTCTGCATCCTCTCAATAGCTTCCACATTCTTGATGCAGTAATGTGACCAGAACTGCACACAGTACTCCAAGTGGGGTCTGACAAGAGTCTTAGAAAGTTGCAGCATTACCTCCCGACTCCTAAAATCAATCCCTCTATTAATGAAGGCCAGTACCTTCTTGACCACATCCTCCACTTGTGGGGCTGATTTAAGAGTCCTGTGGACCCGGACCCCAAGATCCTTCTGCTCCTCAACACTGCCAAGACTCCAACCCTTGATATTGTACTGCTTCATCCCATTGGTCCAACACATTTATCTGCGTTGAAGTCCATCTGCCACTTCTCCGCCCAGTCTTGCATCCTATCTATGTCTCGCTGAAACTTCTGACATCCCTCCAGACTATCCACAACACCACCGACCTTGGTATCGTCGGCGAACTTACTAATCCATCCTTCCATTTCCTCATCCAGGTCATTTATGAAAATGACAAACAGCAAGGGTCCCAGAACATATATGGGATCCAGTGGGATTGGGGGTTATAGATAGGTCTATGGCTGGGTAGGTTTTGATGTGTTCGGCACAACTTGTGGGCCGAAGGGCCTGTTTGTGCTATAGTGTTTATGTTCTATGTTAACAGATCCCTGGGGCACTCCACTGGTGACTGACCTCCATACAGAAAAAGACCGATCCACAACTACTCTCTGCCTTCTGCTGGCAAGCCAGTTTTGGATCCACAAGGCCAAAGACCCTTGGATTCCATGCTCTCTCACCTTCTCGACAAGTCTTAGAACATAGAACATAGAACACTACAACACAATGTTCTATGTTCAATTGTGCTGTAGTGTTCTATGTTCTATGTTCTAAGACTTGTCGAGAAGGTGAGAGAGCATGGAATCCAAGGGTCTTTGGCCTTGTGGATCCAAAACTGGCTTGCCAGCAGAAGGCAGAGAGTAGTTGTGGATCGGTCTTTTTCTGTATGGAGGTCAGTCACCAGTGGAGTGCCCCAGGGATCTGTTAACATAGAACATAAACACTATAGCACAAACAGGCCCTTTGGCCCACAAGTTGTGCCAAACACATCAAAACCTACCCAGCCATAGACCTATCTATAACCCCCAATCCCACTGGATCCCATATACTCATCCAGAAGTCTTTTAAAAGACCCCAGCGAGTTCGCCTCGACCACCACCGACGGCAGCCGATTCCATTCACTCACCACCCTCTGAGTGAAAAACTTTCCCCTAGCATCCCCTCTGTACTTGCTTCCCTGCACCTTAAATCTGTGCCCTCTCATCGCGACCATTTCAGCCCTGGGAAATAGTCTCTGAGAGTCCACCCTATCTATTCCTCTCAACATCTTGTAAACCTCTATCAGGTCGCCTCTCAACCTTCGTCTCTCCAGGGAGAACAGTCCCAGCTCCCTCAACCTGTCTTCATAAGGCATGCCTCCCAATCCAGGCAACATCCTTGTAAATCTCCTCTGCACCCTTTCAATAGCTTCCACGTCCTTCCTATAGTGAGGCGACCAGAACTGTGCACAGTACTCCAAGTGTGGTCTGACAAGGGTAAGTCTTGCATGAGGGACCTTATCAAACACCTTGCTGAAATCCATGTAAACCATGTCCACTGCTCTTCCTTCGTCAAATGTGTTCAATCACATTTTTGAAGAACTCAACTAGGCTTGTAAGGCACGATCTGCCCTTAACAAAGCCGTGTTGACTATTTCTGATCATATTGAACTTCTCTAAATGTTCATAAATCCTGTCCCTCAGAATCCCCTCCATCAACTTATCAACCACTGAGGTCAGACTCATTGGTCGGTAATTCCCCGGGGCTATCCCTGTTCCCTTTCTTGAAAATAGGCACCACAGCCGCAATCCTCCAATCTCCGGAACCTCTCCTGTCTCCATCGATAACGCGAACATCATTGCCAGGGGGTCTGCAATCACTTCCCTCACTTCCCACAGTAATCTGGGGTACATCCTAGAGTAAGAGTAATACGTGTGCAGGATATAGGGCTAATGGTAGGACTCTTAGTAGTGTAGATGAGCAGAGAGATCTCGGTGTACAGGTGCATAGATCCCTAAAAGTTGGCACTCAAGTTGATAAGATTATTAAGAACGCGTATAGTGTGTTAGAACATAGAACAATACAGCACAAACAGGCCCTTCAGCCCATGAGTTACACCGATCACATCTACCAACGCACAGACCTATCTATAACTCCCTATCCTATTCGTTTCCATATATTCATCCAGAAGTCTTTTAAAAGACCCCAGTAAGTTTGCCTCAACAACCTCTGACGGCAGTCGGTTCCATTCACTCACCACCCTCAGTGAAAAACTTATCCCTGACATCTCCTCTGTATTTGCTTCCCTGCATCTTAAATCTGTGTCCTCTCGTAGTGACCATTTCAGCTCAGGGAAATAGTCTCTGAGAGTCCACCCTATCTATTCCTCTCAACATTTTATAAACCTCTATCAGGTCGCCTCTCAACATACGTCTCTCCAGTGAGAAGAGTCCCAGCTCCCTCAACCTATCTTCATAAAGACTGCCTCCCAATCCAGGTGGCATCTTTGTCAATCTCCTCTGAACTCTCTCAATAGCCTCTACATCCTTCCTATACTGAGGAGACAAGAACTGCGCACAATACTCCAACTGGAATCTGACAAGAGTCTTATAGAGCTGCATCATTACCTCCTGACTCCTAAACTCTATTCCTCAATTAATGAAGGCCAGTACGCCGCACACCTTCTTGACCACTTCCTCCACCTGCGAGGCCGATTTAAGAGTCCTATGGACCCAGACCCCGAGATCCTTCTGCTCTACAACACAGCTAAGACTCCTACCCCTTATATTGTACTCCTTCATCCCATTATTCCTGCCAAAATGGGCCACTACACATTTATCTGCGTTGAAGTCCATCTGCCACTTCTCCGCCCAGTCTTGCATCCTGTCTATGTCCCCACGTTTGACATCCCTCCAGACCATCCACAACACCACCGACCTTTGTATCGTCGGCGAACTTACTAACCCATTCCTCCACTTCCTCATCCAGGTCATTTATGAAAATGACAAACAGCAGGGGTCCCAGAACAGATCCCTAGGGCACTCCACTGGTTACCGACCTCCGTGCAGAACAAGACCCATCCACAACCACTCTCTGTCTTCTGCCAGCAAGCCAGTTCTGGATCCACGAGGCCAAAGCCCCTTGGATCACATGCCCTCTCACCTTCTCCAGAAGCCTTGCATGTGGGACCTTATCAAACGCCTTACTAAAGTCCATGTACACTACGTCCACCAACCGCCCTTCGTCAATGTGTTCAGTCACATTTTTGAAGAACTCAACTAGGCTCGTAAGGCATGACCTGCCCTTGACAAAAACGACTGCTGACTATTTCTGATGAGTCCAAACTTCTCCAAATATTCATATATCTTATCGCTCAGAAGCCTCTCCACCAGCTTACCAACCACAGAAGTCAGACTCAACGGTCGGTAATTTCCTGGACTATCCCTGTTCCCTTTCTTAAAGATAGGAATCACATCCGCAATCCTCCAATCCTCCGGAACCCCTCCCATTTCCACAGACGACGCAAAGATCATCGCCAGGGGCTCTGCAACCACTTCCCTCACCTCCCACAATAACCTGGGGTACATCCCATCTGGTCCCGGTGACTTGTCTATCTTGATAGAATTTAACAGGTCTAACCTCTGGGTATCGGCCTCATTGTTCCATTGGAGCAGCACGGAGAGGCAGCGATTTGGGAGAGCGAGAAGTTCGATTGATAAGTAGCTTTTTAACTTTTCTCTTTGTTTAAAACAGCGAGCGGGAGTAGTTTTTGCCGTTTTTTATTTAAACTAACTTGTAACCGGAAGTCGTCACTAGGAGGCTGCCGGTAGTTGTAGTATTTAAGCTATATAAGTACTAACCTCTGGGCATCGGCCTCATTGTTCCATTGGAGCAGCACGGAGAGGCAGCGATTTGGGAGAGCGAGAAGTTCGATTGTTAAGTAGCTTTTTAACTTTTCTCTTTGTTTAAAACAGCGAGCGGGAGTAGTTTTTGCCGTTTTTATTTAAACTAACTTGTAACCGGAAGTCGTCACTAGGGGCTGCCGGTAGTTGTAGTTTTTCTCTCTGACTCTATAAATTGGTCCAGAGAGGTAACCCGATACTCTACACAGGTAGAGTATCCCACCCTCCCCCCTCCTCTAACCTAATAATAATAGTGTGTGTGTAGTTTTTTTTTTCTCTCCTGCAAATTAAAGTAACAGTGATGGCAGTGCAGGTAATACATTGCACCTCCTGCGGTATGTATGAGGTGAGGGACACCAGTAGTGTTCCTGCTGATTATACCTGCAGGAAGTGTGCACATTTGCAGCTCCTTGAAGATCGTGTTAAGGAGCTGGAGCTGGAATTAGAGGAGCTCAGAGTAATTCGAGAGGTTGAGGAGGATATAGGCAGGAGTAACAAAGAGATTGTAACTCCTATAAGTGATAATTGGGTAACTATTAGGAGGAGGGGTAAGAAGCAATCGGGGAGACAATCCCCTGGGGCTGTTCCCCTCCAAAATAAATTTTCTGTCTTGGAGGCTACAGTTGAGGAAGAATCAACTGGAGCTGACCAAAGGGAGCAGGTCTCTGGGGGTGAGACTGCTGAGAATGCTCAGGTGGGTGGGGGGAATAAGAGATTAGGCCTAGTTATAGGAGACTCCATAGTTAGAGGGACAGATAGGAGGGTAAATAGTAATAAACAGGACTCAGGGCTGGTCCCCCACGTGTTGCCTCCCAGGGGCTGGGGTCCAGGATGTCGCAGATCGGGTTTTTAGGATTCTTAAGGGTGAGGGGAGTCAGCCCCAAGTCATTGTTCATGTGGGGACACATGATGTAGGTAGGACAAGGGAAGGGGATATTAAACATAAATTTATGGAGTTAGGGTGGAAGCTTAGGTCCATAACAGGCAGAGTGGTTATCTCTGGACTCTTGCCTGTGCCAAGGGATAGTTTAGAGATGAACAGAGAAAGGGATAGTTTGAACTCATGGCTGCGTGGTTGGTGCAGGAGGGAGGGGTTCAGGTTCCTTAACAATTGGGACTCATTCTGGGATAGGTGGGACCTCTTCAAGAGAGATGGTCTACACCTGAACCAGAGGGGGACTAATATCTTGGGGGAAAATTTGCTAAGGCTATGATGGGGGCTTTAAACTGATTCGGGGGGGGGGTGGGATCCTAAGTAGTTGGGGTGCTGAGAGGGATGAGAGTAAGGGGGTTATAGAGGAGAGTTGTAAAACACAGCGGCGTACTGGTGGGGTGGAGCATGGTTTGAGATGCGTATACTTTAATGCAAGGAGTATTCGCAATAAGGGGGAGGAACTTGCAGCTTGGACCAGTACCTGGAACTTCGATGTTGTGGCCATTTCAGAGACTTGGGTAGAGCAGGGACAGGAATGGATGTTGCAGGTTCCGGGGTACAAATGCTTTAGTCGGAGTAGAGAAGGGGGTAGAAGGGGGGGAGGAGTGGCGTTACTGGTCAAAGACTGTATCACGGTGATCGAAAAGAAGTTTGATGAGGACTTGTCTGTTGAGGTAGTATGGGCTGAGATTAGAAACAGGAGAGGAGAGGTCACCCTGTTGGGAGTCTTTTACAGACCTCCTAATAGTTCTAGAGAGGTTGAGGAAAGGATTGCGAAGTCAATTCTGATTAGGAGTGAAAGTAGTAGGGTAATTGTGATGGGGGACTTTAACTTTGCTAATATTGATTGGAATAGCTATAGCTCTAGCTCGTTAGAGGGGTCAGTTTTCGTACAGAGTGTGCAGGAAGGTTTTTGACTCAGTATGTAGATAGGCCAACTAGAGGTGAGGCTACATTGGATTTGGTGCTGGGCAATGAGCCAGACCAGGTGTTAGGCTTGGAAGTTAGTGAACATTTTGGTGATAGTGACCACAATTCGGTTACGTTCACCTTAGTGATGGACAGGGATAGGCATGAAGCTGGGGGCTGTAGTTATAGCTGGGGGAAGGGTAATTATGAGGCCATCAGGAGAGAATTAGGGTGCGTAGATTGGACTAGGGAACTACAGGGACTGGGAACATCTGGAATGTGGTGCTTATTCAAGGAGCAGCTGCTGAGAGTCCTTGATAAGTATGTCCCTGTCAGGCAGGGAGGAAATGGACGAGTAAGAGAGCCTTGGTGTACGAAAGGAGTTGATTTGCTGGTTAAGAAGAAAAAGGAGGCTTATGTCAGGATGAGGCTTGAAGGCTCAGGTAGTGCAATGGATAGCTATAGATTAGCTAGGAAGGAGGTAAAAAGTGAATTGAGGAGAGCTAAGAGGGGACACGAGAAGATGTTGGCTGATAGGATTAAGGAGAATCCTAAAGCTTTCTTTCGATATGTTAAGAATAGAAGATTGGTTAGGGCAAGATTAGGGCCAGTCATAGATAGCAGTGGGAAGTTGTGCGTGGAGCCTGAAGAGATTGGCGAGGCACTGAATAAATATTTCTCTTCGGTATTCACGCAGAGTGCTGGAAATGTAGCTGTGGAGAGCACTGAGGTACAGGGTTGCAAATTGGGGAGTATTGTAGTAGATAGGGAGGATGTGTTAGAAATTCTCGAGGGTTTGAAGTTGGATAAGTCCCCTGGGCCGGACGGGATTTACCCTAGGATTCTCTGGGAGGCAAGAGAGGAGATTGCAGAGCCTCTGGCTCTGATCTTCAGGTCTCGTTGGTTACGGGTTGGTCCGGAGGACTGGAGGATGGCGAATGTGGTCCCATTGTTTAAGAAGGGGAAGAGAGACCTTCCTGGGAATTATAGGCCAGTGAGTCTTACTTCTGTTGTGGGCAAGGTATTGGAGAGAATTATTAGGGATAGGATTTATAGTTATTTAGAGAGAAATGAATTGATTGGGGATAGTCAGCATGGTTTCGTGAAGGGTAGGTCATGCCTTACTAACCTCATTGAGTTTTTTGAGAAAGTGACCAGAGAGGTGGATGGGGGTAAGGCGGTTGATGTAGTATATATGGACTTTAGTAAGGCGTTTGATAAGGTGGCCCATGGAAGACTTCTACAGAAAATGCAGATGTGTGGAATAGAGGGTGATTTAGCTAATTGGATTAGGAATTGGCTGGCAGATAGAAGACAGAGGGTTGGTGGTGATGGGAGATATTCATCGTGGAGTTCGGTGACGAAGTGGTGTGCCTCAGGGGTCTGTTTTGGGGCCCCTGCTGTTTGTAATTTTTATAATGCATCTGATGAGGGTATTGAGGGATGGATCAGTAAATTTGCAGATGATACTAAAGTTGGTGGAGTGGTAGATAGTGAAGAGGGGTGTTTTAGTTTACAGAGTGACTTGGACAAGTTGCAGAGCTGGGCCGAGAGGTGGCAAATGGAGTTTAATGTGGAAAAGTGTGAGGTAATGCACTTTGGCAGGAACAATAAATGTGTAGAGTATAGGGCTAATGGTAGGGCTCTTAATAGTGTTGAGGAACAGAAGGATCTTGGTGTATGTGTCAATAGATCCCTGAAAGTAGGCAGTCAAGTGGATAAAGTTGTTAAGAAGGCTTATGGAGTCTTAGCTTTTATTGGTAGGGGGATTGAATTTAGGAGCCGCAGCATCATGTTGCAGCTGTACAAAACTCTAGTGCGGCCGCACTTGGAGTATTGTGTGCAGTTCTGGTCGCCACATTATAAGAAAGATGTGGAGGCATTGGAGAGGGTACAGAGGAGGTTTACCAGGATGTTGCCTGGTATGGAGGGCAGTCCTATGAAGAGAGGTTGAAGGATTTGAGGTTGTTTTCGTTAGAAAGGAGGCGGCTAAGAGGGGATCTTATTGAAAAATATAAGATAATTAGAGGTTTAGATAGGGTGGACAGTGATAGCCT
>JAGIQG010000007.1:546189-573746 GCA_024679065.1 Sphyrna mokarran | reverse complement strand
GGGCCGGACAGGATTTACCCTAGGATTCTCTGGAGGCAAGAGAGGAGATTGCAGAGCCTCTGGCTCTGATCTTCAGGCCTCGTTGGTTACAGGTATAATCCGGAAGACTGGAGGATAGCGAATGTGGTCCCATTGTTCAAGAAGGGGAAGAGAGACCTTCCAGGAATTATAGGCCAGTGAGTCTACTTCTGTTGTGGGCAAAGTATTGGAGAGAACTATTAGGGATAGGATTTATAGTTATTAGAGAGAAATGAATTGATTGGGGATAGTCAGCATGGTTTCGTGAAGGGTAGGTCATGCCTTACTAACCTCATTGAGGTTTTTGAGAAAATGACCAGAGAGGTGGAGGGGGTAAGGCGGTTGATGTAGTATATATGGACTTTAGTAAGGCGTTTGACAAGGTGGCCCATGGAAGACTCCACAGAAAATGCAGATGTGTGGAATAGAGGGTGATTTAGCTAATTGGATTAGGAAATGGCTGGCAGATATAAGACAGAGGGTGGTGGTTGATGGGAGATATTCATCGTGGAGTTCGGTGACAAGTGGTGTGCCTCAGGGGTCTGTTTTGGGGCCCCTGCTGCTTGTAATTTTTATAAATGATCTGGATGAGGATATTGAGGGATGGATCAGTAAATTGCAGATGACACTAAAGTCGGTGGAGTGGTAGATAGTGAAGAGGGGTGTTATAGTTTACAGAGTGACTTGGACAAGTTGCAGAGCTGGGCCGAGAGTGGCAAATGGAGTTAATGTGGAAAAGTGTGAGGTAATGCACTTTGGCAGGAACAATAAATGTGTAGAGTATAGGGCTAATGGTAGGGCTCTTAATAGTGTTGAGGAACAGAAGGATCTTGGTGTATGTGTCAATAGATCCCTGAAAGTAGGCAGTCAAGTGGATAAAGTTGTTAAGAAGGCATATGGAGTCTTAGCTTTTATTGGTAGGGGGATTGAATTTAGGAGCCGCAGCATCATGTTGCAACTGTACAAAACTCTAGTGCGGCCGCACTTGGAGTATTGTGTGCAGTTCTGGTCCCCACATTATAAGAAAGATGTGGAGGCATTGGAGAGGGTACAGAGGAGGTTTACCAGGATGTTGCCTGGTATGGAGGGCAGGTCCTATGAAGAGAGGTTGAAGGATTTGAGGTTGTTTTCGTTAGAAAGGAGGCGGCTAAGAGGGGACCTTATTGAAGCATATAAGATGATTAGAGGTTTAGATAGGGTGGACAGTGATAGCCTTTTTCCTAGGATGGAGAAAGCTAGCACGAGGGGACACAGCTTTAAATTAAGGGGTATGAGTTATAGGACGGATATCAGAGGTAGGTTCTTTACTCAAAGAGTGATTAGGGAGTGGAATGCCCTGCCTGCAGCTGTTGTAGATGCGCCAAGTTTGGTGGCGTTTAAGAGGTCAATTGATAAGTATATGGAAGAGAAGGGAATGGTTTAGTTTGGAGGGGCATTGCTTTTCATTTTGGTCGGCACAACATCGAAGGCCGAAGGGCCTGTTCTGTGCTGTATTGTTCTATGTTCTATGTTCTATGACTTGAGGTTATTTTCATTGGAGAGAAGAAGAGGTGACTTAATTGAAACATATAAGATGATCAGAGGGTTAAATAGGATGGACAGTGAGAGCCTTTTTCCTCGGATGGAGATGGATAGCACGAGGGGACATGGCTTTAAATTAAGGGGTGGTAGTTATAGGACAGATGTTAGAGGTGGGTTCTTTTTTATAGGCCTCCGAAAAGTTCCAGAGAAGGAGAGGAAGGGATTGCAAAGTTGATCCTGGATAGGTGTGAAAGTAACAGGGTAGTTGTAATGGGGGACTTTAACTTTTCTAATATCGATTGGAAAAGCTATAGTTCAAGTACGTTAGAGGGGTCAGTTTTTGTTCAATGTGTGCAGGAAGGTTTCATGACTCAGTATGTAGATAGGCCAACAAGAGGTGAGGCTATATTGGATTTGGTACTGGGTAATGAACCAGACCAGGTGTTAGACTTGGAGGTGGGTGAGCACTTTGGTGATAGTGACCACAATTCGGTTACGTTTACCTTAGTGATGGAAAGGGATGGGCACGTACCGAATAACAGTAGTTATAGGTGGGGGAAAGGTAATGATGAGGCTATTAGGAGAGATTTAGGATGCATAGGGTGGAGCAGGAAATTGCAGGGGCTGGGGACATCTGAAATGTGGAGCATATTTAAGGAACAGCTTCTGCATGTCCTTAATGAATATGTACCTGCCAGGCAGGGAGGAAGTGGTCGAGTGAGGGAACCATGGTGTACTAGGGAAGTTGAATCTCTGGTGAAGAGGAAGAAGGAGGCTTATATAATGATGAGACGTGAAGGCTCAGTTAGGGCAATGGAGAGCTATAAATCAGCCAGGAAGGAGCTAAAGAGGGAGTTGAGAAGAGCTAGAAGAGGACACGAGAAGACTTTGGCGGATAGGATTAAGGAGAATCCTAAAGCTTTTTACAGGTATATAAATAATAAAAGATTGGTTAGGGCAAGATTAGGGCCAGTCAGAGATAGCAGTGGGAAGTTGTGCGTGGAGCCTGAGGAGATAGGAGAGACACTGAATGAGTATTTTTCGTCAGTATTCACGCAGGAGAAAGACAATGTTGTCGGGGAGAATACTGTGATACTAGGTTGTAGACTGGGCAGGATTGAGGTTCATAAGGAGGAGGTGTTAGCGAATCTTGAGGGTATGAAAATTGATAAGTCCCCTGGGCCAGATGGGATTTACCCTAGGATTCTCTGGGAGGCTAGAGAGGAGATTGCAGAGCCTTTGGCTTGATCTTCATGTCGTCGTTGGCTACAGGTATAGTGCCGGAAGACTGGAGGATGGCAAATGTTGTCCCTTTGTTCAAAAAGGGGAGTAGGGACCATCCTGGAAATTATAGACCGGTGAGCCTGACTTCTGTTGTGGGCAAGGTCTTGGAAAGAATTATAAGGGATAGGATTTATAAGCATCTAGAGAGAAATAAATTGATTAGGGATAGTCAGCACGGTTTTGTGAAAGGTAGGTCGTGCCTCACAAACCTTATTGGTTTTTTGAGGAGGTGACCAAAGAGGTAGATAAGGGTAAGGCAGTTGATGTAGTGTATATGGATTTTAGCAAAGCGTTTGATAAGGTTCCCCATGGTAGGCTACTGCAGAAAGTGCAGATGCATGGGATTGAAGGTGATTTAGCAGTTTGGATTAGGAATTGGCTAGCTGATAGAAGACAGAGGGTGGTGGTTGATGGGAAATATTCAACCTGGAGTGCAGTTACAAGTGGTGTACCTCAAGGATCTGTTTTAGGGCCACTGCTGTTTGTCATTTTTATAAATGACCTAGATGAGGGTGTAGAGGGTTGGATTAGTAAATTTGCTGACGATACCAAAGTCGGGGGAGTTGTAGACAGCGAGGATGGATGTTACAGTTTGCAGAGGGACATAGATAGGTTGCAGAGCTGGGCCGTGAGGTGGCAAATGGAATTCAATACGGATAAGTGTGAGGTGATTCACTTTGGTAGGAATAACAGGCATATGAAATATAGGGCTAATGGAAGGACCCTTAATAGTGTTGTCGAGCAGAGGGATCTTGGGGTACAAGTACATAGCTCTTTGAAAGTTGGCACCCAGGTTGATAAAGTTGTTAAGAAGGCGTACGGTGTGTTAGCTTTTATTGGTAGAGGGATTGAATTTAGGAGCCGTGAGGTTATGTTACAACTGTACAAAACTCTGGTGCGGCCACACTTGGAGTATTGCGTACAGTTCTGGTCGCCGCATTATAAGAAAGATGTGGAAGCATTGGAAAGGGTGCAGAGGAGGTTTACCAGGATGTTGCCTGGTATGGTGGGAAGGCCTTATGAGGAAAGGCTGAGAGACCTGAGGTTATTTTCATTAGAGAGAAGAAGGTTACGCGGTGACCTAATTGAGGCGTATAAGATGATCAAGGGATTGGATAGGGTGGATAGTGAGAGCCTTTTTCCTCGGATGGTGATGACCAACACGAGGGGACATAACTTTAAATTAAGAGGTGGTAGTTATAGGACGGATGTCAGAGGCAGGTTCTTTACACAGAGGGTGGTGAGGGCGTGGAATGCCCTGCCTGCAGCAGTTGTGGACTCGCCTACTTTGGGGGCATTCAAATGGTCGATGGATAGGCATATGGATGATATTGGAATAGTTTAGGTTAGAGGGTCCACTGGCCGGTGCAACATCGAGGGCCGAAGGGCCTGTACTGCGCTGTAATGTTCTATGTTCTATCCCATCTGGTCCTGGCAACTTATCTACCTTGATGGAATTTAACAGTTCCAACACATCCTCTTTCTTAGTGTCCACATACTGCATCTTTTCAGTTTTCCGCATTCCTGTAGTACAACCCCCCAGATCACTTTCCACCGTGAATACTGAGGCAAGTACTCGTTAAGCACCTCTGCCATTTCTTCTGGTTCCACACAGACTTTTCCCCCTTCACCTTTTATAGGTCCTATCCTTTCTCTTCTCGTCCTTTTACTTTTCGCACATTTGTAGAATGCCTTGGGATTCTCCTTAATCCTACCCACCAAAGCGTTCTCGTGACCTCTTCTGGCTCTTCTAATTTCCTTTTTAAGCTCCCTTCTACAAATCTTATATGCCTCTAAATCCTTAACATCCCCTAGCTCCCTGAACCTATTGTACAATTTTCTTTTCTTCCTAACTAGGTTCATCACAACCTTTGTGCATTACGGTTCCTGCGACCAAGCAAAACCTCCTTGTCTCACCGGAACATTGTCGTGCAGAGCTCCAGACAAACATTCCTTGAAAATCCACCACCTTCTTTCAGAATTTTTCTCCAAGAACACCTCCTTCCAGTTTACTCTTCCAATTTCCTGCCTCATGATTTCATATTTCCCCCTACTCCAGATAAACACTTTCCTATCCTGCCTGATCCTATCTCTTTCCAATTCTATCGTGAATGAGATAGAATTATGATCACCATTCCCGAGATGCTCTCCTACCGTGAGATCCGATACCTGTCCAGATTCATTAGCCAGCACCAGGTCAAGTACAGCCTCTCCTCTCGTAGGCTTATCCATGTGCTGTGTCAGGAAACCTTCCTGAATACACCTAACAAACTCCTCACCATCCGAACCCCTTACCCTGGGGACATTCCAGTCAATGTTTGGGAAATTAAAGTCTCCCATCACGACAATTATTTTATTTCTACATCTTTCTAGGATCTGTTTCCCTATCTGAACCTCAACATCCCTGTTGCTATTGGGCAGCCTATAAAAAACACCCAGCAAAGTTATCGACCCCTTGCTGTTCCTAACTTCCACCCACAGAGACTCTGTAGACAGTCCCTCCACAGCATCTATCTTCTGTACAGCCGTGACACTGTCCCTGATCAACACTGTCACTCAGTCACCTTTTTTGCCTCCCTCCCTGTCCTTCCTGAAGCATCTAAATCCTGGCACCTGAAGTACCCAGTCCTGTCCCTGAGACATCCAAGTCTCTGTAATGGCCACCACATCACATTTCCAAGCAGCAATCCAGGCCATGAGCTCATCCACTTTATCCACTGCACTCCTGGCATTAAAATAGACACACCTCAGACCCTCAGTCTGGGCGCTTCCCTTCTCCATCCCCTGTCTAACCTCCCTCTCATACTGTCGACAATCCTTCGGTACTTAGGAGCTAACCTTCTCGCTGCCAGTCACCTCATCATGCTGAAGGATCTCTGCATCCTCGTCACAGTTCACCCTCCCACTCCACTTGGTATCATCTGCAAACTTTGAGATGTTAAATTTTGTTCCCTCATAGGACATAGAACATAGAACAATACAGCACAAACAGGCCCTTCGGCCCACGAGTTGCGCCGATCACATCTACCAATCCATAGACCTATCTATAACCCCCTATCCTATTCTTTTCCATATACTCATCCAGAAGTCTTTTAAAAGACCCCAGTGAGTTTGCCTCAAGAACCTCCGACGGCAGTTGGTTCCATTCACTCACCACCCTCTGAGTGAAAAACCTACCCCTGACATCTCCTTTGTATTTGCTTCCCTGCACCTTAAATCTGTGTCCTCTCGTAGTGACCATTTCAGCTCGGGGAAATAGTCTCTGAGAGTCCACCCTATCTATTCCTCTCAACATTTTATAAACCTCTATCAGGTCGCCTCTCAACCTACGTCTCTCCAGTGAGAAGAGTCCCAGCTCCCTCAACCTATCTTCATAAGGCCTGCCTCCCAATCCAGGCAGCATCCTTGTAAATCTCCTCTGAACCCTCTCAATAGCCTCTACATCCTTCCTATAATGAGGCGACCCAAAGAACTACGCACAATACTCCAACTGGGGTCTGACAAGAGTCTTATAGAGCTGCATCATTACCTCCTGACTCCTAAACTCTATTCCTCGATTAGTGAAGGCCAGTACACTGTACGCCTTCTTGACCACTTCCTCCACCTGCGAGGCCGATTTAAGAGTCCATGGACCCGGACCCTGAGATCCTTCTGCTCTACAACACAACTAAGACTCCTACCCCTTATCTTGTACTCCTTTATCCCATTATTCCTGCCAAAATGGACCACTACACATTTATCCGCGTTGAAGTCCATCTGCCACTTCTCCGCCCAGTCTTGCATCCTGTCTATGTCCTGCTGCAACTTTTAGCATCCCTCCAGACCATCCACAACACCACCGATCTTTGTATCGTCGGCAAACTTGCTAACCCATTCCTCCACTTCCTCATCCAGGTCATTTATGAAAATGACAAACAGCAGGGGTCCCAGAACAGATCCCTGATATCTGAGATACAATCCATCCAGACCAGGTGATTGATCCACTTTCCAGTCTCTCCTGTTTCTCAGTTTGTACTGTTCAATTGTCTCACCTGTCTCCACACCAGCTTTCTCGTTGACTTAGTTCAGATACAAAACATTCACTCAGGATTCCAGTTGATCCTCGAGGCACAATCACCTTTGAGCTGCTGAACAGGATCTACTCTGCTTTTCAGTACCTACAGCTCAATCCCAGCTCGTTCACTCAGACACACGGATGTAGCACTGATATCG
Organism: Sphyrna mokarran; assembly: GCA_024679065.1. Taxonomy (NCBI): domain Eukaryota; kingdom Metazoa; phylum Chordata; class Chondrichthyes; order Carcharhiniformes; family Carcharhinidae; genus Sphyrna; species Sphyrna mokarran. Next base: position 566,711 of record JAGIQG010000007.1, on the reverse strand, counting down.
ATGAATGGCCACCCAGCACCCACTGCTCACGTCACACACACAGCTCACATTACCTGGACAGTGCCCCAGGCTGCACCATTCTGTCCCAGTCTGTAACCCCTCGCAGAAATCTCCACCTCCCTGCGGAGGCGGGCTGTCACAGAGCCGGCTGCGGGTTCGCACTCCCTCTCCACAGCTCCTCGAACATTCTGTCCATGGAGACCAAGTGCCCCAGTGCCCATCTCCTGTAACAAAAGATTCAATAAGAGTCAGCTTCAATTCATTCCTACAAAATCCATTGGTATAGAACAGAGAGGCATTTAACCCCAGCACACTCAATCAACCCTGTGCTGTCAGAGGGTCAGTGCTGAGGGAGCGCCGCACTGTCAGAGGGTCAGTGCTGAGGGAGCGCCGCACTGTCAGAGGGTCAGTGCTGAGGGAGCGCCGCACTGTCAGAGGGTCAGTGCTGAGGGAGCGCCGCACTGTCAGAGGGTCAGTGCTGAGGGAGCGCCGCACTGTCAGAGGGTCAGTGCTGAGGAGCGCCGCACTGTCAGAGGGTCAGTGCTGAGGGAGCGCCGCACTGTCAGAGGGTCAGTGCTGAGGGAGTGCCGCACTGTCAGAGGGTCAGTGCTGAGGGAGTGCCGCACTGTCAGAAGGTCAGTGCTGAGGGAGTGCCGCACTGTCAGAGGGTCAGTGCTGAGGGAGTGCTGCACTGTCAGAGGGTCAGTGCTGAGGGAGTGCTGCACTGTCAGAGGGTCAGTGCTGAAGGAGCGCCGCACTGTCAGAGTCAGTGCTGAGGGAGTGCCACACTGTCAGAAGATTTTATAACCAGTAATAACCTCCCCACCCTCCAAATTACTCTCCCCCCCTAAATTCCTCCTCTGTATCTCTCCATAATCCACTTCCAGTCTCTCTGGCCTTTGACTCCATCCTGTTTCCCTGCTGCCCTGGTCTGGTTCACTCACTGGGACATTGCTGGATGTTACAAGGTGCCTTCTCTTCCTCTGGACCAATGCAGGGTAGACCATTGCCAGTGGCGGGAGGGTTATTACAGAACCGGAATCGATGCTGGTTCCCCCCTCCACATGAAGTGGAACAGTCACTCCACGGAGTCCAATCTGACCAATCACCACTTACTGCAAAGAAAGAACATTGGGTAAATCTCCATGGAGACAGAGCAAGCGGACAGTGGCTGTCACACATTAACACTGGATGGTAGCGAGACCACATCTGGAGTATTGTGTACTGTATCCATCTCCTTGCTTAAGGAAAGGTATAAATGCATTAGAAACATTTCAGAGAAGGTTTTCCGGACTAACACTGGGAATTAGGTTTCTCTCGACTGGAGTATGAGGTAACTTGATGGAAAGCTTCTGAGTGGTATTGACAGGATGGATGACGAGAGGATGTTTCTCAATCAAGTTACCTCTTACTCCAGTAGGTATCCACTCCAGTCGAGAGAAACCTAATTCCAGGTGTTAGTCCGGAAAACCTTCTCTGAAATGCTTCTAATGCATTTACACTTTTCCTTAAATAAGGAGATGGATACAGTACACAATACTCCAGATGTGGTCTCACTACCGTCCTATCCAACTGGAACATATCCTCCACATCTTTATAATCAATTCGAGTTATCGAGATTCACAGCATGGAAAGAGGCCCTTTGACTTAACTTATCTATGATGCTATTTTTTAATCATAAGCATTGGAATAGTTTAGATTAGAGGGTCATAAGATTGGTTCCATTGGTCGGTGCAACATCGAGGGCCGAAGGGCCTGTACTGCGCTGTAATGTTCTATGTTCTGTAAGCTAATCCCAGTTGCCTGCATTTGGCCCATATCCCTCTATACTCATCATACCCATGTAACTATCCGAATGCTTTTTAAAAGATAAAATTGTACCCACCTCTACTACTACCTCTGGCAGCTTTTTCCAGACATTCACCACCCTCTGTGTGAAAAAAATGCCCTTCTGGACACTTTTGTATCTCTCCCCTCTCAGCTTAAACCTATCCCCTCTGGTTTTAGATTCCGCTACCTTTGGGATATGATATTGACTAACTGAACTGTGCCCCTCATTATTTTATGGAGCTCTATACGATCATTCCTCAAACTCCTACACTCCAGAAAATAAGACCCAGTCTATCCAACCTCTCCTTATAACTCAATCCATCAAGTCATAGTAAATCTTTTCTGCACTCTTTCTAGTTTAATAATATCCTTTCTATAATAGGCTGACCAGAATTGTACACGGTATTCCAAATGTGACCTTACTAATGTCTCGTACAACTTCAACAAGACGTCCCAACTCCTGTACTCAATGTTCTGACCAATGAAACCATGCATTGCTGAATGCCTTCTTTACCACTCTGTCCACCTGTGACTCCACTTTCAAGGAGCGATGAACCTGTACCCCGAGATCTCTTTGTTCTGTAACTCTCCCCAACATCCTATCATTAACTGAGTAAGTCTTGCCCTGGTTCAATCTACCAAAATACATTAAAACACATTTGTCTAAATTAAACTCCATCTGCCATTCATCAGCCCACTGGCCCAATTGATCAAGATCCCGTTGCAATTGGAGATAACTTTCTTCACTGAACACTATGCCACCAATCTTGGTGTCATCTGCAATCTTACTAATCATCTCTCCTATATTCTCATTCAAATCATTAATATAAATGACAGATAGCAGTGACTGATCCCTGAGGCACACCGCTGGTCACAGGCCTCCAGTTTGAAAAACAACCCTGTACAACCACCCTCTGGCTTCTGTCAGGAATGTATCCATGATGTATCCATTTGCTAGCACGAGGGGACATAGCTTTAAATTAAGGGGTGATAGTTATAGGACGGATGTCAGAAGTAGGTTCTTTACCCAGAGAGTGGTAAGGGTATGGAATGCCCTGCCTGCGGCAGTTGTAGATGCGCCAAGTTTGGTGGCGTTTAAGAGGTTAGTAGATAAGTTTATGGATGAAAAGGGAATGGTTTAGGTTAGAGGTCATTGCTTTTTCTTAATTGGTCGGCGCAACATCGAAGGCCGAAGGGCCTGTTCTGCGCTGTAATGTTCTATGTTCTATGTGGAGATGCTGGTGTTGGACTGGGGTAAACACAGTAAGAAATCTCACAACACCAGGGTAAAGTCCAACCAATTTATTTGGTAGCACAAATCACTAGCTTTCGGAGTGCTGCCCCTTCACCACTTACCTGATGAAGTGACAGAGCTCCAAAAGCTAATGGCTTGTGCTACTAAATAAACCTGTTGGACTCTAACCTGGTGTTGTGAGACTTCTTATTCTGTCAAGAAGCTAATTTTGTATCCATTTAGATACCTCAACCTCGATCCCCTGAGATTTAATTTTAGGCAACAACCTACCATGTGGTACCTTGTCAAAGGCCTTGTTAAAGTCCACGTAGACAACATCAACTGCACTGCCCTCATCTGCCTTCTTGGTTATACCTTCAAAAAAACTCAATCAAATTTGTGAGACATGATCTTCCACTCACAAAGCCATGCTGACTGTCCCTAATCAGTCCTTGCATCTCTAAATGCCTGTAGATCCTGTCTCTCAGAAGACCTTTCAACAATTTACCTACTACAGATATGAGGCTCACTGGCCTGTAATTCCCAGGGTTTTCCCTCACAATAAACAATAACATTCTATTAGCTTTCTCAGTTATATGCCGTACCTGTGCATTGGCCTTTTGTGATTCATGCACTGGGACACCCAGATCCTTCTGTATCTCAAAGCTCTGCAGTTTCTCATCATTTAGAGAATGAATTTTTTTATCCTTATGATTGTGGTAATGGATTCCAGGATCAGACACAATATGGGACTCTGTGTACCTCACAAGGGCTCCTGACCTTGGGGTTGAAGGTCAGATAGCCCATTTAGTGTCGGTGTTAACAAGGCTATCGATGCCTTACAGCTGGGTCTCATGTTGAGAAAATGTGCAGCAGTAAAGTTAGTTAAGGGTATTTCTTTCACCCAGAGGGTGTTGAGGATCTGGAACTGACTGCCTGAAAAGATGTTTGAGGCAAAGAACCCTCCCCAAGTTCCTCTGTGTTGCAGTTTTATTTAAATAACACACTGTTCTTTTGTTCTCCTTTCTAAAACAAACATCTTCACATTTTCCCACATTATCCTCCATTTGCCATCTTTCTGCCCATTTACTGAACAGATCAATAGCTTTGTAAACTGTATTCCTCTTGTAACAATATAAGAACATAAGAAATAGGAGCAGGAGTCGGCCATCCAGCCCCTCGAGCCTGCCCCGCCATTCAATAAGATCATGGCTGATCTGAAGTGGATCAGTTCCACTTTCCCCCTTTCTCTCCACAACCCTTAATTCCCTTGTCTAACAGAAACCCATCTACCCATGGCTCAAATATATTCAGCGAGGGAGCCTCCACCACTTCAATGGGCAGAGAATTCCAGAGATTCACCACCCTTTGGGTGAAGAAGTTCCTCCTCAACACTGTTCTAAACCGGCCCCCCTCTTACTTTAAGGCTGTGCCCTCTAGTTCTGCTTTCCTTTCCAAGCGGGAAGAATCTCTCTACCTCTACCCCTATCCATCCCTTTCATATCTTGTAAGTCTCCATAAGACCCTCCACTCAGCCTTCTAAACCCCAGTTTATCCAACCTCTCCTCATAGGCTAACTCCCTCATCTCTGGTATCAGCCTGGTGAACATTCTCTGTACTCCCTCCAAGGCCAATATACCCTTCCGCATATGCGGGGACCAAAACTGCACACAGTACTCCAGTTGCGGCCTCACCAGTGCCGTGTACAGTTGCAGCAAGACCTCTCTGCTTTTATATTCTATCCCCCTCGCTATAAAGGCCAACATCCCATTCGAATTCTTGATCACCTTTTGCACCTGCAGACTGGGTTTTGTAATTCGTGCACAAGGACCCCCAGGTCCCTCTGCACTTAGTGTGCTGCAGCTTTTCACCTTTTAAATAATAATCCCTCCTACTATTATTTCTACCAAAGTGGATAACCTCACATTTGCTAACATTATACTCCATCTGCCAGGTCCTCGCCCACTCACTCAGCCTATCCAGAGACTTTCTGCGTCCTCCATGAAATTTGCTTTTCCACTCATCTTCGTGTCATCAGCAAATTTTGTTGCGCTACACTCAGCCCCCTTCTCCAGATCGTCTGTGTAAACGGTAAACAGTTCAGGCCCCAGCACCAATCCCTGGGACACTCCACTAGTCATCAACTGCCAACCAGAAAAGCACCCATTGATTCTAACTCTCTGCTTCCTGTTAGATAACCAATTCTCAATCCATGCTAACACTTTACTCCAACTCTGTGTACCCTAACCTTCTGCAGCAACCTTTTGTGAGGTGCCTTATCAAATACCTTCTGGAAATCCAAAAACACCACAATGACTGGTTCCCCCGTCGACCACACGAGTCACACCTTCATAGAAATCCAGTAAATTCATCAAACACAACTTCTCCTTCACCAATCCGTGCTGCATCTGTTTCATCAAACTGTTCTGGGGGTAAGGCGGTTGATGTGGTATATATGGACTTTAGTAAGGCGTTTGATAAGGTGGCCCATGGAAGACTTCTGCAGAAAATGCAGATGTATGGGATAGAGGGTGATTTTAGCTAATTGGGTTAGGAATTGGCTAGCAGATAGAAGACAGAGGGTGGGGGTTGATGGGAGATATTCATCTTGGAGTTCGGTGACAAGTGGTGTACCTCAGGGGTCTGTTTTGGGGCCCCTGCTGTTGTAATTTTTATAAATGATCTGGATGAGGGTATTGAAGGATGGATTAGTAAATTTGCAGATGACACTAAAGTCGGTGGAGTGGTAGATAGTGAAGAGGGGTGTTATAGTTTGCAGAGAGACTTGGGCAAGTTGCAGAGCTGGGCCGAGAGGTGGCAAATGGAGTTTAATGCGGAAGAGTGTGAGGTAATACACTTTGGCAGGAATAATAAATGTGTAGAGTATAGGGCTAATGGTAGGATTCTTAATAGTGTTGATGAACAGAGGGATCTTTGTGTATATGTGCATAGATCCCTTAAAGTAGGCAGTCAAGTTGAGAAGGTTGTTAAGAAGGCATATGGAGTCTTAGCTTTTATTGGTGGGGGATTGAATTTCGGAGCCGCAACGTCATGTTGCAACTGTACAAAACTCTAGTGCGGCCGCACTTGAAGTATTGTGTGCAGTTCTGGTCCCCGCATTATAAGAAAGATGTGGAGGCATTGGAGAGGGTACTGAGGAGGTTTACCAGGATGTTGCCAGGTATGGAGGGCAGGTCTTATGAGGAGAGGCTGAGGGATTTGATGTTGTTTTCGTTAGAAAGAAGGCGGCTAAGAGGAGACCTTATTGAAACATATAAGATGATTAGAGGTTTAGATAGGGTGGACAGTGATAGCCTTTTTCCTAGGATGGAGAAAGCTAGCACGAGGGGGACACAGCTTTAAATTAAGGGGTATGAGTTATAGGACGGATATCAGAGGTAGGTTCTTTACTCAAAGAGTGATTAGGGAGTGGAATGCCCTGCCTGCAGCTGTTGTAGATGCGCCAAGTTTGGTGCGTTTAAGAGGTTAGTTGATAAGTATATGGAAGAGAAGGGAATGGTTTAGTTTGGAGGGGCATTGCTTTTTATATTGGTCGGCGCAACATCGAAGGCTGAAGGGCCTGTTAGAACATAGAACATAGAACAATACAGCACAGAACAGGCCCTTCGGCCTTCGATGTTGTGCCGACCAAAATAAAAAAGCAATGCCCCTCCAAACTAAACCATTCCCTTCTCTTCCATATACTTATCAATTAACCTCTTAAACGCCACCAAACTTGGCACATCTACAACAGCTGCAGGCAGGGCATTCCACTCCCTAATCACTCTTTGAGTTCTGCGCTGTAATGCTCTATGTTCTATCTTTTTTTTCATTTAGAGCTAATTTAGCTTCATACTCTATCTTTCCTTTATAAAGAAGGACAAAGAACAAAAACAGCACAGGAAACAGGCCCTTTGGCCCAACGAGCCCGCGCCGCCACCCCGATGTTCCCATCTCCACCCATGATCCCTGTCTATGTTTATAGATGTTTATCTCATGTAACTTGCCTTTCTGCCTATTTTGGGATGGTCTGTAAGTTTGTCTCCAGTACATTCACTTCCTTCCTCCACATCATTCATATTTACTGTGAGCAGTGATGGTCCCTTCCTTTATGCTTTATCCTGCTGTGTGATTACAATTAGTGACCTGTACCACATCACACAAGTGAATCAAAAATAAAGATTCATACCACCCCCCACACCAGGGAATGAAATTTCTCCTCAGCTCAGTTCTAAATGGTCTGTTCCTTTCATAGAACATAGAACAATACAGCACAACCAGGCCCTTTGGCCCACGACTTGTGCCGATCACATCTATATCTACCAATCCACAGACCTATCTATAACCCCCTATCCCATTAGTTCCCATATACTCATCCAGAAGTCTTTTAAAAGACCCCAGCGAGTTCGCCTCTACCAACTCCAACGGAGTGAATGATTCCATTCACTCACCACCCTCTGAGTGAAAAACCTACCCCTAACATCCCCTCTGTATTTGCTTCCCTGCACCTTCAATCTGTGTCCTCTCGTAGTGACCATTTCAGCTTGGGGAAATAGTCTCTGAGAGTCCACCCTATCTATTCCTCTCAACATTTTATAAACCTCTATCAGGTCGTCTCTCAACCTATGTCTCTCCAGTGAGAAGAGTCCCAGCTCCCTCAACCTATCTTCATAAGGCCTGCCTCCCAATCCAGGCAACATCCTTGTAAATCTCCTCTGCACCCTCTCAATAGCTTCTATGTCCTTCCTATAGTGAGGCGACCAGAACTGTGCACAACACTCCAAGTGGAGTCTGACAAGGGTCTTATCTTGAAAGGGTCTTTCATTGAGATTGTGACCCTGGTTCGTGACTCAGCCAGCCCAAACAAACATGTAACGCACATCACACTCTCACATTCTATAAGAAGTTTTGTAAGTTTTAATAAAATCATTTCTCATGGCGGCACAGTGGTTAGTGCCAGGGACCTGGGTTCAATTCCAGCCTTGGGTTAATGTCTGTGTGGAGTTTGCACATTCTCCCCGTGTCTGTGTGGGTTTCTTCCCAGTAAGAGTCTGGCAACACCAATTTTAAATCCAAGCGATTTATTTGATAGTAAACCTGCTAGCTTTCGGCGTTTGTGCCTTCATCAGTGTGTTCTGGTCTCCAAAAGCACACATATCAGCACATCAGCTTTTGGAGACCAGAACACCTCATTCGCCTGACGAAGGCACAAACGCTGAAAGCTAGCAGATTTACTATCAAATAAATCACTTGGATTTAAAATTGGTGTTGCCAGACTCTTACCGAGTTTACCCCAGTCCAACGCCGGCATCTCTACATCATGGGTTTCTTCCCACAGTCCAAAGATGTGCAGGTTAGGTTGACTAGAAGAACATAACAATTCAGAGCAGAAGTAGGCCATTCGGCCCCTCGATCCTGCTCCGCCATTCAATACGATCATGGCTGATCTTTTCGTAGGCTCAGCTCCACTTACCCACCTGCTCACCATAACCCTCAATTCCTTTACTGTTCAAAAATTTATCTATCCTTGCCTTAAAAACATTCAATGAGGGAGCCTCAACTGTTTTACTGGACAGGGAATTCTACTGATTCACAACCCTTTGGGTGAAGAAGTTCCTCCTCAACTCAGTCCTAAATCTGCTTCCCCTTATTTTGAGGCTATGCCACCTTGGTTCCAGTTTCACCCGCCAGTGGAAACAACTTCCCTGCTTCTATTTTTACCTATTCCCTCATAATTTTACGTTTCAATAAGATCTCTCCTCATTCTCCTGAATTATAATGAATATAGCCCCAGTCCACTCAGTGTCTCCTCATAAGACAACTCCAGAATCAACCTAGTGAATCTCCTCTGCACCCCCTCCAGTACCATGACATTGCTTATGTCAGGATGAGGCTTGAAGGCTCAGTTAGTGCAATGGATAGCTATAGATTAGCCAGGAAGGAGGTAAAAAGTGAATTGAGGAGAGCTAAGAGGGGACACGAGAAGATGTTGGCTGATAGGATTAAGGAGAATCCTAAAGCTTTCTTTCGATATGTTAAGAATAGAAGATTGGTTAGGGCAAGATTAGGGCCAGTCATAGACAGCAGTGGGAAGTTGTGCGTGGAGCCTGAAGAGATTGGTGAGGCACTGAATAAATATTTCTCTTCGGTATTCACGCAGAGTGCTGGAAATGTAGCTGTGGAGAGCACTGAGGTACAGGGTTGCAAATTGGGGAGTATTGTAGTAGATAGGGAGGATGTGTTAGAAATTCTCGAGGGTTTGAAGTTGGATAAGTCCCCTGGGCCGGACGGGATTTACCCTAGGATTCTCTGGGAGGCAAGAGAGGAGATTGCAGAGCCTCTGGCTCTGATCTTCAGGTCCTCGTTGGTTACGGGTGTGGTTCCGGAGGACTGGAGGATAGCGAATGTGGTCCCATTTTAAGAAGGGGAAGAGAGACCTTCCAGGGAATTATAGGCCAGTGAGTCTTACTTCTGTTGTGGGCAAGGTATTGGAGAGAATTATTAGGGATAGGATTTATAGTTATTTAGAGAGAAATGAATTGATTGGGGATAGTCAGCATGGTTTCGTGAAGGGTAGGTCATGCCTTACTAACCTCATTGAGTTTTTTGAAAAAGTGACCAAAGAGGTGGATGGGGGTAAGGCGGTTGATGTAGTATATATGGACTTTAGTAAGGCGTTTGATAAGGTGGCCCATGGAAGACTTCTACAGAAAATGCAGATGTGTGGTAGAGGGTGATTTAGCTAATTGGGTTAGGAATTGGCTGGCAGATAGAAGACAGAGGGTGGTGTTGATGGGAGATATTCATCTTGGAGTTCGGTGACGAGTGGTGTGCCTCAGGGGTCTGTTTTGGGGCCCCTGCTGTTTGTAATTTTTATAATGATCTGGATGAGGGTATTGAGGGATGGATCAGTAAATTTGCAGATGACACTAAAGTCGGTGGAGTGGTAGATAGTGAAGAGGGTGTTATAGTTTACAGAGAGACTTGGACAAGTTGCAGAGCTGGGCCGAGAGGTGGCAAATGGAGTTTAATGTGGAAAAGTGTGAGGTAATGCACTTTGGCAGGAACAATAAATGTGTAGAGTATAGGGCAAATGGTAGGACTCTTAATAGTTAGAGGAACAGAAGGATCTTGGTGTGTATGTCAATAGATCCCTGAAAGTAGGCAGTCAAGTGGATAAAGTTGTTAAGAAGGCATATGGAGTCTTAGCTTTTATGGAAGGGGGATTGAATTTAGGAGCCGCAGCATCATGTTGCAACTGTACAAAACTCTAGTGCGGCCGCACTTGGAGTATTGTGTGCAGTTCTGGTCCCCACATTATAAGAAAGATGTGGAGGCATTGGAGAGGGTACAGAGGAGGTTTACCAGGATGTTGCCTGGTATGGAGGGCAGGTCCTATGAAGAGAGGTTGAAGGATTTGAGGTTGTTTTCGTTAGAAAGGAGGCGGCTAAGAGGGGATCTTATTGAAGCATATAAGATGATTAGAGGTTTAGATAGGGTGGACAGTGATAGCCTTTTTCCTAGGATGGAGAAAGCTACCACGAGGGGACACAGCTTTAAATTAAGGGGTATGAGTTATAGGACGGATATCAGAGGTAGGTTCTTTACTCAAAGAGTGATTAGGGAGTGGAATGCCTGCCTGCAGCTGTTGTAGATGCGCCAAGTTTGGTGGCGTTTAAGAGGTTAATTGATAAGTATATGGAAGAGAAGGGAATGGTTTAGTTTGGAGGGGCATTGCTTTTTATTTTGGTCGGCACAACATCGAAGGCCGAAGGCCCTGTTCTGTGCTGTAATGTTCTATGTTCTATACCAGTATATCCTTTCTCAAGTAAGGAGACCAAAACTGTGCACAGTAACTCCAGGTGTGGCCTCACCAGCACCTTATACAACTACAACATAACATAGAACATAGAACACTACAGCGCAGAACAGGCCCTTCGGCTTTCGATGTTGTGCCGACCAATTATGAAAAAAGCAATGACCCTCCAAACTAAACCATTCCCTTCTCTTCCATATACTTATCAACTAACCTCTTAAACGCCACCAAAATTGGCACATCTACAACTGCTGCAGGCAGGGCATTCCACTCCCTAACCACCCTCTGGGTAAAGAACCTACCTCTGATATCCGTCCAAGAACTATCACCCCTTAATTTAAAGCTGTGGCCCCTCGTGCTAGCTTTCTCCATCCTAGGAAAAAGGCTATCACTGTCCACCCTATCTAAACCTCTAATCATCTTATATGTTTCGATAAGGTCTCCTCTTAGCCGCCTCCTTTCTAACAAAAACAACCTCAAATCCCTCAGCTTCTCTTCATAAGACCTGCCTTCCATACCAGGCAACATCCTGGTAAACCTCCTCTGTACCTTCTCCAATGCCTCCACATCTTTCTTATAATGTGGGGACCAGAACTGCACACAATACTCCAAGTGTGGCCGCACTAGAGTTTTGTACAGTTGCAACATGACGTTGCGGCTCCAAAATTCAATCCCCTACCACTAAAAGCTAAGACTCCATATGCCTTCTTAACAACCTTATCGACTTGACTGCCTACTTTCAGGGATCTATGCACAAATACACCAAGATCCCTCTGTTCATCAACACTATTAAGAATCCTACCATTAGCCGTATACTCTACACATTTATTTATTTTTTTTTATTAAGCAACACAGCACGGGAAACAGGCCCTTAGGCCCAACGAGCCCGCGCCACCGTAATACCAAATCATTATCCTATTTTAATATTCCTATATAATAATATATATATTAATCCTAATTTGGAAAATTTTCACCATAGGGACAATTTGTTACGCAATCAGCCTAAGAGCGAATTTTTGGGTTGTGGGAGGAAACCGGAGTGCCCGGAGAAAACCCACGCAACCACGTGGGTTTTCCTGCCAAAGTGCATTACCTCACACTTTTCCACATTAAACTCCATTTGCCACCTCTCAGCCCAGCTCTGCAACTTGTCCAAGTCTCTCTGCAAACTATAACACTCCTCTTCACTATCTACCGCTCCACAGACTTTAGTGTCATCCGCAAATTTACTAATACATCCTTCAATACCCTCATCCAGATCATCTATAAAAATTACAAACAGCAGGGGCCCCAAAACAGACCCCTGAGGTACACCACTTGTAACCGAACTCCACGATGAATATCTCCCATCAACCACCACCCTCTGTCTTCTATCCGCTAGCCAATTCCTAATCCAATTAGCTAAATCACCCTCTATCCCATACATCTGCATTTTCTGCAGAAGCCTTCCATGGGACACCTTATCGAACGCCTTACTAAAGTCCATATATACCACATCAACCGCCTTACCCCCATCCACCTCTTTGGTCACTTTTTCAAAAAACTCAATAAGGTTAGTAAGGCACGACCTACCCTTCACAAAACCATGCTGACTATCCCCAATCAATTCATTTCTCTCTAAATAACTATAAATCCTATCCCTAATAATTCTCTCCAATACTTTGCCCACAACAGAAGTAAGACTCACTGGTCTATAATTCCCTGGAAGGTCTCTCTTCCCCTTCTTGAACAATGGGACCACATTCGCTATCCTCCAGTCCTCCGGAACCACACCCGTAACCAACGACTACCTGAAGATCAGAGCCAGAGGCTCTGCAATCGCCTCTCTTGCCTCCCAGAGAATCCTAGGGTAAATCCCGTCCGGCCCAGGGGACTTATCTAACTTCAAACCCTCAAGAATATCTAGCACATCCTCCCTATCTACTTCAATACTTCCCAGTTTGCAACCCTGTACCTCAGTGTTCTCCACAACTACATTTACATCTCCCTGTGTGAATACCGAAGAGAAATATTTATTCAGTGCCTCTCCAATCTCTTCAGGCTCCACGCACAACTTCCCACTGCTGTCTATGACTGGCCCTAATCTTGCCCTAACCAATCTTCTATTCTTAACATATCTAAAGAAAGCTTTAGGATTCTCCTTAATCCTATCAGCCAAAGTCTTCTCGTGTCCCCTCTTAGCTCTCCTCAACTCACTCTTTAGCTCCCTCCTGGCTAATCTATAGCTATCCATTGCACTAACTGAGCCTTCAAGCCTCATCCTGACATAAGCCTCCTTTTTCCTTTTAACCAGCGAATTAACTTTTTTCGTACACCATGGTTCCCTTACTCGACCATTTCCTCCTTGCCTGACAGGGACATACTTATCAAGGACTCGCAGCAGCTGCTCCTTGAATAAGCTCCACATTTCAGATGTTCCCAGACCCCGTAGTTTCCTAGTCCAACCTATGCACCCTAATTCTCTCCTAAAAACCTCACTGTTTTTAAACTCCATCCCTCTAGCAATGAAGGACAAAATTCCATTTGCCTTCTTAATTACCTGCTGCACCTGCAAACCAACTTCTTGAGATTCCTGTACAAGGACACCCAGGTCCCTCTGCACAGCAACATGCTGCAGTTTTTTACCATTTAAATAATAGTCCATTTTGCTGTTATTCCTACCAAAATGGATACTTCACATTTACCCACATTGTACTCCGTCTGCCAGACCCTCGCCCACTCACTTAGACTATCTATATCCCTTTGCAGACTTTCAGTGTCCTCTGCACACTTTGCTCTGCCACTCATCTTAGTGTCATCTATAAATTTTGACACATTACACTTGATCCCCAACTCCAAATCATCTCTGTAAATCATAAACAAATCATAACATTGGCCATGCTAAATTGAGCTTAGCATCAGGGGCTAGCAGGGTAAATACTGGGATAAGGTGTGGCTGGGATTATTGTTGGTGCAAGCTCGATGGGTTGAATGGCTCTTTAGGTTTCTATTCTGTGATCACCTCTCATTCTTCAAACTCTAAAGAATACAGGGCCTGTTTCCACTTTGTATCCGGCTCCCACTGCCATTCCCACCAACAATCTGGAAATATTACCTTAGTTCCTCACCTAAATCAGTGATCCACGTTGTGAATAACTGGGCTCAAAGGACACAGAAAAGTACAGCATAGGGGATTCCACAGATTCACAACCCTCTTCCCTCCAAGCCTGTACGAATCATGACTGCCTTACTCAGTCCATATCCCTCTATCTCCTCCCTATTCATAGAATATAGAACAGTACAGCACAAATAGACCCTTCGGCCTACGAGACGTGCTGTGCAGTGTCAGGACAAGTAAAACTGGCCAGGAAGCTGCTGTAAATCCAATTTATGCTCTGCCTATCAGACACATGTGTGAATGTCAGTATCAGGATGATGCTGATTGTGTCGGCCGGATGAGTGAAGCATCAGAGTATCTCCATTCTGCTGTTAACTATAGGGAAGTACAGATTGTACCCGACACCACCACCGCAGACCACCCCCCACCCCCCCCCACCCCACCCCCCCCATCCCTCCTCCCCAACCCGGGTTTGTAAAATACAAAACACACTTAGTCAATATTACAAGTGATTCTGTGATTGGACAACATTTGCTCGCACAGAAACATAGGAATAGGAGGAGGAGGAGGCTATTCAGCCCTTCGAGTCTGCTCCGATATTCATTGTGGTCAAGACTGATCATAAGGGGGAGGGGCAGCTGAGACCGCTCGGGGGAGAGGGGGAGGCGAAGGGGATGGGGGGATTTGATCCAGTGAGGACTGGACTGGGACACTGATGAGAGGATAAGTTATTTTCTGCTTTGGGGCAAAAGCTGCTCCAATCTGCTGTGAATTTTGGAGTTTCCGGTTTAACTTTTACAGGGTTCATTCCGAAAATCCCAGCCCCTTGCGATAGGTTGAATAATTACTCCCGACTACTCCCTGGCAGTATTCCGTCAAAGCGGAAAGAGGTCTCACCATTGCATATTCGCTCTGTGCAGTTTACAATCTGTCCCATAAAACAGGAGCTGCAGAAAACAAAATAGAGATATCTTTATAATCAAACAACAAAAGAGAGAGAGAGAGAGAGAGAAAGAAAGAGAGAGAGGGAGAGAGAGAGAGCGAAAATCCACTAACAGACAGAGGTGGCTCTCACAACCAGGCTCTCAGTAGTCCACAGTTTCTTGAACATCATGATGCCATAATTCACATCATCAGTTTAAAATATGGAAACACAGAAGGCAGGAGCAGAAGGCCATTCAGCCCTTCGAGCCTGCTCCACTATTCTTTCATTCTCTTCATTTCTGTCCCAAACGTTTATCCGATATCCTCAGACTATGAGCCCTGGTTCTGGAATTCCCCACCATTGGGAATATTCTTCTTACATCTACTCTGTCTAATCCTGTTAGTCTCTCTGTGATCCCCCCGCATTCTTCTAAATTCCAATAAATGCAATCCTAACCAATCTCTTTATACATCTGATCCATCATCCCAGGAATCATCCTGGTAAACGTGCGCACTTCTGGTCGCCTCACTATAGGAAGGATGTAGAGGCTATTGAGAGAGTTCAGAGGAGATTTACAAGGATGCTGCCTGGATTGGGAGGCAGGCCTTATGAAGATAGGTTTAGGGAGCTGGGACTCTTCTCACTGGAGAGACGTAGGTTGAGAGGCGACCTGATAGAGGTTTATAAAATGTTGAGAGGAATAGATAGGGTGGACTCTCAGAGACTATTTCCCTGAGCTGAAATAGAACATAGAACATAGAACATTACAGCGCAGAACAGGCCCTTCGGCCCTCGATGTTGCGCCGACCAATTAGGAAAAAGCAATGACCCTCCAAACTAAACCATTCCCTTTTCGTCCATAATGGTCACTACGAGGGGACACAGATTTAAGGTGCAGGGAAGCAAATACAGAGGAGAAGTTAGGGGTAAGTTTTTCACTCAGAGGGTGGTGAGTGAATGGAACTGACTGCCGTCGGAGGTTGTTGAGGCAAATTCACTGGGGTCTTTTAAAAGACTTCTGGATGAATATATGGAAAAGAATAGGATAGGGGGTTATAGATAGGTCTATGGATTGGTAGATGTGATCGGCGCAACTCATGGGCCGAAGGACCTGTTTTGTGCTGTATTGTTCTATGTTCTATGTAAACCTTCCTTGCATTCCTGCATTCGATTCCAGTTGATCCAGTCTCTCTTCATACGTCAGTTTGCCATTCCAGGAATCAGTCTGGTGAACCTTTACTGGACTCCCTCAATAGCAAGAATGTCCTTAGAGTCATCAAGGTTTACAGCACGGAAACAGGCCCTTCAGCCCAACTTGCCCATGCCGCTGTTTTTTTAAAACCCCTAAGCAAACCCTAATTGCCTGTATTTGGCCCACATTCCTCTATACCCATTGTACCAATGTAACTATCTAAACACTTTTTAAAAGATAAAACCCCCTCTACTACTACCTCTGGCAGCTTGTTCCAGATACTCACCACCCTCTGTGTGAAAAAATTGCTCCTCTGGACACTTTTGTATCCAGATTCCTTCCTCAGATTAGGAATCAGGTTTTTCAAGGAAGTGATGAAGATTATTGATGAGGGTAGGGCAGTGGATATTGTCTACATGTATGTCAGTAAGGCCTTTGATAAGTCCCTCGTGGCAGACTAGTGCAGAAGGTGAAGTTGCATGGGATCAGAGGTGAGCTGGCAAGGTGGATACAAAACTGGCTCAGTCACAGGAGACAGAGGGTAGCAGTGGAAGGGTGTGTTTCTAAATGGAGGGCTGTGACAAGTGGTGTTCTCAGGGATCAGTGTTGGGACTTTTGAAATTTGTAATTAAATCTGTGTCCTCTCGTAGTGACCATTTTAGCCTGGGAAATAGCCTCCGAGAATCCACCCTATCTATTCCTCTCAACATTTTATAAACCTCTATCAGGTACTTCTCGACCTTTGTCTCTACGGGGAGAAGAAACCAAGCTCTTTCAACCTATCTTCATAAGGCCTGCCTCCCAATCCAGACAACATCCTTGTAAATCTCCTCTGCACCCTCTCAATAGCTTCCACATCCTTCCTGTAGTGAGGCGACCAGAACTGCGCACAATACTCCAAGTGGGGTCTGACAAGGGTCTTATAAAGTTGCAGCATTACCTTCCCGATTCCTAAACTCAATCCCTCGATTAACGATGGCCAGTACACCATATGCCTTCTTGACCACATCCTCCACCTGCGAGGCTGTTTTAAGAGACCTGTGGACCCGGGCCCCAAGATCCTTCTGCTCCTCAACACTGCCAAGACTCCTACCCTTGATATTGTACTGCTTCATCCCATTGGTCCTGTCAAAATGGACCACCACACATTTATCCGCGTTGAAGTCCACGTGCAACTTCTCCACCCAGACTTCCATCCTATCTATGTCTCACTACAACTTCTGACATCCCTCCAGACTATCCACAACACCATACCTCTGGGTATCGGCCTCATTGTTCCATTGGAGCAGCACGGAGAGGCAGCGATTTGGGAGAGCGAGAAGTTCGATTGTTCCATTGGAGCAGCACGGAGAGGCAGCGATTTGGGAGAGCGAGAAGTTCGATTGTTAAGTAGTTTTTTAACTTTTCTCTTTGTGTAAAACAGCGAGCGGGAGTAGTTTTTTGCCGTTTTTTATTTAAACTAATTTGTAACCGGAAGTCGTCACTGGGAGGCTGCCGGTAGTTGTAGTTTTTAAGCTATATAAGTACTAACCTCTGGGTATCGGCCTCATTGTTCCATTGGAGCAACACGGAGAGGCAGCGATTTGGGAGAGCGAGAAGTTCGATTGTTAAGTAGTTTTTTAACTTTTCTCTTTGTTTAAAACAGCGAGCGGGAGTAGTTTTTGCCGTTTTTTATTTAAACTAACTTGTAACCGGAAGTCGTCACTAGGGGCTGCCGGTAGTTGTAGTTTTTCTCTCTGACTATAAATTGGTCCAGAGAGGAAACCCGATACTCTACACAGGTAGAGTATCCCACCCTCCCCCCTCCTCTAACCTAATAATAAAAGTGTGTGTGAAGTTTTTTTTCTCTCTCCTGGAAATTAAAGTAACAGTGATGGCAGTGCAGGTAGTCCGTTGCACCTCCTGCAGTATGTATGAGGTGAGGGACACCAGTAGTGTTCCTGCTGATTACACCTGCAGGAAGTGTGCACATTTGCAGCTCCTTGAGGATCGTGTTAAGGACCTGGAGCTGGAATTAGAGGAGCCCAGGGTAATTCGAGAGGTTGAGGAGGATATAGGCAGGAGTAACAAGGAGATTGTAACTCCTAAAAGTGATAATTGGGTAACTATTAGGAGGAGGGGTAAGAAGCAATCGGGGAGACAATCCCCTGGGGCTGTTCCCCTCCAAAATAAATTTTCTGTCTTGGAGGCTACAGTTGAGGAAGAATCAACTGGAGCTGACCAAAGGGAGCAGGTCTCTGGGGGTGAGTCTGCTGAGAATGCTAAGGTGGGTGGGGGGAATAAGAGATTAGGCCTAGTTATAGGAGACTCCATAGTTAGAGGGACAGATAGGAGGGTAAATAGTAATAAACAGGACTCAGGGCTGGTGTGTTGCCTCCCAGGGGCTGGGGTCCAGGATGTCGCAGATCGGGTTTTTAGGATTCTTAAGGGTGAGGGGAGTCAGCCCCAAGTCATAGTTCATGTGGGGACACATGATGTAGGTAGGACAAGGGAAGGGGATATTAAACAGAAATTTATGGAGTTAGGGTGGAAGCTTAGGTCCATAACAGGCAGAGTGGTTATCTCTGGACTCTTGCCTGTGCCAAGAGATAGTTTAGAGATGAACAGAGAAAGGGATAGTTTGAACTCATGGCTGCGTGGATGGTGCAGGAGGGAGGGGTTCAGGTTCCTTAACAATTGGGACTCATTCTGGGATAGGTGGGACCTCTTCAAGAGAGATGGTCTACACCTGAACCAGAGGGGGACTAATATCTTGGGGGAAAATTTGCTAAGGCTATGATGGGGGCTTTAAACTGATTCGGGGGGGGGGTGGGATCCTAAGTAGTTGGGGTGCTGAGAGGGATGAGAGTAAGGGGGTTATAGAAGAGAGTTGTAAAACACAGCGGCGTACGGGTGGGGTGGGGCATGGTTTGAAATGCGTATACTTTAATGCAAGTATAATGTGTATACTTTAATACTTTTAATCGCAATAAGGGGGAGGAACTTGCAGCTTGGGCCAGTACCTGGAACTTCGATGTTGTGGCCATTTCAGAGACTTGGGTAGAGCAGGGACAGGAATGGATGTTGCAGGTTCCGGGGTACAAATGCTTTAGTCGGAGTAGAGAAGGAGGTAGAAGGGGGGGAGGAGTGGCGTTACTGGTCAAAGACTGTATCACGGTGATCGAAAAGAAGTTTGATGAGGACTTGTCTGTTGAGGTAGTATGGGCTGAGATTAGAAACAGGAGAGGAGAGGTCACCCTGTTGGGAGTCTTTTACAGACCTCCTAATAGTTCTAGAGAGGTTGAGGAAAGGATTGCAAAGTCAATTCTGATTAGGAGTGAAAGTAGTAGGGTAATTGTGATGGGGGACTTTAACTTTGCTAATATTGATTGGAATAGCTATAGCTCTAGCTCGTTAGAGGGGTCAGTTTTCGTACAGAGTGTGCAGGAAGGTTTTTTGACTCAGTATGTAGATAGGCCAACTAGAGGTGAGGCTACATTGGATTTGGTGCTGGGCAATGAGCCAGACCAGGTGTTAGGCTTGGAAGTTAGTGAACATTTTGGTGATAGTGACCACAATTCGGTTACGTTCACCTTAGTGATGGATAGGGATAGGCATGAAGCTGGGGGCAGTAGTTATAGCTGGGGGAAGGGTAATTATGAGGCCATCAGGAGAGAATTAGGGTGCATAGATTGGACTAGGAAACTACAGGGACTGGGAACATCTGGAATGTGGTGCTTATTCAAGGAGCAGCTGCTGCGAGTCCTTGATAAGTATGTCCCTGTCAGGCAGGGAGGAAATGGACGAGTAAGAGAGCCTTGGTGTACGAAAAAAGTTGATTTGCTGGTTAAGAAGAAAAAGGAGGCTTATGTTAGGATGAGGCTTGAAGGCTCAGATAGTGCAATGGATAGCTATAGATTAGCCAGGAAGGAGGTAAAAAGTGAATTGAGGAGAGCTAAGAGGGGACACGAGAAGATGTTGGCTGATAGGATTAAGGAGAATCCTAAAGCTTTCTTTCGATATGTTAAGAATAGAAGATTGGTTAGGGCAAGATTAGGGCCAGTCATAGACAGCAGTGGGAAGTTGTGCGTGGAGCCTGAAGAGAATGGTGAGGCACTGAATAAATATTTCTCTTCGGTATTCACGCAGAGTGCTGGAAATGTAGCTATGGAAGAGCACTGAGGTACAGGGTTGCAAATTGGGAAGTATTGTAGTAGATAGGGAGGATGTGCTAGAAATTCTCGAGGGTTTGAAGTTGGATAAGTCCCCTGGGCCGGACGGGATTTACCCTAGGATTCTCTGGGAGGCAAGAGAGGAGATTGCAGAGCCTCTGGCTCTGATCTTCAGGTCCTCGTTGGTTACGGGTGTGGTTCCGGAGGACTGGAGATAGCGAATGTGGTCCCATTGTTCAAGAAGGGGAAGAGAGACCTTCCAGGGAATTATAGGCCA
>JAGIQG010000007.1:503996-546089 GCA_024679065.1 Sphyrna mokarran | reverse complement strand
TCCACCCAGACTTCCATCCTATCTATGTCTCACTACAACTTCTGACATCCCTCCAGACTATCCACAACACCATACCTCTGGGTATCGGCCTCATTGTTCCATTGGAGCAGCACGGAGAGGCAGCGATTTGGGAGAGCGAGAAGTTCGATTGTTCCATTGGAGCAGCACGGAGAGGCAGCGATTTGGGAGAGCGAGAAGTTCGATTGTTAAGTAGTTTTTTAACTTTTCTCTTTGTTTAAAACAGTGAGCGGGAGTAGTTTTTGCCGTTTTTTATTTAAACTAACTTGTAACCGGAAGTCGTCACTAGGAGGCTGCCGGTAGTTGTAGTTTTTAAGCTATATAAGTACTAACCTCTGGGTATCGGCCTCATTGTTCCATTGGAGCAGCACGGAGAGGCAGCGATTTGGGAGAGCGAGAAGTTCGATTGTTAAGTAGTTTTTTAACTTTTCTCTTTGTTTAAAACAGCGAGCGGGAGTAGTTTTTGCCGTTTTTTATTTGAACTAACTTGTAACCGGAAGTCGTCACTAGGGGCTGCCGGTAGTTGTAGTTTTTCTCTCTGACTCTATAAATTGGTCCAGAGAGGTAACCCGATACTCTACACAGGTAGAGTATCCCACCCTCCCCCCTCCTCTAACCTAATAATAAAAGTGTGTGAGAAGTTTTTTTTTCTCTCTCCTGGAAATTAAAGTAACAGTGATGGCAGTGCAGGCAGTACGTTGCACCTCCTGCAGTATGTATGAGGTGAGGGACACCAGTAGTGTTCCTGCTGATTACACCTGCAGGAAGTGTGCACATTTGCAGCTCCTTGAGGATCGTGTTAAGGAGCTGGAGCTGGAATTAGAGGAACTCAGGGTAATTCGAGAGGTTGAGGAGGATATAGGCAGGAGTAACAAAGAGATTGTAACTCCTAAAAGTGATAATTGGGTAACTATTAGGAGGAGGGGTAAGAAGCAATCGGGGAGACAATCCCCTGGGGCTGTTCCCCTCCAAAATAAATTTTCTGTCTTGGAGGCTACAGTTGAGGAAGAATCAACTGGAGCTGACCAAAGGGAGCAGGTCTCTGGGGGTGAGACTGCTGAGAATGCTCAGGTGGGTGGGGGGAATAAGAGATTAGGCCTAGTTATAGGAGACTCCATAGTTAGAGGGACAGATAGGAGGGTAAATAGTAATAAACAGGACTCAGGGCTGGTGTGTTGCCTCCCAGGGGCTGGGGTCCAGGATGTTGCAGATCGGGTTTTTAGGATTCTTAAGGGTGAGGGGAGTCAGCCCCAAGTCATTGTTCATGTGGGGACACATGATGTAGGTAGGACAAGGGAAGGGGATATTAAACAGAAATTTATGGAGTTAGGGTGGAAGCTTAGGTCCATAACAGGCAGAGTGGTTATCTCTGGACTCTTGCCTGTGCCAAGAGATAGTTTAGAGATGAACAGAGAAAGGGATAGTTTGAACTCATGGCTGCGTGGATGGTGCAGGAGGGAGGGGTTCAGGTTCCTTAACAATTGGGACTCATTCTGGGATAGGTGGGACCTCTTCAAGAGAGATGGTCTACACCTGAACCAGAGGGGGACTAATATCTTGGGGGGAAAATTTGCTAAGGCTATGATGGGGGCTTTAAACTGATTCGGGGGGGGGGTGGGTGGGATCCTAAGTAGTTGGGGTGCTGAGAGGGATGAGAGTAAGGGGGTTATAGAAGAGAGTTGTAAAACACAGCGGCGTACGGGTGGGGTGGGGCATGGTTTGAAATGCGTATACTTTAATGCAAGGAGTATTCGCAATAAGGGGGAGGAACTTGCAGCTTGGACCAGTACCTGGAACTTCGATGTTGTGGCCATTTCAGAGACTTGGGTAGAGCAGGGACAGGAATGGATGTTGCAGGTTCCGGGGTACAAATGCTTTAGTCGGAGTAGAGAAGGAGGTAGAAGGGGGGGAGGAGTGGCGTTATTGGTCAAAGACTGTATCACGGTGATAGAAAAGAAGTTTGATGAGGACTTGTCTGTTGAGGTAGTATGGGCTGAGATTAGAAACAGGAGAGGAGAGGTCACCCTGTTGGGAGTCTTTTACAGACCTCCTAATAGTTCTAGAGAGGTTGAGGAAAGGATTGCGAAGTCAATTCTGATTAGGAGTGAAAGTAGTAGGGTAATTGTGATGGGGGACTTTAACTTTGCTAATATTGATTGGAATAGCTATAGCTCTAGCTCGTTAGAGGGGTCAGTTTTCGTACAGAGTGTGCAGGAAGGTTTTTTGACTCAGTATGTAGATAGGCCAACTAGAGGTGAGGCTACATTGGATTTGGTGCTGGGCAATGAGCCAGACCAGGTGTTAGGCTTGGAAGTTAGTGAACATTTTGGTGATAGTGACCACAATTCGGTTACGTTCACCTTAGTGATGGACAGGGATAGGCATGAAGCTGGGGGCAGTAGTTATAGCTGGGGGAAGGGTAATTATGAGGCCATCAGGAGAGAATTAGGGTGCATAGATTGGACTAGGGAACTACAGGGACTGGGAACATCTGGAATGTGGTGCTTATTCAAGGAGCAGCTGCTGCGAGTCCTTGATAAGTATGTCCCTGTCAGGCAGGGAGGAAATGGTCGAGTAAGAGAGCCTTGGTGTACGAAAAAAGTTGATTTGCTGGTTAAGAAGAAAAAGGAGGCTTATGTCAGGATGAGGCTTGAAGGCTCAGTTAGTGCAATGGATAGCTATAGATTAGCCAGGAAGGAGGTAAAAAGTGAATTGAGGAGAGCTAAGAGGGGACACGAGAAGATGTTGGCTGATAGGATTAAGGAGAATCCTAAAGCTTTCTTTCGATATGTTAAGAATAGAAGATTGGTTAGGGCAAGATTAGGGCCAGTCATAGACAGCAGTGGGAAGTTGTGCGTGGAGCCTGAAGAGATTGGTGAGGCACTGAATAAATATTTCTCTTCGGTATTCACGCAGAGTGCTGGAAATGTAGCTATGGAGAGCACTGAGGTACAGGGTTGCAAATTGGGGAGTATTGTAGTAGATAGGGAGGATGTGTTAGAAATTCTCGAGGGTTTGAAGTTGGATAAGTCCCCTGGGCCGGACGGGATTTACCCTAGGATTCTCTGGGAGGCAAGAGAGGAGATTGCAGAGCCTCTGGCTCTGATCTTCAGGTCCTCGTTGGTTACGGGTGTGGTTCCGGAGGACTGGAGGATAGCGAATGTGGTCCCATTGTTTAAGAAGGGGAAGAGAGACCTTCCTGGGAATTATAGGCCAGTGAGTCTTACTTCTGTTGTGGGCAAGGTATTGGAGAGAATTATTAGGGATAGGATTTATAGTTATTTAGAGAGAAATGAATTGATTGGGGATAGTCAGCATGGTTTCGTGAAGGGTAGGTCATGCCTTACTAACCTCATTGAGTTTTTTGAGAAAGTGACCAGAGAGGTGGATGGGGGTAAGGCGGTTGATGTAGTATATATGGACTTTAGTAAGGCGTTTGATAAGGTGGCCCATGGAAGACTTCTACAGAAAATGCAGATGTGTGGAATAGAGGGTGATTTAGCTAATTGGATTAGGAATTGGCTGGCAGATAGAAGACAGAGGGTGGTGGTTGATGGGAGATTTTCATCGTGGAGTTCGGTGACGAGTGGTGTGCCTCAGGGTCTGTTTTGGGGCCCCTGCTGTTTGTAATTTTTATAAATGATCTGGATGAGGGTATTGAGGGATGGATTAGTAAATTTGCAGATGACACTAAAGTTGGTGGAGTGGTAGATAGTGAAGAGGGGTGTTTTAGTTTGCAGAGTGACTTGGACAAGTTGCAGAGCTGGGCCGAGAGGTGGCAAATGGAGTTTAATGTGGAAAAGTGTGAGGTAATGCACTTTGGCAGGAACAATAAATGTGTAGAGTATAGGGCTAATGGTAGGGCTCTTAATAGTGTTGAGGAACAGAAGGATCTTGGTGTATGTGTGCATAGATCACTGAAAGTAGGCAGTCAGGTGGATAAAGTTGTTAAGAAGGCATATGGAGTCTTAGCTTTTATTGGTAGGGGGATTGAATTTAGGAGCCGCAGCATCATGTTGCAACTGTACAAAACTCTAGTGCGGCCGCACTTGGAGTATTGTGTGCAGTTCTGGTCCCCACATTATAAGAAAGATGTGGAGGCATTGGAGAGGGTACAGAGGAGGTTTACCAGGATGTTGCCTGGTATGGAGGGCAGGTCCTATGAAGAGAGGTTGAAGGATTTGAGGTTGTTTTCGTTAGAAAGGAGGCGGCTAAGAGGGGATCTTATTGAAGCATATAAGATGATTAGAGGTTTAGATAGGGTGGACAGTGATAGCCTTTTTCCTAGAATGGAGAATGCTAGCACGAGGGGCCACAGCTTTAAATTAAGGGGTATGAGTTATAGGACGGATATCAGAGGTAGGTTCTTTACTCAAAGAGTGATTAGGGAGTGGAATGCCCTGCCTGCAGCTGTTGTAGATGCGCCAAGTTTGGTGGCGTTTAAGAGGTTAATTGATAAGTATATGGAAGAGAAGGGAATGGTTTAGTTTGGAGGGGCATTGCTTTTTATTTTGGTCGGCACAACATCGAAGGCCGAAGGGCCTGTTCTGTGCTGTATTGTTCTATGTTCTATGTTCTATGTACCACCAAACTACATATCATTGGCAAACTTACTAACCCATCCCCCCACTTCCTCATCCAGGTCATTTATGAAAATGACAAACAGCAGGGGTCCCAGAACAGATCCCTGGGGCACTCCACTGGTGACCGACCTCCATGCAAAAAAAACCCATCCACAACCACCCTCTGCCTTCTGCAGGCAAGTCAGTTCTGGATCCACAAGGCCAAAGCCCCTTGGATCCCATGTCCTCTCACCTTCTCAAGAAGTCTTGCATGGACTTAGGGGGGCTTCTTCACACAGAGAGTGGTGGGAGTGTGGAATGAGCTGCCGGATAAAGTGGTAAATGTGGGGTCACTTTTAACATTTAAGAAAAACTTGGACGGGTTCATGGATGAGAGGGGTGTGGAGGGATATGGTTCAAGTGCAGGTCAGCGGGACTAGGTAAAAAATGGTTCGGCACAGACAGGAAGGGCCAAAAGACCTGTTTCTGAGCTGTAATTTTCTATGGTTTTTCCATTTTTTTTGCTATGAAGCAACTTCAAAAGGGGCTGCAGGAGCAGAGGGAGCTGGGTGTATCTGTGTCTCAATCATTGAAGGACAGGACTGGTGGAGACAGAAGTTAATAAAGCAGATAGTATTCTGGGCTTTGTTAATAGGGGCACAGAGTACAAAAGCAAGGAGGTTCAGCTGAATTTATACAAGATATAAGTTAGAGCTCAGCTGGAATATTGTGTACAGGTCTGGGTGCCTCACTATAGGAGGGATGTGAACACATTGGAGAGAATGCAGAGAAGTTATGAGCATGATTCCAGAGATGAAAATCGTCAGTAATGAAGATGGATTGGAAAGGTTGAGACTATACTTCTTACAGAGAGGAGAGGCTGAGAGGAGATCTGATAGAGATGTTCAAATTTCTGATAGAGAGGGGCTGGACTGAGTAGATTAGGAGAGGAAGATCTGTGAGGAAGTGCGGTAGATAGAGGGGAACAGGTGGATGTGGTGTTTTTGAATTTCTAAAAGGCATTTGATAATAGAACATAGAACATCACAGCGCAGAACAGGCCCTTCGGCCTTCGATGTTGCGCCGACCAATTATGAAAAAAGCAATGACCCTCCAAACTAAACCATTCCCTTCTCTTCCATAAACTTATCAACTAACCTCTTAAACGCCACCAAACTTGGCGCATCTACAACTGCTGCAGGCAGGGCATTCCACTCCCTAACCACCCTTTGGGTAAAGAACCTACCTCTGATATCCGTCCTATAACTATCACCCCTTAATTTAAAGCTGTGTCCCCTCGTGCTAGCTTTTTCCATCCTAGGAAAGAGGCTATCACTGTCCACCCTATCTAAACCTCTAATCATCTTATATGTTTCGATAAGGTCCCCTCTTAGCCTCCTCCTTTCTAACGAAAACAACCTCAAATCCCTCAGCCTCTCCTCATAAGACCTGCCCTCCATACCAGGCAACATCCTGGTAAACCTCCTCTGTACCCTCTCCAATGCCTCCACATCTTTCTTATAATGTGGGGACCAGAACTGCACACAATACTCCAAGTGCGGCCGCACTAGAGTTTTGTACAGTTGCAACATGACGTTGCAGCTCTGAAATTCAATCCCCCTACCAATAAAAGCTAAGACTCCGTATGCCTTCTTAACAACCTTTTCGACTTGACTGCCTACTTTCAGGGATCTATGCACAAATACACCAAGATCCCTCTGTTCATCAACACTATTAAGAATCCTACCATTAGCCCTATACTCTACACATTTATTATTCCTGCCAAAGTGCATTACCTCACACTTTTCCACATTAAATTCCATTTGCCACCTCTCGGCCCAGCTCTGCAACTTGTCCAAGTTTCTCTGTAAACTATAACACCCCTCTTCACTATCTACCACTCCACCGACTTTAGTGGCATCTGCAAATTTACTAATCCATCCTTCAATACCCTCATCCAGATCATTTATAAAAATTACAAACAGCAGGGGCCCCAAAACAGACCCCTGAGGTACACCACTTATCACCGAACTCCATGATGAATATCTCCCATCAACCACCACCCTCTGTCTTCTATCTGCCAGCCAATTCCTAACCCAATTAGCTAAATCACCCTCTATCCCATAGATCTGCATTTTCTGCAGAAGCCTTCCATGGGACACCTTATCGAACGCCTTACTAAAGTAAAGTGCCTCACAAAAGATTGCTGCAGAAGGTTAGGGTGCAGGGAGTCGGGGGTAGGGTGTTAGACTGGATAGAGGATTGGTTGTCTAATAGGAAGCAGAGGGTAGATATTAATGGGTGCTATTCTGATTGGCAGCTGGTGACTAGTGGAGTGCCCCAGGGATCGGTGCTGGGACCTCAACTATTTACCATTTACATTGATGATCTGGAGGAAGGGGCTGAGTGCAAGGTGACGAAATTTGCTGATGACACGAAGATGAGTGGAAAAGCAAATTGTGTGGAAGGTGTGGAAAGCCTGCAGAGGGATCTGGATAGATTGAGTGAGTGGGCGAGGACCTGGCAGATGGAGTATAATGTTAGCAAGTGTGAGGTTATCCACTTTGCTAGGACTAACGGTAGGAAGGATTACTATTTAAATAGCAAAAAGCTGCAGCATGAGATGGTGCAGAGGGACCTGGGGGTCCTTGTGCACAAATCCCAGTCTACAGGTACAGCAGGTGATTAAGAAGGCGAATGCAATGTTGGCCTTTATAGCGAGGGGGATAGAATATAAAAGTAGGAAGGTTCTGTTTCAGCTGTACAGGGTGCTGGTGAGGCCGCAGCTGGAGTACTGTGTGCAGTTTTGGTCGCCGCATTTGAGGAAGGATATATTGGCCTTGGAGGGGGTGCAGAGAAGGTTCACTAGGCTGATACCGGAGATGAGGGCGTTTGATTATGAGGAGAGACTAAATAGGCTAGGTTTGTACTCTTTGGAGTTTAGAAGGCTGAGAGGGAATCTTATAGAGACATATAAGATAATGAAGCGGATGGATAGGGTAGAGGTTGAGAGACTCTTCCCATTTAGTAAAGATATCAGGACTAGAGGGCACAGCCTCAAAATAAAAGTCGGGGGGGGCTTCAGATCAGAGTTGAACACGGAACATTAGAACATTACAGCGCAGTACAGGCCCTTCGGCCCTCGATGTTGCACCGGCCAGTGGACCCTCTAACCTAAACTATTCCAATATCATCCATATTCCTATCCACCGACCATTTGAATGCCCCCAAAGTAGGCGAGTCCACAACTGCTGCAGGCAGGGCATTCCACGCCCTCACCACCCTCTGTGTAAAGAACCTGCCTCTGACATCCGTCCTATAACTACCACCTCTTAATTTAAAGTTATGTCCCCTCGTGTTGGTCATCACCATCCGAGGAAAAGGCTCTCACTATCCACCCTATCCAGTCCTTTGATCATCTTATACGCCTCAATTAGGTCACCGCGTAACCTTCTTCTCTAATGAAAATAACCTCAGGTCCCGCAGCCTTTCCTCATAAGGCCTTCGCACCATACCAGGCAACATCCTGGTAAACCTCCTCTGCACCCTTTCCAATGCTTCCACATCTTTCTTATAATGCGGCGACCAGAACTGTATGCAATACTCCAAGTACGGCCGCACCAGAGTTTTGTACAGTTGTAACATAACCCCACGGCTCCTAAATTCAATCCCTCTACCAATAAAAGCTAACACACCATACGCCTTCTTAACAACTTTATCAACCTGGGTGCCAACTTTCAAAGAGCTATGTACTTGTACCCCAAGATCCCTCTGCTCGACAACACTATTAAGGGTCCTTCCATTAGCCCTATATTTATATGCCTGTTATTCCTACCAAAGTGAATCACCTCACACTTATCCGTATTGAATTCCATTTGCCACCTCACGGCCCAGCTCTGCAACCTAGCTATGTCCCTCTGCAAACTGTAACATCCATCCTCGCTATCTACAACTCCCCCCACTTTGGTATCGTCAGCAAATTTACTAATCCAACCCTCTACACCCTCATCTAGGTCATTTATAAAAGTGACAAACAGCAGTGGCCCTAAAACAGATCCTTGAGGTACACCACTTGTAACTGCACTCCAGGTTGAATATTTCCCATCAACCACCCCCCTCTGTCTTCTATCAGCTAGCCAATTCCTAATCCAAACTGCTAAATCACCTTCAATCCATGCATCTGCACTTTCTGCAGTAGCCTACCATGGGGAACCTTATCAAACGCTTTGCTAAAATCCATATACACTACATCAACTGCCTTACCCTTATCTACCTCTTTGGTCACCTCCTCAAAAAACTCAATAAGGTTTGTGAGGCACGACCTAACCTTCACAAAACCGTGCTGACTATCCCTAATCAATTTATTCCTCTCTAGATGCTTATAAATCCTATCCCTTATAATTCTTTCCAA
Organism: Sphyrna mokarran; assembly: GCA_024679065.1. Taxonomy (NCBI): domain Eukaryota; kingdom Metazoa; phylum Chordata; class Chondrichthyes; order Carcharhiniformes; family Carcharhinidae; genus Sphyrna; species Sphyrna mokarran. The sequence continues at coordinate 537,098 of JAGIQG010000007.1, read as the reverse complement.
GACCTTGCCCACAACAGAAGTCCGGCTCACCGGTCTATAATTTCCAGGATGGTCCCTACTCCCCTTTTTGAACAAAGGGACAACATTTGCCATCCTCCAGTCTTCCGGCACTATACCTGTAGCCAACAACGACATGAAGATCAAAACCAAAGGCTCTGCAACCTCCTCTCTAGCCTCCCAGAGAATCCTGGGGTAAATCCCATCTGGCCGAGGGGACTTATCAATTTTCATACCCTCAAGATTCGCTAACACCTCCTCCTTATGAACCTCAATCCTACCCAGTCTACAACCTGATATCGCAGTATTCTCCCTGACAACACTGTCTTTCTCCTGCGTGAATACTGATGAAAAATACTTATTCAGTGTCTCTCCTATCTCCTCAGGCTCCACGCACAAAAGGAGGAACCTCTTCACTCAAAGGGTGGTGATTCTTTAGAATTCTCTGCTGTTGAAGTGGTTGAGGCTACCTCGCTGAATATATTTAAGTCAAGAGTGGATAGGTTTCTGATTGACAAGGGAATTAAGAGTTGTGGGGAGAAAGTGGGAAAGTGGAACTGATCCACTTCAGATCAGCCATGATCTCATTGAATGGCGGGGCAGGCTCGAGGGGCTGGATGGCCGACTCCTGCTTCTATTTCTTATGTTCTTATGAGAGACTGATGGGACAGAATCAGAGTATCAAATACCAAATCAATGGATATTTTTCAAGCTCAAGATGGTGGAGGGTGGAGAGTTAATGTGATTCACAAAAGAAGCAAATGTATTATAGAACATAGAACATTACAGCACAGAACAGGCCCTTCGGCCTTCGATGTTGTGCCGACCAAAATAAAAAGCAATGCCCCTCCTAACTAAACCATTCCCTTCTCATCCATATACGTATCCACTAACCTCTTAAACGCCACCAAACGTGGCGCATCTACAACAGCTGCAGGCAGGGCATTCCACTCCCTAATCACTCTTTGAGTAAAGAACCTACCTCTGATATCCGTCCTAAAACTCATACCCCTTAATTTAAAGCTGTGTCCCCTCGTGCTAGCTTTCTCCATCCTAGGAAAAAGGCTATCACTGTCCACCCTATCTAAACCTCTACTCATCTTATATGTTTCGATTAGGTCCCCTCTTAGCCACCTCCTTTCTAACGAAAACAACCTCAAATCCCTCAGCCTCTCTTCATAAGACCTGCCCTCCATACCAGGCAACATCCTGGTAAACCTCCTCTGTACCCTCTCCAATGCCTCCACATCTTTCTTAGAATGTGGGGACCAGAACTGCACACAATACTCCAAGTGCGGCCGCACTAGAGTTTTGTACAGTTGCAACATGATGCTGCGGCTCCTAAATTCAATCCCCCTGCCATAAAAGCTAAGACTCCATATGCCTTCTTAACAACTTTATCCACTTGACTGCCTACTTTCAGGGATCTATTGACACATACACCAAGATCCTTCTGTTCCTCAACACTATTAAGAGCCCCACCATTAGCCCTATACTCTACACATTTATTGTTCCTGCCAAAGTGCATTACCTCACACTTTTCCACATTAACTCCATTTGCCACCTCTCGGCCCAGCTCTGCAACTTGTCCAAGTCACTCTGTAAACTATAACACCCCTCTTCACTATCTACCACTCCACCGACTTTAGTGTCATCTGCAAATTTACTAATCCATCCTTCAATACCCTCATCCAGATCATTTATAAAAATTACAACAGCAGGGGCCCCAAAACAGACCCCTGAGGTACACCACTTGTAACCGAACTCCACAATGAATATCTCCCATCAACCACCACCCTCTGTCTTCTATCTGCTAGCCAATTCCTAATCCAATTAGCTAAATCACCCTCTATTCCACACATCTGCATTTTCTGTAGAAAATGAGGGAAACTTTTTCACCCAGCGAATGGTTGGGGTCTGGAATGTTCTGCCTGGGAGTGTGGTAGAGACATCTTCAATGGAAGCTCTCTATCTGAAGATAAAAGATTATCGAGCTGTGAGAAAAGAGGGCACAGGACACAAGGTGGGGACAGGACACAAGTGGGGGACAGGACACAAGGGGTTGTGACAGAGAATTGGTGTGGGTGGAGTCTTTTTCTCCGCTCTGTCCCATCACCTTATTTTGTGACAACAAAATATAACTCTGCCTTGGTGTTCACAAAGAGTAAGAAATGAGTTGTGCTCACCACGTGTTGCAGCCTCTCACCACATTGTCTCCAGATCGATAAATCTCCCCTTCAGCTTCACAACGACAATCAGCAACAGGCACACATTCCCCATCCTGAAACACAGCCAAACACCCATCTGTCAGAGACACACAATCCCCAATCCAAATGTGGCATCAAATACAGCTCCCCATCATCAACTGACCCGACCACTGACCTCCGCACAGAGTCTCCCACTCCCCACCCACCCCATCGTCCCCATCAACAAACCCACCACTCCCTCCACACACAGCCTCCCATTTGTCACCCACCTCAACCCTCTCTCACCCACCTCCTATTATCAACAAACCCACCTCATCACCCCCCTCATCCAGCTCCCCATCATCAACAAACCCATCCACTGACCCCCACACAAAGCCTCCCACACCCCACCCACCCCAAACCCCCTCCACCCATACCCCCATCATCAACAAACCCACGCCCCGATCACCGCACACAGACTCCCATTCCCCACCCGCACAATTGCCACCCCCACCCAGTCCCGCATCATCAACTAACCCACCCATTGACTCCCAGATACAGACCCCCCACCCTCTATCATCAACTAACCCCCCGATCCACCACACTCCCCATCCAGCCCCCCCGTTATCAACTAACACAGCCCCCTGAGCCTTGCACACAACCTCTCCCACTCCCCACCCACCCCCAAAACCCACCCACCTCCCATTATCGACTAACCCAGCAAACCCCACCCAGCCCCTACACACAGCCACCCCCAGCCCTCACTGAAGGTGTTTGATAAGGTCCCCCATGCAAGACTTCTTGAGAAGGTGAGAGGGCATGGAATCCAAGGGGCTTTGGCCTTGTGGATCCAGAACTGGCTTCCCTGCTGAAGGCAGAGAGTGGTTGTGGATGCGTCTTCTTCTGCATGGAGGTCGGTAACCAGTGGAGTGCCCCAGGGATCTGTTCGAGGACCCTGCTGTTTGTCATTTTCATAAATGACCTGGATGAGGAAGTGGAGGGATGGATTAGTAAGTTCGCTGACGATACGAAGGTTGGTCGTGTTGTGGATGGTCTGGAGGGATGTCTGAAGTTGCAGCGAGACATAGATAGGATGCAAGACTGGGCAGAGAAGTAGCAGATGGACTTCAACGCAGATAAATGTGTGGTGGTCCATTTTGGCAGGAACAATGGGATGAAGGAGTACAATATCAAGGGTAGGAGTCTTGGCAGTGTTGAGGAGCAGAAGGATCTTGGGGTCCGGGACCACAGGACTCTTAAATTGGCCCCGCAAGCAGAGGATGTGGTCAAGAAGGCTATGGTGTACTGGCCTTCATTAATCGAGGGATTGAGTTTAGGAGTCAGGAGGTAATGCTGCAAGTTTATAAGACCCTTGTCAGACCCCACTTGGAGTATTTTGCGCAGTTCTGGTCGCCTCACTATAGGAAGGATGTGGAAGCTATTGAGAGGGTGCAAAGGAGATTTATAAAGATGTTGCCTGGATTGGGGGGGCATGCCTTATGAAGATAGGTCGAGAGAGCTAGGTCTCTTCTCCCTGGAGAGATGACGGTTGAGAGGCGACCTGATAGAGGTTTATAAGATGTTAAGAGGAATAGATAGAGTGGATTCTCAGAGGCTATTTCCCAGGGCTGAAATGGTTGCTACGAGAGGACAGAGGTTTAAGGTGCTGGGGGGTAAGTACAGAGGAGATGTTAGAGGTAAGATTTTCACTCAGAGGGTGGTGAGTGAATGGAATCGGCTGCTGTCAGTGGTGGTAGAGGCGAACTTACTGGGGTCTTTTAAGAGACTTCTGGATGAGTACATGGGATTTAATGGGATTGGGAGTTACATATAGTTCTATGGCCTGGTAGGTAGGTATATGATTGGCACAACTTGTGGGCCAAAGGGCCTGTTTGTGCTGTAGTGTTCAATGTTCTAAATGCAATGTTAGCATTCATGTCGAGATGGCTAGAATACAAGAGCAGGAATGGACTTCTGAGGCGGTATAAGGTTCTGGTCAGACCCCATTTAGAGGATTGTGAGCAGTTTTGGGCCCTGTATCTAAGGAAGGGATGTGCTGGCCTTGGAAATGGTCCAGAGGAGGTTCACAGCTTTTCCTCGGATGGTGATGGCTAGCACGAGGGGACATCTCTTTAAATTAAGGGGTGATAGTTATAGGACGGATGTTAGAGGTGGGTTCTTTACTCAGAGGGTAGTAAGGTTGTGGAATGCCCTGCCTGCAGCAGTTGTGGACTTGCCAAGTTTAAGGGCGTTCAAATGGTCAGTGGAAAGGCATATGGATAGCATTGGAATAGTTTAGGTTAGAGGGTCATTAGATTGGTTCCACTGGTCGACATAACATCGAGGGCTGAAGGGCCTATACTGCGCTGTAATGTTCTATGTTATAGAACATAGAACATAGAACACTACAGCACAGAACAGGCCCTTCGGCCTTCGATGTTGTGCCGACCAAAATAAAAAGCAATGCCCCTCCAAACTAAACCATTCCCTTCTCTTCCATATACTTATCAATTAACCTCTTAAACGCCACCAAACTTGGCGCATCTACAACAGCTGCAGGCAGGGCATTCCACTCCCTAATCACTCTTTGAGTAAAGAACCTACCTCTGATATCCGTCCTATAACTCATACCCCTTAATTTAAAGCTGTGTCCCCTCGTGCTAGCTTTCTCCATCCTAGGAAAAAGGCTATCACTGTCCACCCTATCTAAACCTCTAATCATCTTATATGCTTCAATAAGATCCCCTCTTAGCCGCCTCCTTTCTAACGAAAACAACCTCAAATCCTTCAGCCTCTCTTCATAGGACCTGCCCTCCATACCAGGCAACATCCTGGTAAACCTCCTCTGTACCCTCTCCAATGCCTCCACATCTTTCTTATAATGTGGCGACCAGAACTGCACACAATACTCCAAGTGCGGCCGCACTAGAGTTTTGTACAGTTGCAACATGATGCTGCGGCTCCTAAATTCAATCCCCCTACCAATAAAAGCTAAGACTCCATAAGCCTTCTTAACAACTTTATCCACTTGACTGCCTACTTTCAGGGATCTCTTGACACATACACCAAGATCCTTCTGTTCCTCAACACTATTAAGAGCCCTACCATTAGCCCTATACTCTACACATTTATTGTTCCTGCCAAAGTCATACGTTCTACAAGAATGATCCCTGGAACGAAGAGCTTGTCGTATGAGGAATGGTTAAGGATTCTGGGTCTGTACTCGTTGGACTTTAGAAGGATGAGGGGGAAATTTTATTGAAACTTATCAGATACTGCGAGGCCCTGGATAGAGTGGATGTGGAGAGGATGTTTCCACTAGTAGGAAAAACTAGGACCAGAGGCACAACCTCAGGCTAAACGGATGATCCTTTAAAACAGAGATGAGGAGGAATTTCTTCAGCCAGAGAGTGGGGAATCTGTGGAACTCTTTGCCGCAGAAGGCTGTGGAGAGTTGAGTCATTGAGTGTCTTTAAGACAGAGATAGGCTGTTGGTTAATAAGGGGATCAGGGGTTATGGGGAAAAGGCAGGAGAATGGGGATGAGAAAAATATCAGCCATGATTGAATGGCAGAGCAAACTCGATGGGCCGAGTGGCCTAATTCTGCTCCTGTGTCTTATAGTCTTATGGAGTCTGACTGTTAATACTGACCTGTAACACCAGCCCATCACGACAGTAACAGCCTGATCTGCAGCTCTGACTGAGCCCCACGCCGGCACTGAGCTCTGCACAGGCTCCTGATCCATGGAAACATTCCCTCCACTCTGTCCCACCTGAACAGTTTGAGGGAGCTTCTCCTGCATACAGAATAAGGGAAAGTTACTGATTAAATCTGACATTAATATCCAGCAGAAACTCAAAGCTGGAGGAGATCATTCGGTCCTTTGAGCCGACTCCATTATTCATTTTGATCATGGCTGATCATCAAATTCAATATTCTGATTCCCCCCTTCCCCCCATATCCCTCAATCCCTTTAGCCCTGACAGCAATTTTTAATTTCTTCCTGAAATCACACAACGTTTTGGCCTCCTTTCTGTGGGAGTGAATTCCACACATTCACCACCCTCTGGGTGAAGAAATTTCTCCTCACCTCAGTTCTATCACGGAGATGCTCATAATTCTATCTCCTTCACGATAGCATTGGAAAGAGGTAGGATCAGACAAGTTAGAAAAGTGTTTAATTGGAGTAAGGGGAATTATGAGGCTATCAGATAGGAAATTGGAGGCTTAAATTAGAAAGAGTTTTCTCAGAGAAATGTAGGGAAGAAATGTGGCAAATTTTCAGGGAATATTTGTCTGGAGTTCTGCACAACAACGTTCCAATAAGACAGGGAAGTTATGGTGAGTTACAAGAACCATGGTGTACAAAGGCTGTAATAAATCTAGTCAAGAAGAAAAGAAAAGTTTACAAAAGGTTCAGAGAACTAGGTAATGGTAGAGAGCTGGAAGGGTATATGGCTAATAAGAAGAATCTTAAGAAGGAAATTAGAAGAGCCAGAAGGGATCATGAGAAGGCCTTGGCAGGCAGGATTAAGGAAAACCCCAAGGCATTCTACAAGTATGAGAAGAGCAAGAGGATAAGACATGAAAGAATAGGACCCATCAAGTGTGACAGTGGGAAAGTTTGTATGGAACCAGAAGAAATAGCAGAGGTACTTAATGAATACTTTACTTCAGTATTCACTATGGAAAAGGATCTGAGTGGTTGTAGTGCAGACTTAAGTGACCTGGATGAGGAAGTAGAGAGATGGGTTGGTAAGTTTGCCGATGACACAAAGGTTGGAGGTGTTGTGGATAGTCTGGAGGGATGTCAGAAGTTACAGCGAGACATTGATAGAACATAGAACATAGAACACTATAGCACAAACAGGCCCTTCGGCCCACAAGTTGTGCCGAACACATCAAAACCTAGCCAGCCATAGGCCTATCTATAACCCCCAATCCCATTGGATCCCATATACTCATCCAGAATAGATGGGAGATAGGATGCAGATAGATTGCAGATAGGATGCAGGACTGGGCAGAGAAGCAGCAGATGGACTTCAACGCGGATAAACGTGAAGTGGTTCATTTCGGCAGGTAAAATAGGATGGCAGAATACAACAGCTTTTATTGGTAGGGGGATTGAATTTCGGAGCCGCAATGTCATGTTGCAACTGTACAAAACTCTAGTGCAGCCGTACTTGGAGTATTGTGTACAGTTCTGGTCCCCGCATTATAAGAAAGATGTGGAGGCATTGGAGAGGGTGCAGAGGAGGTTTACCAGGATGTTGCCTGGTATGGAGGGCAGATCTTATGAAGAGAGGCTGAGGGATTTGAGGTTGTATTCATTAGAAAGGAGGCGGCTAAGAGGGGACCTAATCGAAACATATAAGATGATTAGAGGTTTAGATAGGGTGGACAGTGATAGCCTTTTTCCTAGGATGGAGAAAGCTAGCACGAGGGGACATAGCTTTAAATTAAGGGGTGGTGGTTTTAGGACGGATGTCAGAGGTAGGTTCTTTACCCAGAGGGTGGTAAGGGTATGGAATGCCCTGCCTGCTGCAGTTGTAGATAACCAAACGCCAAGTTTGGTGGCGTTTAAGAGGTTAGTAGATAAGTTTATGGACGAAAAGGGAATGGTTTAGGTTACAGGGTCACTGCTTGTTCCTAATTGGTCTGCGCAACATCGAAGGCCGAAGGGCCTGTTCTGCGCGGTAATGTTCTAACATTAATGGTAAGGCTGGTATGGAAGATCAGAAGGATCTTGGGGTCTGAGTTCATAGGATACTCAAAGCAGCTTTGCAGGCAAAGGATGTGGTTAAGAAGGCGTATGGTGTACTGGCATTCATTAATCAAGGAACTGAGTTTAGGAGTTGGGAGATGATGCTGCAGCTGTCTCAGATCCTTCTCAGACCGCACTTGGAGTACTGTGTGCAGTTCTGGTCCCCTAATTACAGGAAGGATGTGGAAGCCAAAGGATTCAGAGGAGATTTACAAGGATGTTGCCTGGATTGGGGAGCATGCCTTATGAGGATAGGTTGAGGGAGCTCGGTCTTTTCTCCTTGGAGAGACAAAGGATGAGGGGTGACCTGATAGAGGTTTATAAGATGATGAGAGGTATAGAACATAGAACATTACAACGCAGTACAGGCCATTCGGCCCTCGATATTGCACTGACCAATGGAACCAATCATACGACCCTCTAACATAAACTATTCCAATGCTATCCATATGCCTATCCACTAACCATTTGAACGCCCTTAAGTTGGCAAGTCCACAACTGCTTCAGGCAGGGTATTCCACACCCTTACTACCCTCTGAATAAAAACCTACCTCTGACATCCATCCTAAAACTACCACCCCTTAATTTAAAGCTATGCGCCCTCATGTTAGAACATAGAACATAGAACATTACAGCGCAGAACAGGCCCTTTGGCCCTCGATGTTGTGCCGACCAATTAAGAAAAAGCAATGACCCTCCAAACTAAACCATTCCCTTTTCATCCATAAAATTATCTACTAACCTCTTAAACACCACCAAATCTGGCGCATCTACAACTGCAGCAGGCAGGGCATTCCATACCCTTACCACCCTCATGGTTAGCCATCACCATCCGAGGAAAAAGACTCTCACTATCCACCCTATCTAACCCTCTGATCATCTTATTGTCTCAATTAAGTCACCTCTTAGCCTTCTTCTCTCTAATGAAAATAACTTCAAGTCCCTCAGCCTTTCCACATAAGACCTTCCCTCCATACCAGGCAACATCCTGGTAAACCTCCTCTGCACCCTCTCCAATGCCTCCACATCTTTGTTATAATGTGGCGACCAAAACTGTACACAATACTCCAAATGCTGCCGCACCAGAGTTTTGTACAGTTGCAACATGACATCTCGGCTCCGAAATTCAATCCCTCTACCAATAAATGCTAACACACTATACACCTTCTTAACAAGTTTATCAACCTGGTGTAGATAGGGTGGATTCTCGGAGGCTATTTCCCAGGGCTGAAATCGTTGCCACAAGAGGATACAGGTTTAAGGTGCTGGGGAGTGGATACAGAGAAGATGTTAGGGGTACATTTTTCACTCAGAAGGTGATGAGTGAGTAGAATCGGCTGCCGTTGGTGGTGGAGGCGGATTGGATAGGGTCTTTTAAGAGAACTTTAGATAAGTATATGGAATTTAGTAAGATAGAGGGTTACAGGTAAGCCTAGTAATCTCCAAGGTAGGGACATGTTCATAGAACATAGAACATAACAGCGCAGTACAGGCCTTTCAGTCCTCAATGTTGCTCCGACCACTGGAATCAATCTAATGACCCTCTAACCAATGTTATTCATATGCCTATCCACTGACCGTTTGAATACCTTCAAACTTGACGAGTCCACAACTGCTGCAGGTAGGGCATTCCATGCCCTTACTACCCTCTGAGTAAAGAGGCATAACTTTGTGGGCTGAAGAGCCTGTATTGTGCTGTAGTTTTTCTGTGTTTCTATGTAAAACTCACCCTGCCCCAAAAAGTAACAGGTGGGCAATTCGGAATCTAATTCCCGCCGGAGCGTCCAGTATGAATCTCACCACTTCTCGCCCCAGAAACGACACATCAAAATTGTGGCCAATGTGCTTGTTTCTGACATAGACTCACCACATGATTGGTTGTTACAGCTGGTCAGCTGAGTGCTTTGGGAAGAATTGTTGATTCGAGTTCGATTCTTGAATCCTCCTCCACAAGATGCAGAACATTCTGACCACGGACCCCAGTCACTCCACACATCTGGGCCAAAGGCAAGATAAAGACAATTACAACTTTCCCCAATCAGATTCACCACAATCAGGTCAAAAGGAGGTGTTTCATTAAACTCTATTGATAACTAAATGCAGCATAAATCACTATCTCCCAAACCGTCACCATGCTAGGCCAGACAGCAACCTAGAGACAGTATCTCGGCTGCACTCACTGTCCAAACAGTTACCCATTAATCCCACTCTCCCACCTTCCCCATTGAACATTCCAACAAAACCTCATTCCCTTCCAAGGCAGCATTTTCCACATCCTAGCCTACAGTCTAAGGACTTAGAAAATAGAAACTAGAAGCAGGAGGAGATCATTCAGCCCTTTAAGCCTGCTCCGTCATTCATTTTGATCATGGCTGATCATCAAATTCAATATCCTGATTCCCACTCCCCCCATATCCCTTGATTCCTTTAGCCTCAGGAACAGTATCTAATTTCTTCTTGAAATCGGACAACATTTTAGCATCAACTACATTCTAGAACATAGAACACTACAGCACAAACAGGCCCTTCGGCCCACAAGTTGTGCCGATCATATCAGTACTTACCAGGCCACAGAACTATATGTAACTCCCAATCCCATTACATCCCATGTACTCATCCACAAGTCTCTTAAAAGACCCTAACGAGTTCGCCTCTACCACCACCGACGGCAGCCGATTCCATTCACTCACCACCCTCTGAGTGGAAATCTTACCCCTAACATCTCCTCTGTACTTGCCCCCCAGCACCTTAAACCTGTGTCCTCTCGTAGCGACCATTTCAGCCCTGGGAAATAGCCTCCGAGAATCCACTCTATCTATTCCTCTCAACATCTTATAAACCTCTATCAGGTCGCCTCTCAACCTGTCTCTCCAGGGAGAAGAGTCCCAGGTCCCTCAACCTATCTTAGTTGTAAGTTCGCCGATGATACAAAGGTCGGTGGTGTTGTGGATGGTTTGGAGGGATGCCAAAAGTTGCAGCGGAACATAGACAGGATGCAAGACTGGGTGGAGAAGTGGCAGATGGACTTCAACGCAGATAAATGTGTAGTGGCCCATTTTGGCAGGAATAATGGGATGAAGGAGTACAATATAAGGGGTAGGAGTCTTAGCTGTGTTGAAGAGCAGAAGGATCTCGGGGTCCAGGTCCATAGGACTCTTAAATCGGCCTCGCAGGTGGAGGAAGTGGTCAAGAAGGCGTACGGTGTACTGGCCTTCATTAATCGAGGAATAGAGTTTAGGAGTCAGGAGGTAATGATGCGGCTCTATAAGACTCTTGTCAGACCCCAGTTGGAGTATTGTGCGCAGTTCTGGTCGCCTCATTATAGGAAGGATGTAGAGGCTATTGAGAGAGTTCAGAGGAGATTTACAAGGATGCTGCCTGGATTGGGAGGCAGGCCTTATGAAGATAGGTTGAGGGAGCTGGGACTCTTCTCACTGGAGAGACGTAGGTTGAGAGGCGACCTGATAGAGGTTTATAAAATGTTGAGAGGAATAGATAGGGTGGACTCTCAGAGACTATTTCCCCGAGCGGAAATGGTCACTACGAGAGGACACAGATTTAAGGTGCAGGGAAGCAAATACAAAGGAGATGTCAGGGGTAGGTTTTTCACTCAGAGGGTGGTGAGTGAATGGAACTGACTGCCGTCGGAGGTTGTTGAGGCAAACTCACTGGGGTCTTTTAAAAGACTTCTGGATGAGTATATGGAAAAGAATAGGATAGGCGGTTATTTGATAGGTCTGTGGATTGGTAGATGTGGTCGGCGCAACTCGTGGGCCGAAGGGCCTGTTTGTGCTGTATTGTTCTATGTTCTATCTTCATAAGGCATGCCCCCCAATCCAGGCAACATCCTTGTTTGGATTAATAGGGGAATCCTCAATTCCTCGATTAATGAAGGCCAGTACACCATATGCCTTCTTGACCACATCCTCCACTTGCAGGACAGATTTAAGAGACCTACGGACCCGGACCCCAAGATCCTTCTGCTCCTCAATACTGCCAAGACTCCTACCCTTGATATTATACTGCTCCATCCCATCGGTCCTGCCAAAATGGACCACAACACATTTATCCACGTTGAAGTCCATCTGCCACTTCTCCGCCTAGTCTTGCACATCCTATCTATGTCTCGCTGCAACTTCAGACATCCCTCCAGACTATCCGCAACACCACCAACCTTCGTATCATCGGTAAACTTACTAACCCATCTCTCCACTTCCTCATCCAGGTCATTTATGAAAATGACAAACAGCAAGGGTCCTAGAACTGATCCCTGGGGCACTCCACTGTTGACTGACCTCCATGCAGATAAAGTTCCATCCACAACTACTCTCTGCCTTCTGCAGGCAAGCCAGTTCTGGATCTAAAAGGCCAAAGCCCCTTGGATCCCATGCTCTCTCACCTTCTCAAGAAGTCTTGCATGTGGGACCTTATCAAACGCCTTGCTGAAGTCCATGTAAACCACGTCCACTGCTCTTCCTTCGTCAATGTGTTCAGTCACATTTCGAAGAATTCAACTAGGCTCGTAAGGCACGATCTGCCCTTAACAAAGCCATGGTAATAAATTCTGTGGTAATAAATTCCACACATTGACCACTCTCTCGGTGAAAACATTTTGCCTCATTTCAGTCTTAAAATGTTTATCCCTTACTGTCAAACTATGATATGATTTGATTTATTATTGTCACATGTATTTACACAGTGAAAAGTATTGTTTCTTGTGTGTTATACAGGCATAACATACCGTTCATAGAGAAGGAAAGGAGAGAGTGCAGAACGTAGTATTACAGTCATAGTTAGGGTGTAGAGAAAGATCAACTTAGTACAACGTAGGTCCATTCAAAAGTCTGACAGCAACAGGGAAGAAGCTGTTCTTGTGTCGATTGCTACATGACCTCAGACTTCTGTATCTTCTTCCTAAAGACAATATCCAGGATGCGTGAGATCCTTAATTATGCTGGCTGCTTTGCTGAGGCAGCGGGAATGTCAATAGAGTCAATGGATAGTAAGTTGGTTTGAGTGATGGACTGGACTTCGTTCACATCCATTTGTAGTTTCTTGCGGTTTGGGGCAGAGATGAAGCCCATGCCAAGCTGTGATACAACCAGAAAGAATGCTTTCTATGGTGCATCTGTAAAAGTTGGTGGCCTTTAACTATAATGTTGGCATGGGGGGGGGGGATCAGGACAAGTTGTTGGTGAATGGACACCTAAAAACTTGAAGCTCTTGACCCTTTCTGCTAGACAGGGTTGTTTTGTTGAGATTGAGGGAGAGATTATTGTTGCTGCTCCAGTTCACCAGATTCTCGATCTCATTCCTGTTCTCTGTCTCATCATTGTTTGAGATCCGACCCACTATGGTGATGTCATCAGCAAACTGAAAATGGAATTGGAGGGGAATTTGCTTGCTCAGTGATAGAACATAGAACATAGAACATAGAACAATACAGCACAGAACAGGCCCTTCGGCCTTCGATGTTGTGCCGACCAAAATAAAAAGCAATGCCCCTCCAAACTAAACCATTCCCTTCTTTCCATATACTTATCAATTAACCTCTTAAACGCCACCAAACTTGGCGCATCTACAACAGCTGCAGGCAGGGCATTCCACTCCCTAATCACTCTTTGAGTAAAGAACCTACCTCTGATATCCGTCCTATAACTCATATAGGTGTGTAAGGAGTATAGCAGGGGGCTGAGAACACAGTCTTATGGGGCACCGGTGTTATGGATGATCGGGGAGGAGGTGTTAGAACATAGAACATAGAACAATACAGCACAGAACAGGCCCTTCGGCCTTCGATGTTGTGCCGACCAAAATAAAAAGCAATGCCCCTCCTAACTAAACCATTCCCCTCTCATCCATATACTTATCAACTAACCTCTTAAACGCCACCAAACTTGGCGCATCTACAACAGCTGCAGGCAGGGGATTCCACTCCCTAATCACTCTTTGAGTAAAGAACCTACCTCTGATATCCGTCCTATAACTCATACCCCTTAATTTAAAGTTGTGCCCCCTCGTGCTAGCTTTCTCCATCCTAGGAAAAAGGCTATCACTGTCCACCCTATCCAAACCTCTAATTATCTTATATGCTTCAATAAGATCCCCCCTTAGCCGCCTCCTTTCTAACGAAAACAACCTCAAATCCTTCAACCTCTCTTCATAGGACCTGCCCTCCATACCAGGCAACATCCTGCCAATCCTGGTGTTGCTGCCGATCCTTACTGATTGTGGTCTGTGGGTTAGGAAGTTCAGAATCCAGTCACAGAGGGAGGAGCCGAGGCCCAGGCCACAGAGTTTGGAGATGAGTTTTGAGGGAATAATGGTGTTGAAGGCTGAGTTGTAATCAATAAATAGGAGTCTGACATTGGTGTCCTAGTTGTCTCAGTGTTCCAGGGTGGGTGCAGAGCCAGGGACATGGTGTCTGCTGTGGACCTGTTGCAGTCATAGGTAAACTGTAGTGGATCCAGGTATTCCGGGAGGCTGGAATTGATTCGTGCCATGACTAACCTTTTGAAGCATTTCATAATGATGGATGTCAGAGCCACCAGCCGATAGTGCCTAAGGCACGCTGCTTGGATTTTGTTACATACCGGAATGATGGTTGTGTTCTTGAAGCAGATAGGGACCTCAGATTGTTGTAAAGAGAGATTGAATTTGTCTCTGAATACCCCCGCCAGCTGATCCATGCAGGATCTGAGTGCGTGTCTGGGTACCCCATCCGGGCCAGTCACTTTCCGTGGGTTGACTTTCGAGAAAGCTGCTCTGACATTGGCAATGATGATCTCGGATACAGGTTCATCCAGGGCTTCCAGGGTGCAGGGCATGCTCTCACTGACCTTTTGCTCAAAATGGGCAGAGAATGGGTTGAGCTCAATGCATATGACCCCTAGTTCTGGACCACCTCACCATCAAGAACATATCAAATCCCTTCTCACTCCTCTAAATTTCAGTGAATCTGATCTGAAGCAACTTAGTCCTTCCTCATCGGATAAATAAGCCATCCCAGGAATCAGCCTGGTAAATCTTTGCTGCACTCCGTCTATACCAAGGATTCAAAGGATGTGTCAGTGGAGATAGTGGGCCCATTGGTTATAATATTCCAATCTTCACTGGATATGGGGAGGATTCCAGTGGATTGGAAAAATTCCAGTGTAATCCTTGCTAAAAAGGAGGAAAAGCAGCAAGTAGGAGTCACAGAGTCAAAGAGGTTTACAGCATAGAAACAGGCCCTTCGGCCCAACTTGTCCATGCCGCCCTAAACACCGAAGCTAATCCCAATTGCCCGCATTTGGCCTATATCCCTCTATTCCTATCGTACTCATGTAAATGTCTAAATGTTTTTTAAAATACAAAATTGTATCCGCCTCTACTATTGCCTCTGGCAGCGTGTTCCAAACACTCATCACCCTCAAGGACATCAAGGTAGATAATCCCCGGGACCTGATGAAATGTATCCCAGGGCATTGTGGGAGGCTAGGGAGGAAATTGCGGTTCCCCTAGCAGAGATATTTGAATCATTGATAGTCACGGGTGAGGTGCCTGAAGATTGGAGAGTGGCAAATTCTGTGCCTTTATTTAAAAAGGGCTGCAGGGAAAAGCCTGGGAACTACAGGCCAGTGAGCCTCACATCTGTGGTGGGTAAATTGTCGGAAGGTATTTTAGAACATAGAACATAGAACAATACAGCACAGAACAGGCCCTTCGGCCTTCGATGTTGTGCCGACCAAAATAAAAAGCAATGCCCCTCCTAACTAAACCATTCCCTTCGCTTCCATATACTTATCAACTAACCTCTTAAACGCCACCAAACTTGGCGCATCTACAACAGCTGCAGGCAGGGCATTCCACTCCCTAATCACTCTTTGAGTAAAGAACCTACCTCTGATATCCGTCCTATAACTCATACCCCTTAATTTAAAGCTGTGTCCCCTCGTGCTAGCTTTCTCCATCCTAGGAAAAAGGCTATCACTGTCCACCCTATCTAAACCTCTAATCATCTTATATGCTTCAATAAGATCCCCTCTTAGCCGCCTCCTTTCTAACGAAAACAACCTCAAATCCTTCAACCTCTCTTCATAGGACCTGCCCTCCATACCAGGCAACATCCTGGTAAACCTCCTCTGTACCCTCTCCAATGCCTCCACATCTTTCTTATAATGTGGGGACCAGAACTGCACACAATACTCCAAGTGCGGCCGCACTAGAGTTTTGTACAGTTGCAACATGATGCTGCGGCTCCTAAATTCAATCCCCCTACCAATAAAAGCTAAGACTCCATATGCCTTCTTAACAACTTTATCCACTTGACTGCCTACTTTCAGGGATCTATTGACACATACACCAAGATCCTTCTGTTCCTCAACACTATTAAGAGCCCTACCATTCGCCCTATACTCTACACATTTATTGTTCCTGCCAAAGTGCATTACCTCACACTTTTCCACATTAAACTCCATTTGCCACCTCTCGGCCCAGCTCTGCAACTTGTCCAAGTCACTCTGTAAACTAAAACACCCCTCTTCACTATCTACCACACCACCAACTTTAGTATCATCTGCAAATTTACTGATCCATCCCTCAATACCCTCATCCAGATCATTTATAAAAATCACAAACAGCAGGGGCCCCAAAACAGACCCCTGAGGCACACCACTCGTCACCGAACTCCACGATGAATATCTCCCATCAACCACCACCCTCTGTCTTCTATCTGCCAGCCAATTCCTAATCCAATTAGCTAAATCACCCTCTATTCCACACATCTGCATTTTCTGTAGAAGTCTTCCATGGGCCACCTTATCAAACGCCTTACTAAAGTCCATATATACTACATCAACCGCCTTACCCCCATCCACCTCTTTGGTCACTTTCTCAAAAAACTCAATGAGGTTAGTAAGGCATGACCTACCCTTCACGAAACCATGCTGACTATCCCCAATCAATTCATTTCTCTCTAAATAACTATAAATCCTATCCCTAATAATTCTCTCCAATACCTTGCCCACAACAGAAGTAAGACTCACTGGCCTATAATTCCCAGGAAGGTCTCTCTTCCCCTTCTTAAACAATGGGACCACATTCGCTATCCTCCAGTCCTCCGGAACCACACCCGTAACCAACGAGGACCTGAAGATCAGAGCCAGAGGCTCTGCAATCTCCTCTCTTGCCTCCCAGAGAATCCTAGGGTAAATCCCGTCCGGCCCAGGGGACTTATCCAACTTCAAACCCTCGAGAATTTCTAACACATCCTCCCTATCTACTACAATACTTCCCAATTTGCAACCCTGTACCTCAGTGTTCTCCATAGCTACATTTCCAGCACTCTGCGTGAATACCGAAGAGAAATATTTATTCAGTGCCTCACCAATCTCTTCAGGCTCCACGCACAACTTCCCACTGCTGTCTATGACTGGCCCTAATCTTGCCCTAACCAATCTTCTATTCTTAACATATCGAAAGAAAGCTTTAGGATTCTCCTTAATCCTATCAGCCAACATCTTCTCGTGTCCCCTCTTAGCTCTCCTTAATTCACTTTTTACCTCCTTCCTGGCTAATCTATAGCTATCCATTGCACTATCTGAGCCTTCAAGCCTCATCCTGACATAAGCCTCCTTTTTCTTCTTAACCAGCAAATCAACTTTTTTCGTACACCAAGGCTCTCTTACTCGTCCATTTCCTCCCTGAAATTTTGAGAGGCAGGAGCTACAGATTCATAGAAAATCATAGAATCATAGAAACTTTGCAATGCAGAAAGAGGCCACGTAGCCCATTGAGTCTGCACCGCCCACAATCCCACCCAGGCCTACCCTCATTCCCCGACACATCTACCTCTAATCCCTCTAACCTACACATCTCAGGACATTAAGGGGCAATTTTGACATAGCCAATCAACCTAAACCGCACATCTTTGGGCCGTGGGAGGAAACTGGAGCACTTGGAGAAAACCCACGCAGACACAGGGAGAACATGCAAACTCCACACAGGCAGTGACCCAAGCCAGGAATCGAACCCAGGTCCCTAGAGCTGTGAAGCAGCAGTGCTAATCACTGTGCTATCATGCTACCCTAAAGGCATTTAGAGACACAAGGACTGATTAGGGACAATCAACATGGCTTTGAGTGGAAAATCATGTCTCACAAATTTGATTGAATTTTTTTGAAGGAGTAACCAAGAAGATAGATGAGGGCAGTGCAGTTGATGTGGTCTGCATGGACTTTAGCAAGGCCTTTGACAAGGTACCACATGGTAGGTTGTTGTATAAGGTTAAATCTCATGGGTTCCAGGGTGAGTTATCTAAATAGAACATAGAACATAGAACGTTACAGTGCAGAACAGGCCCTTCAGCCTTCGATGTTGCGCCAACCCATTGAGAAAAAACAATGACCCTCTAACCTAAACCATTCCCTTTTCATCCATAAACTTATCCACTAACCTCTTAAACGCCCCCAAACTTGGCGCATCTACAACTACAGCAGGCAGGGCATTCCATACCCTAACCACCCTCTGGGTAAAGAACCTACCTCTGACATCCGTCCTATGGATACAAAATTGGCTTCTTGACAGAAGCCAGAGGGTGGTTGTACAGGGTTGTTTTTCAAACTGGAGGCCTGTGACCAGCGGTGTACCTCAGGGATCAGTGCTGGGTTCACTGTTATTTGTCATTTATATTAATGATTTGAATGAGAATATAGGGGGCATGTTAGTAAGTTTACAGATGACACCAAGATTGGTGGCACAGTGGTCAGTAAAGAAAGTTATCTCCAATTACAAAGGGATCTTGATCAATTGGGCCAGTGGGCTGACAAATGGCAGATGAAGTTTAATTTAGACAAATGCGAGGTGATGTATTTTGATAGATTGAAGTAGGAAATGATAAATCTGTAGATGATATCAAATGGTATCATCTGTAGTTGAGGAATAGTTAGAATCCATTCTTAAAGAAGCAACATCAGGACATCTAGAAAGTCAAACACAAACATGGTTTTATGAAGAGCAAATCATGTTTACTAACTTGTTAGAAATCTTCAAAGATGTAACAAGCAAGGTGGATAATGGGGACCCTGTAGATGTTATATATCTAAACTTCCAGAAGATGCCGTGCAAAATGTTAATACATACGGTAAGATCACATGGAATTGGGAATACCAGGGAACCAGGAGAGAGCAATCTTATTCAGCTGGACAACATATCATATTCCCTCAGCTGAGGAAGACAGAAGACCCTCCCCTCCTTCACTTTATCTCTTCCTGCCTCATTTGCTCACTCCCTCCCTCACATTGCCAGATATGAATCTGATGTCCTGGAGTGGCTGCTGTCAGAGTTCGGATTTCAGATTCGGATTCAGAGAGATGCCGGATTTATTTGGTGTGGGGTAACTCACCGTTACAGAGCTGCAGACTGCAGAACTCTGTCTCCACCATAGCTCCCTCACAGTCTCTCCCGGGCTCTGCCACGAACTTAGTGGGTGAACGGAATCTACGTCTCAATCCAACATCACAACTCCTGCTACACAAACCCCAGGCTGTCCAGTGACTCCAAACACAGTCCACTGTAACTGGAACACACAGGAACACTGAGACAAACACAGGAACCAGCGGGCAGAAACACAGGAACCAGCGGGCAGAAACACAGGAACCAGCGGGCAGAAACACAGGAACCAGCGGGCTGAAACACAGGAACCAGCGGGCTGAAACACAGGAACCAGCGGGCAGAAACACAGGAACCAGCGGGCTGAAACACAGGAACCAGCGGGCGAAACAAGGAACCAGCGGGCGAAACACAGGAACCAGCGGGCTGAAACACAGGAACCAGCGGGCTGAAACACAGGAACCAGCGGGCTGAAACACAGGAACCAGCGGGCTGAAACACAGGAACCAGCGGCTGAACACAGGAACCAGCGGGCTGAAACACAGGAACCCAGCGGGCTGAAACACAGGAACCAGCGGGCTGAAACACAGGAACCAGCGGGCTGAAACACAGGAACCAGCGGGCTGAAACACAGGAACCAGCGGGCGAAACACAGGAACCAGCGGGCTGAAACACAGGAACCAGCGGGCTGAAACACAGGAACCAGCGGGCTGAAACACAGGAACCAGCGGGCTGAAACACAGGAACCAGCGGGCTGAAACACAGGAACCAGCGGGCTGAAACACAGGAACCAGCGGGCTGAAACACAGGAACCAGCGGGCTGAAACACAGGAACCAGCGGGCTGAAAACAGGAACCAGCGGGCTGAAACACAGGAACCAGCGGGCTGAAACACAGGAACCAGCGGGCTGAAACACAGGAACCAGCGGGCTGAAACACAGGAACCAGCGGGCTGAAACACAGGAACCAGCGGGCTGAAACACAGGAACCAGCGGGCTGAAACACAGGAACCAGCGGGCTGAAACACAGGAACCAGCGGGCTGAAACACAGGAACCAGCGGGCTGAAACACAGGAACCAGCGGGCTGAAACACAGGAACCAGCGGGCTGAAACACAGGAACCAGCGGGCTGAAACACAGGAACCAGCGGGCTGAAACACAGGAACCAGCGGGCGAAACACAGGAACCAGCGGGCTGAAACACAGGAAACCAGCGGGCTGAAAACAGGAACCAGCGGCGAGAAACACAGGAACCAGCGGGCTGAAACACAGGAACCAGCGGGCTGAAACACAGGAACCAGCGGGCTGAAACACAGGAACCAGCGGGCTGAAACACAGGAACCAGCGGGCTGAAACACAGGAACCAGCGGGCTGAAACACAGGAACCAGCGGGCAGAAACACAGGAACCAGCGGGCAGAAACACAGGAACCAGCGGGCAGAAACACAGGAACCAGCGGGCAGAAACACAGGAAATAGCGGCAGAAAGATGGGAAATGGGAAATGGAAAATCAGAGATATCAACAGCCAAACACACCAAGCCTCCTGAATGTTCTGGAAGGTGTGAGTAGTGAAAGGGCTTGCTAGGGGCTAACCGAAGGACGTTGTCAGGCAAGGAGATAGAGGAGTGACGGAGAGGGATGGACATGGCGAGTGGGGAGAGAGTGGTAGGATTTTTAAAATTTCTTTTATGGGATGAGGGCATTGCTGGTTAGGCCAGTATTTACTGCCCATCCCTAATTACCCCTTGAACTGAGTGACTCACTCGACCATTTCAGAGGGCAGTTCAGAGTCAGTCATGTTGCTGTGGCTCTGGAGTTACACGTAGGCCAGACCGGATAAGGACGGCAGATTCTCTTCCCTAAAGGACATCAGTGAACCAGATGGGTCTTTCCGACAATCGACAATGGTTTTATGGTCATCAATAAATTCTTAATGTTATTGAATTCAGGTTTTACCTGGGATTTGAACCTGGTTCCAAATGACATTACTACCTCAGTGAAGAAACACCACATTGCCCCTACCTCCCTTTGGAGGATGGGAAAAGGAGCAGGCTAGCGAGAGGATGATGGGAGAGGGAGGTGTTTGGGGGAGTGGGAGGTGGATGGAGACATGGAGCGGGCAGGTAAACAGGAATCTATAGAGGAGGGAGATAGAGTAGAGAAATGGAGTGAGGAGGTGAGCCGGGGAAAAGGAGGGGTTTGGGGAAGTAGGGTATCTCATTAGGTTGATTCTGGATATGGAGGGGTTTTCTTATGAGGAGATACTGAGAAGGTCGGGCCTGAACTCACTGGAGTTTAGAAGAATGAAAGGCAATCTTATTGAGACATACAGGGTGGGATTTTATGGAAATTCGCACCCGAGGTCAACGGACATTTTCATTATCCACCCCTCATCTGCTCCTGGTAAGGAGGGCATTAGCGATGAGGAGAGGTTGGAGAAACTTGGTTTGTTCTCACTGGATCAACGGAGGTTGAGGGGCGACCTGATAGAAGTCTACAAGATTATGAGGGGCATGGACAGAGTGGATAGTCAGAAGCTTTTTCCCAAGATGGAAGAGTCAATTACCAGGGAGCACAGGTTTAAGGTGCAAGGGGCAAAGTTTAAAGGAGATGTATAAGGCAGATTTTTTACATAGAGAGTAGTGGGTGCCTGGAACTCGTTGCCAGGGGAGGTAGAAGAAGCAGATACGATAGCAGATTGAAGGGGCATTTTGACAAATACATGAATTGGATGGGAACAGAGGAATATAGTCCCCGGAAGGGTAGGGAGTTTTAATTCAGTCGGGCAGCATGGTCGGTGCAGCGATGAGGAAGGGCCTATTCCTGTGCTGGAATTTTCTTCGTCCTTTGTTCCGATTCTGCAGCAAACTGACGGTAGAACTCCAGCAATAGGATTCTCAGGGGGTTTGTCAGGGTCGATGCTGAGAGGTTGTTTCCCTGTGTGGGAGAGTCTGGGATCAGAGGGCAGCATCTCAAATAAGGTGGGGGGGGTCACCCATCGGAGACAGAGATGGAGAGGGATTTCTTCTCGGGGGAGTGAATCTGTGGAAATCTTTCCCACAGAGGGCTGTAGAGACTGGATCGTTAAGATGGGAAAGTGAAGTTGAGGATTATCCCACCAGGTCAGTCATGATCTCATTGGATGGGAGAGCAGACTCAATGGGCCGAATGGGCTAATTCTGTTCCTCCGTCTTATGATCTATGGTTCTATGGTACAAGTGGTCAGGCTGCTTTATAGACATTGGGGAAGGTGTGTCTTTCAGAGTAGTTAGTATTACACTCAGTTATTTTATTACATACCTGCACATGGTGTAGTTCCACATTCCATCTCTCCAAACTGACAGGTGCTGCAACCAAACAAAGTATGGGTGAAGTCACATTTGGGAATTCCAAATCATTCACAGACAGGAAGCTGAGGGGGGGAATGGGAGGACCGTCGTTTGGGATGGAGCTATCACAGGGGTCATGGCTCAGGCTGGGTTGAGATGGATTTCAGGTGTGGAGGAGGAGCAGGAGAGATGCAGATTGCTGTCAATAATTCACATCTACTGAATCTGAGACTGTCCAAACTGCAAAGCCCCTGAAACCTATTGCTGCAAATATCAGCTCAAAGACAGCAATCTGACTGACACCCACTTCACAACCAAGTGAGAAAATATGCTGAAGAAATGTGGGATCACACTCATCAGGATAGAAGGTCATTTACTCTGGGGAGACCATTTAGGACTGAGATGGTGAGAAGTTTCTTCATTCAGAGGGTAGTGAGGTACAGCACGGGGTTATCTTTGTTTAAGAAGAGTAGTAAAGATAATCCAGGTAATTACAGGCCGGTGAGCCTGACATCAGTGGTAGGGAAATTATTGAAGAGGATTCTTCAAGACAGGATTTATTCCCACTTGGAAATAAGTGGAAGTATTAGTGAGAGGCAGGACGGTTTTGTGAAGGGGAGGTTGTGTCATACTAACTTGGTCGAGTTTTTCAAGGAAGTGATGAAGATGATTGATGAGGGGAGGGCAGTGGATGTTGTCTACATGGATTTCAGTAAGGCCTTTGACATGGTGCCTCATGGCAGACTGGTGCAGAAGGTGAAGTTGCATGGGATCAGAGGTGAGCTGGCAAGGTGGATACAAAACTGGCTCAGTCAAAGAACTCAGTAAAGTTTTGCAACACCAATTTAAAATCCAACCAATTTATTTGATAGTAAATCCACAAGCTTTCGACACTATGTTGTGCCTTCGTCAGGCAAATGCAGTGTTCTGATCTGCAGAGGCACTCATATCCACACAGACAGTTACATACTGCTGATTAGAATGCGAATCCTTACATCTAACCTGCTATTCAAGTGTTAAAGTGGCTAACAATGTGTGTGAAGGGAATCCTGAGCATTGGTTAGAGAATTGTGTATTTTCTCCAGACAGCACAGTAAGTGAGGTTTTTGCTAACCCAGGCAAGTTACGGGGGTTACAGATAGTGTGTCATGAAGCCAAGATCCCTGTTAAGACCGTCCTCATGTGTGCGGAGCTTGGCAATCAGTCTCTGCTCAGCGACTCTGCGCTGTCATGTGTCACGAAGGCCCCCTTGAAGAACATTTACCCGCAGGTCAGAGGCCGAATGCCCATGACTGCTGAAGTGTTCACCCACAGGAAGGGAACTATTTTGCCTGGTGATTGTTGAGCGATGCTCATTCATCCGCTGTCGTAGTGACTGCATGGTATCCCCAATGTACCATGTTTCGGGACATCCTTTCTTGCAACGTATTAAGTAGACAACGTTGGCCGAGTTGGCTGTGGGTGAACACTTCAGCAGTCATGGGCATTCGGCCTCCGACCTGCGGGTAAATGTTCTTCAAGGGGGCCTTCGTGACACACGACAGCGCTGAGTTGCTGAGCAGAGACTGATAGCCAAGTTCTGCACACATGAGGACGGTCTTAACAGGACAGGGATCCTTAACAGGGATCTTGGCTTCATGTCACACTATCTGTAACCCCCGTAACTTGCCTGGATTAGCAAAAAACCTCACTTACTGTGCTGTCTGGAGAAAATACACATTTCTCTAACCAATGCTCAGGATTTCCTTCACACACATTGTTAGCCACTTTAACACTTGAATAGCAGGTTAGATGTAAGGATTCGCATTCTAATCAGCAGTACGTAACTGTCTGTGTGGATATGAGTGCCTCTGCAGATCAGAACACTGCATTTGCCTGACGAAGGCACAACATAGTGTCGAAAGCTCGTGGATTGACTATCAAATAAATTGGTTGGATTTTAAATTGGTGTTGCAAAACTTTACTGAGTTTACCCCAGTCCAACGCCGGCATCTCCACATCAGTCAAAGAAGACAGAGGGTAGCAGTGGAAGGGTGTGTTTCCGGAGGACTCGTTGGTTACGGGTGTGGTTCCGGAGGACTGGAGGATGGCGAATGTGGTCCCATTGTTTAAGAAGGGGAAGAGAGACCTTCCAGGGAATTATAGGCCAGTGAGTCTTACTTCTGTGGTGGGCAAGGTATTGGAGAGAATTATTCGGGATAGGATTTATAGTTATTTAGAGAGAAATGAATTGATTGGGGATAGTCAGCATGGTTTCGTGAAGGGTAGGTCATGCCTTACTAACCTCATTGAGTTTTTTGAGAAAGTGACCAGAGAGGTGGAAGGGGGTAAGGCGGTTGATGTAGTATATATGGACTTTAGTAAGGCGTTTGATAAGGTGGCCCATGGAAGACTTCTACAGAAAATGCAGATGTGTGGAATAGAGGGTGATTTAGCTAATTGGATTAGAAATTGGCTGGCAGATAGAAGACAGAGGGTGGTGGTTGATGGGAGATATTCATCGTGGATTTCGGTGACGAGTGGTGTGCCTCAGGGGTCTGTTTTGGGGCCCCTGCTGTTTGTAATTTTTATAAATTATCTGGATGAGGGTATTGAGGGATGGATCAGTAAATTTGCAGATGATACTAAAGTTGGTGGTGTGGTAGATAGTGAAGAGGGGTGTTTTAGTTTACAGAGTGACTTGGACAATTTGCAGAGCTGGGCCGAGAGGTGGCAAATGGAGTTTAATGTGGAAAAGTGTGAGGTAATGCACTTTGGCAGGAACCATAAATGTGTAGAGTATAGGGCTAATGGTAGGGCTCTTAATAGTGTTGAGGAACAGAAGGATATTGGTGTATGTGTCAATAGATCCCTGAAAGTAGGCAGTCAAGTGGATAAAGTTGTTAAGAAGGCTTATGGAGTCTTAGCTTTTATTGGTAGGTGGATTGAATTTAGGAGCCGCAGCATCATGTTGCAGCTGTACAAAACTCTAGTGCGGCCGCACTTGGAGTATTGGGTGCAGTTCTGGTCGCCACATTATAAGAAAGATGTGGAGGCATTGGAGAGGGTACAGAGGAGGTTTACTAGTATGTTGCCTGGTATGGAGGGCAGGTCCTATGAAGAGAGGTTGAAGGATTTGAGGTTGTTTTCGTTAGAAAGGAGGCGGCTACGGGGGGATCTTATTGAAACGTATAAGATAATTAGAGGTTTGGATAGGGTGGACAGTGATAGCCTTTTTCCTAGGATGGAAAAAGCTAGCACGAGAGGACACAACTTTAAATTAAGGGGTATGAGTTATAGGACGGATATCAGAGGTAGGTTCTTTACTCAAAGAGTGATTAGGAAGTGGAATGCCCTGCCTGCAGCTGTTGTGGATGCGCCAAGTTTGGTGGCGTTTAAGAGGTTAGTTGATAAGTATATGGATGAGAAGGGAATGGTTTAGTTAGGAGGGGCATTGCGTTTTATTT
This sequence comes from Sphyrna mokarran, assembly GCA_024679065.1. Taxonomy (NCBI): domain Eukaryota; kingdom Metazoa; phylum Chordata; class Chondrichthyes; order Carcharhiniformes; family Carcharhinidae; genus Sphyrna; species Sphyrna mokarran. The sequence continues at coordinate 511,007 of JAGIQG010000007.1, read as the reverse complement.
TGGTCGGCACAACATCGAGGGCCGAAGGGCCTGTTCTGTGCTGTATTGTTCTATGTTCTATGTTCTATGTTCTGAATGGAGAGCTGTGACAAGTGGAGTTCCTCAGGGATCAGTGCTGGGACCTTTGCTGTTTGTAATATATATAAATGATTTGGAGGAAAATGTAACTGGATTGATTAGTAAGTGTGTAAACGACACAAAGGTTGGTGGGTTTGTGGATAACGATGAGGACCATCAGAGATACAGAAGGATATAGATCAGTTGGAGACTTGTATGGAGAGATGGCAGATGGAGTTTAATCCAGACAAATGTGAGGTAATATATTTTGGAAGATTTAATACAGATAGGAAATAATTGGCAGAACCCTTAAAAACATAGAACATAGAACAATACAGCACAAACAGGCTCTTCGGCCCACGAGTTGCGCCGATCACATCTACCAATCCACAGAACTATCTATAACCCCCTATCCTATTCTTTTCCATATACTCATCCAGAAGTCTCTTAAAAGACCCAGTGAGTTTGCCTCAACAACCTCCGACGGCAGTCGGTTCCATTCACTCACCACCCTCTGAGTGAAAAACCTACCCTGACATCTCCTTTGTATTTGCTTCCCTGCACCTTAAATCTGTGTCCTCTCGTATTGACCATTTCCGCTCGGGGAAATAGTCTCTGAGAGTCCACCCTATCTATTCCTCTCAACATTTTATAAACCTCTATCAGGTCGCCTCTCAACCTACGTCTCTCCAGTGAGAAGAGTCCCAGCTCCCTCAACCTATCTTCATAAGGCCTGCCTCCCAATCCAGGCAGCATCCTTGTAAATCTCCTCTGAACTCTCTCAATAGCCTCTACATCTTTCCTATAATGAGGCGACCAGAACTGCGCACAATACTCCAACTGGGGTCTGACAAGAGTCTTATAGAGCTGCATCATTACCTCCTGACTCCTAACCTCTATTCCTCGATTAATGAAGGCCAGTACACCGTACGCCTTCTTGACCACTTCTTCCACCTGCGAGGCCGATTTAAGAGTCCTATGGACCCGGACCCCGAGATCCTTCTGCTCTACAACACAGCTAAGACTCCTACCCCTTATATTGTACTCTTTCATCCCATTATTCCTGCCAAAATGGACCACTACACATTTATCTGCGTTGAAGTCCATCTGCCACTTCTCTGCCCAGTCTTGCATCCTGTCTATAGGAACCACATCCGCAATCCTGCAATCCTCCGGAACCTCTCCCGTTTCCATGGACGGCGCAAAGATCATTGCCAGGGGCTCTGCAACCACTTCCCTCACCTCCCACAATTATCTGGGGTACATCCTATCCGATCCCGGTGACTTGTCTATCTTGATAGAATTTAACAGGTCTAACTCATCCTCTTTCCTAACATCCACATACTCAATCTTTTCTGTATGCCACAAACCTGCAGTGCAATCTCCCAGTTCACTTTCCACCGTGAATGCCGAGGCAAAGTACTCGTTAAGCACCTCTGCCATTTCTTCCGGATTTACACAGACTTTTTCCCCTTCACCTTTTATAGGTCCTATCCCTTCTCTTCTCAACCTTTTACTTTTCACATATTTGTAGAAGGCCTTGGGATTCTCCTTAATCTTACCTGCCAAGGCCTTCTCATGACCCCTTCTGGCTCTCCTAATTTCCTTTTTCAGTTCCCTTCTACACACCTTATACTCCTCTAGATCCCTAACATCCCCTAGCTCTCTGAACCTTTTATATACTTTTTTTTCCTTCCTAACTAGGTTCACCACTACCTTCGTGCACCACGGTTCCCACGTCCTACCAGAATCTCCTTGACTCCTCGGAATGTTGTCTTGCAGTGCCTCAGACAAACATTCTTTGAAAAACTGCCACTTTCCTTCTGTACTCTTCCCCAAGAACACCTCCTTCCAGTTTATACGTCCAGTTACCTGCCTAATGTTTTCATATTTCCCCTTACTCCAGACGTACACCTTCCTAGCCTGCCTGATCCTATCTCTTTCCATCGCTATCGTGAAAGAGATAGAATTATGGTCTCCATTCCCAAGATGCTCACCTACCGTGAGATCCAACACCTGCCCTGGCTCATTAGCAAGCACCAGGTCAAGTACAGCCTCTCCTCTCGTAGGCTTTTCCACGTACTGTATTGATAGGCAATGGGATCGGTGTGTACAGGTACACAGGTCACTGAAAGTGGCAGTGCAGGTGGAGAAGGTAGTCAAGAAGGCATACGGCATGCTTGCCTTCGTCAACTGGGGCATTGAGTTTAAAAATTGGCAAGCCATGTTGCAGCTTTATAGAACTTTAGTTAGGCTGCACTATATTATAGGAGTATAATGTTCAGTTCTGGTCGCCACACTACCAGAAGGATATGGAGGCTTTGGAGAGGGTATAGAAAAGTTTTATCAGGATGTTGCCTGGTATGGAGGGCATTAGCTATAAGGAGAGGTTGGAGAAACTTGATTTGTTCTCACTAGAACAATAGAGGTTGAAGGGAAACCTGATAGAAGTCTACAAGGTTATGAGAGGCATGGACAGAGTGGATAGTCAGAAGCTTTTTCCCAGGGTGGAAGAGTTAGTTAGCAGGGGGACACAGGTTTAAGGTGTGGGGTGCAAGGTTGAAGGAGATGTATGAGGCAGATTTTTATACAGAGAGTAGTTGGAGCCTGGAACTCACTGCCGAGAGGTAGGGGAAGTAGATACATACATAGAACATAGAACACTACAGCACAAACAGGCCCTTCGGCCCACAAGTTGTGCCAAACACATCAAAAACCTACCCAGCCATAGACCTATCTATAACCCCCAATCCCATTGGATCCCATATACTCATCCAGAAGTCTTTTAAAAGACCCCAGCGAGTTCGCCTCGACCACCACCGATGGCAGCCGATTCCATTCACTCACCACCCTCTGAGTGAAAAACTTTCCCCTGGCATCTCCTCTGTACTTGCTTCCCTGCACCTTAAATCTGTGCCCTCTCGTTGCGACCATTTCAGCCCTGGGAAATAGTCTCTGAGAGTCCACCCTATCTATTCCTCTCAACATCTTGTAAACCTCTATCAGGTCGCCTCTCAACCTTCGTCTCTCCAGGGAGAACAGTCCCAGCTCCCTCAACCTGTCTTCATAAGGCATGCCTCCCAATCCAGGCAACATCCTTGTAAATCTCCTCTGCACCCTTTCAATAGCTTCCACGTCCTTCCTATAGTGAGGCGACCAGAACTGCGCACAGTACTCCAAGTGTGGTCTGATACGGTAGTGAGTTTTAAGGGGCATCTTGGCAAACACATGAATAGGACAAGAATAGAGGGATATGGTCCCTGGAAGGGTAGGGGGTTAAGTTCAGTCAGGCAGCATGGTCGGCGAAGGCTTGGAGGGGCTGAAGGATCTGTTCCTGTGCTGGAATTTTCATGGAATTTGTTCCTTTGTTCTTTGAACTATGGAATTTTCTGTGACTGAAGGTTGTGGAGGTTGTCACTGAATGCATTCAGGATTGAGATGGATAATGTTTTGGACTTTAATGGCATCAAGGACACTGTGGAGAAAGTGGGAATATAGCATTCACATCGAGAATCAGCCTTGATTATATTGAATAACACAGCAGGCTTGAAGGACTCCAGCATCTAACTCTGTTGCCGTACCTGTCCTTGAAGTATTTGATAGGGGGATAGCGTAAAGGGAGCTTTACTCTGTATCTATCCCCGTGCTGTACCTGTCCTGGGAGTGTTTGATGAGGACAGTGTAGAGGGAGCTTTACTCTGTATCTATCCCCATGCTGTACCTGTCCTGGGAGTGTTTGATAGGGGGATAGTGTAGAGGGAGCTTTACTCTGTATCTATCCCCATGCTGTACCTGTCCTGGGAGTGTTTGATGGGGGGATAGTGTAGAGGGAGCTTTACTCTGTATCTATCCCCGTGCTGTACCTGTCCTGGGAGTGTTTGATGGGGGGATAGTGTAGAGGGAGCTTTATTCTGTATCTATCCCCGTGCTGTACCTGTCCTGGGAGTGTTTGATGGGGGGATAGTGTAGAGGGAGCTTTACTCTGAATCTAACCCCGTGCTGTACCTGTCCTGGAAGTGTTTGATGGGGGGATAGTGTAGAGGGAGCTTTACTCTGTATCTATCCCCATGCTGTACCTGTCCTGGGAGTGTTTGATGGGGGGACAGTGTAGAGAGAGCTTACTCTGTATCTAACCCCGTGCTGTACCTGTCCTGGGAGTGTTTCATGGGGGACAGTGTAGAGGGAGCTTTACTCTGTATCTAACTCTGTGCTGTCCCTGTCCTAGGAGTGTTTGATGGGGACAGTGCAGAGGGAGCTTTACTCAGAGTAGAACAGTGTAGAACTCCTAGGACAGGGACAGTGTAGAACATAGAACACAGAACATAGAACATTACAGCGCAGAACAGGCCCTTCGGCCTTCGATGTTGCGCCAACCAATTAAGAAAAAGCAATGACCCTCTAACCTAAACCATTCCCTTTTCATCCATAAACTTATCTACTAACCTCTTAAACGCCACCAAACTTGGCGCATCTACAACTGCAGCAGGCAGGGCATTCCATACCCTTACCACCCTCTGGGTAAAGAACCTACCTCTGACATCCGTCCTATAACTACCACCCCTTAATTTAAAGCTATGTCCCCTCGTGCTAGCTTTCTCCATCGAGGTAAAAGGCTATCACTGTCCACCCTATCTAAACCTCTAATCATCTTATATGTTTCAATAAGGTCACCTCTTAGCCGCCTTTTCTAAGAAAAAACCTCAAATCCCTCAGCCTCTCCTCATAAGACCTGCCCTCCATACCAGGCAACATCCTGGTAAACCTCCTCTGTACCCTCTCCAATGCCTCCACATCTTTCTTATAATGTGGCAACCAGAACTGTACACAATACTCCAAGTGCGGCCGCACAGAGTTTTGTACAGTTGCAACATGACGTTGCGGCTCCGAAATTCAATCCCCCTACCAATAAAAGCCAAGACTCCGTATGCCTTCTTAAGAGGGAGCTTTACTCTGTATCTAACCCTGTGCTGTACCTATCCTAGGAATGTTTGATGGGGACAGTTAGAGGGAGCTTTACTCTGTATCTAACCGTGTGCTGTACCTGTCCTGGCAGTGTTTGATGGGGACAATGAGAGGGAGCTTTACTCTGTATTTAATCCCGTGCTGTACCTGTCCTGGGAGTGTTTGATGGGGACAGTGTAGAGGGAGCTTTACTCTGTATCTAACCCCGTGCTGTACCTGTCCTGGGAGTGTTTGATGGGGACAGTGAGAGGGAGCTTTACTCTGTATCTAACCCCGTGCTGTACCTGTCCTAGGAGTGTTTGATGGGGACAGTGAGAGGGAACTTTACTCTGTATTTAACCCTGTGCTGTCCCTGTCCTGGGAGTGTTTGATGGGGCGACAGTGTAGAGGGAGCTTTACTCTGTATCTAACCCCGTGCTGTACCTGTCCTGGGAGTGTTTGATGGGGGACAGTGTAGAGGGAGCTTTACTCTGTATCTAACCCCGTGCTGTACCTGTCCTGGGAGTGTTTGATGGGGACAGTGTAGAGGGAGCTTTACTCTGTATCTAACCCTTGTGCTGTACCTGTCCTGGGAGTGTTTGATGGGGACAGTGAGAGGGAACTTTACTCTGTATTTAACCCTGTGCTGTCCCTGTCCTGGGAGTGTTTGATGGGGCGACAGTGTAGAGGGAGCTTTACTCTGTATCTAACCCCGTGCTGTACTTGTCCTGGGAGTGTTTGATGGGGACAGTGAGAGGGAACTTTACTCTGTATCTAATGCCATGCTGTACCTGTCCTAGGAATGTTTGATGGGGACAGTGAGAGGGAACTTTACTCTGTATTTAACCCTGTGCTGTCCCTGTCCTGGGAGTGTTTGATGGGGCGACAGTGTAGAGGGAGCTTTACTCTGTATCTAACCCCGTGCTGTACCTGTCCTGGGAGTGTTTGATGGGGACAGTGAGAGGGAACTTTACTCTATATCTAATGCCATGCTGTACCTGACCTAGGAATGTTTGATGGGGACAGTGAGAGGGAACTTTACTCTGTATTTATCCCCGTGCTGTACCTGTCCTGGGAGTGTTTGATGGGAAGAACTCAGTAAGAATTTAGCAACACCAATTTTTAATCCAACCGATTTATTTGATAGTAAAATTGCGAGCTTTCAACACTCCGTGTCTTCCTCAGGCAAATGCAGTGCTTTTTTTTTAAGAGCAACACAGCACGGGAAACAGGCCCTTCGGCCCAACGAGCCCGCGCCGCCGTCATAACTATATTGTAGCAAATCCTTTATCCTATTATATTATTCCTATATAATAATATATATATTATTCCTAATATGGAAAACTCTCACTATAGGGACAATTTGTTTCCCAATCAGCCTAAGAGCGAATTTTTGGGTTCTGGGAGGAAACCGGAGTGCCCGGAGAAAACCCACGCAACCACGGGGAGAACGCGCAAACTCCCGCAGACACCGGCCCAATTCCAAGTGTCTGCACAGCCACATCGATAGTCTCTGAGCTGTCATGGTGCCCTTCAGATGGTCCACATAAAGCACTCATTTAGAACAGAGAACACTAGAAAACTACAACCGAACAGAACAGGCCCTTCGGTCCTTTCAATGTGTTAGCGACAAAATAAAAAGCAAGCACCTCCAAACTAAACCAGCCCTTCCATCCAATAACTTATCAATTAACCTCTAAACGCCATCAAACTTGGCGCATCTACCAAACCGCGCAGCAGGGCATTCCACTCCTAATCACTCTTTGAGTAAAGAACCTACCTCTGATATCCGTCCTGTAACTCATAAACCTTAATTTAAAGCTGTGTCCCCTCGTGCTAGCTTTCTCCATCCTAGGAAAAAGGCTATCACTGTCCACCCTATCTAAACCTCTAATCATCTTATATGTTTCAATAAGTCTCCTCTTAGCCGCCTTCTTTCTAACGAAAACAACCTCAAATCCCTCAGCCTCTCTTCATAAGACCTGCCTTCCATAACAGGCAACATCCTGGTAA
>JAGIQG010000007.1:460324-503896 GCA_024679065.1 Sphyrna mokarran | reverse complement strand
ACCCTGTGCTGTCCCTGTCCTGGGAGTGTTTGATGGGGCGACAGTGTAGAGGGAGCTTTACTCTGTATCTAACCCTGTGCTGTACCTGTCCTAGGAATGTTTGATGGGGACAGTGAGAGGGAACTTTACTCTGTATTTAACCCTGTGCTGTCCCTGTCCTGGGAGTGTTTGATGGGGCGACAGTGTAGAGGGAGCTTTACTCTGTATCTAACCCCGTGCTGTACTTGTCCTGGGAGTGTTTGATGGGGACAGTGAGAGGGAACTTTACTCTGTATCTAATGCCATGCTGTACCTGTCCTAGGAATGTTTGATGGGGACAGTGAGAGGGAACTTTACTCTGTATTTAACCCTGTGCTGTCCCTGTCCTGGGAGTGTTTGATGGGGCGACAGTGTAGAGGGAGCTTTACTCTGTATCTAACCCCGTGCTGTACCTGTCCTGGGAGTGTTTGATGGGGACAGTGAGAGGGAACTTTACTCTATATCTAATGCCATGCTGTACCTGACCTAGGAATGTTTGATGGGGACAGTGAGAGGGAACTTTACTCTGTATTTATCCCCGTGCTGTACCTGTCCTGGGAGTGTTTGATGGGAAGAACTCAGTAAGAATTTAGCAACACCAATTTTTAATCCAACCGATTTATTTGATAGTAAAATTGCGAGCTTTCAACACTCCGTGTCTTCCTCAGGCAAATGCAGTGCTTTTTTTTTTAAGAGCAACACAGCACGGGAAACAGGCCCTTCGGCCCAACGAGCCCGCGCCGCCGTCATAACTATATTGTAGCAAATCCTTTATCCTATTATATTATTCCTATATAATAATATATATATTATTCCTAATATGGAAAACTCTCACTATAGGGACAATTTGTTTCCCAATCAGCCTAAGAGCGAATTTTTGGGTTCTGGGAGGAAACCGGAGTGCCCGGAGAAAACCCACGCAACCACGGGGAGAACGCGCAAACTCCCGCAGACACCGGCCCAATTCCAAGTGTCTGCACAGCCACATCGATAGTCTCTGAGCTGTCATGGTGCCCTTCAGATGGTCCACATAAAGCACTCATTTAGAACATAGAACATAGAACATTACAGCACAGAACAGGCCCTTCGGCCTTCAATGTTGTGCCGACCAAAATAAAAAGCAATGCCCCTCCAAACTAAACCATTCCCTTCTCTTCCATATACTTATCAATTAACCTCTTAAACGCCACCAAACTTGGCGCATCTCAACAGCTGCAGGCAGGGCATTCCACTCCCTAATCACTCTTTGAGTAAAGAACCTACCTCTGATATCCGTCCTATAACTCATACCCCTTAATTTAAAGCTGTGTCCCCCTCGTGCTAGCTTTCTCCATCCTAGGAAAAAGGCTATCACTGTCCACCCTATCTAAACCTCTAATCATCTTATATGCTTCAATAAGATCCCCTCTTAGCCGCCTCCTTTCTAACGAAAACAACCTCAAATCCTTCAACCTCTCTTCATAGGACCTGCCCTCCATAACAGGCAACATCCTAGTAAACCTCCTCTGTACCCTCTCCAATGCCTCCACATCTTTCTTATAATGTGGCGACCAGAACTGCACACAATACTCCAAGTGCGGCCGCACTAGAGGTTTGTACAGTTGCAACATGATGCTGCGGCTCCTAAATTCAATCCCCCTGCCAATAAAAGCTAAGACTCCATATGCCTTCTGAACAACTTTATCCACTTGACTGCCGACTTTCAGGGATCTATTGACACATACACCAAGATCCTTCTGTTCCTCAACACTATTAAGAGCCCTACCATTAGCCCTATACTCTACACATTTGTTGTTCCTGCCAAAGTGCATTACCTCACACTTTTCCACATTAAACTCCATTTGCCACCTCTCGGCCCAGCTCTGCACCTTGTCCAAGTCACTCTGTAAACTATAACACCCCTCTTCACTATCTACCACTCCACCAACTTTAGTGTCATCCGCAAATTTACTGATCCATCCCTCAATACCCTCATCCAGATCATTTATAAAAATTACATTTACGACATGAAGTACCAGGCAACCCATGAATCAACATCCAAGAGCTGTCCTCGCACCACCTGCCGAATGCATGCTCAATGTTGGTCAAGTATGGACTGAATTACCTGTGGAAAAAAGCCGTAGTTAAACAGTTCTAATATATCCCTCTATCTGCATACCGCTGATGTGGCTGTCCAAGAGACCCTTAAACAGCCCCAGCGTGCCTGCTCCCACCACCTTACTCGGCAGTGCATTCCACACCCCCACTACCCTTTTGTGTGAAAAACTGCCCTCTAATATTCGTCTTATACATAGCCCCCCTCACCCTATGGCCATGACCCCTCGTCCTATCCATTTCTAAAGGTGGAAAAAGTTTACCTCCATTTACTCTATCTATACCCCTTATAATCTTATACACCTCTATGAGATCCCCTCTAAGCCGACGTCTTTCAAGGGAAAACAACCCCAGTCTATTTAATCGTTCCTCATAAGACAGTCCTTCCATACCAGGCAGCATCCTGGTAAACCTCCTCTGCACTCTCTCCAAGGACTCCACATCCTTCCGATAGTACGGAGACCAGAACTGGGCGCAGTATTCCAAGTGAGGCCTAACCAAAGTTGTATACAACTGCAACATCAAACTCCTACTCTTGTATTCTATACCCTTTTCTATGAAAGCTAACATACTATACGCCTTCTTTATCACCTTCTCCACCTGTGAGGACACCTTCAGAGACTTGTGAACCTGCACCCCCAAGTCTCTCTGCGTCTCTATGCTCCGTATAGTTTTACCTTTTATCCTATAACTCTCTTCTACATTTTTCCGGCCAAAATGCATCACCTTGCATTTATCCGGATTAAATTCCATTTGCCATCTATCTGCCCAGTCTACCAACCTGTCTATGTCCTGTTGTATTGCCTGACACTGCTCCTCTGTACCCGCCAATCCAAGCATCTTGGTGTCATCAGCAAATTTGCTGATCTCACCACCTACCCCAACTTCCAAGTCATTTATGTAGACCACAAATAGAAGAGGACCTAGTACTGAGCCTTGTGGCACTCCACTAGTGACAGGCTTCCAGCCGGAAAAAGAGCCTTCCACTACTACCCTCTGTCTCCTCCTCCCGAGCCAGTTCTCGACCCATCTACATACCCGGCCCTGTATCCCATGCGCCTTCACCTTCTCTATCAGTCTACCATGAGGAACCTTGTCAAACGCCTTACTGAAATCCATGTAGACGACATCAACAGCATGTCCTTCATCAACTGTTTTTGTCACTTCTTCAAAAAATTCCACTAGATTTGTAAGACAAGACTTCCCCTTGACGAAGCCATGCTGCGTATCCCTGATCAGATCGCAGCGCTCCAGATGCTCATACATCCTGTCCCTAAGGATCCTCTCCATTAGCTTACCTATAACTGAAGTCAAGCTCACCGGCCTATAGTTCCCTGGGTGATCCCTCTGACCTTTTTTAAACAACGGTACTACGTTTGCTATCCTCCAGTCCTCTGGGACCTCACCTGTGTCCAAGGAAGAGACAAAGATTTGCGTCAGAGGCCCAGCCAAGTCTTCCCTCAACTCCCTTAGCAGCCTGGGGTAAATGCCATCAGGCCCCGGAGCTTTATATGTCTTTAAGCTGCCTAACAGCCCCAACACCTCTTTCCTCGTAATCCTTATTTCCCTCAACCGATCCTCAACTTTGTCAACATCAGGCACAGACATCTGTCCAGTCTCCTGCGTGAATACCGACGCAAAGTATTCATTCAGGATCTCCCCCATTCCCTCAGGCTCTAAGCATAGATCCCCTCCTCTGTCCCTAAGAGGTCCAATCTTGCCTCTAACCATCCTTTTGCTCCTTACATAGGTGTAAAATGCCTTTGGATTTTCCTTAATCCTACCTGCCAGAGCCACCTCGTGGCCCCTTTTTGCCTTTCTAATACCCCTTTTAAGATCCCGTCTACACTCTCTATAAGCTTCCAGCGCTGTCTCAGTCCCCAGTTCTCTAGATCTAATGTAAGCCTCTCGCTTCTTCCTGATCAAGTCCTCAATCTCCCTGGTAAGCCACGGTTCTCTAATCCTACCTTTCCCATCCTTCCTCCTTGCCGGCACGTATCTGGTCTGCAATAGCACACATCAGCACAGACAGTCAGAGATTGCAGATTCCTTACATCTAACCTGCTATTCAAGAGTTAAAGTGGCTAACAATGTGCGTGAAGGGAATCCTGAGCATTGGTTAGAGAATTGTGTATTTTCTCCAGACAGCACAGTAAGTGATGTTAGAACATAGAACATAGAACAATACAGCACAGAACAGGCCCTTCGGCCTTCGATGTTGTGCCGACCAAAATAAAAAGCAAATGCCCCTCCTAACTAAACCATTCCCTTCTCATCCATATACTTATCAACTAACCTCTTAAACGCCACCAAACTTGGCGCATCTACAACAGCTGCCGGCAGGGCATTCCACTCCCTAATCACTCTTTGCGTAAAGAACCTACCTCTGATATCCGTCCTATAACTCATACCCCTTAATTTAAAGCTGTGTCCCCTCGTGCTAGCTTTCTCCATCCTAGCAAAAAGGCTATCACTGTCCACCCTATCTAAACCTCTAATCATCTTATATGCGTCAATAAGATCCCCTCTTAGCCACCTCCTTTCTAACGAAAACAACCTCAAATCCTTCAACCTCTCTTCATAGGACCTGCCCTCCATACCAGGCAACATCCTAGTAAACCTCCTCTGTACCCTCTCCAATGCCTCCACATCTTTCTTATAATGTGGCGACCCGAACTGCACACAATACTCCAAGTGCGGCCGCACTAGAGTTTTGTACAGTTGCAACATGATGCTGCGGCTCCTCAATTCAATCCCCCTGCCAATAAAAGCTAAGACTCCATATGCCTTCTTAACAACTTTATCCACTTGACTGCCTACTTTCAGGGATCTATTGACACATACACCAAGATCCTTCTGTTCCTCAAAACTATTAAGAGCCCTACCATTAGCCCTATACTCTACACATTTATTGTTCCTGCCAAAGTGCATTACCTCACACTTTTCCACATTTAACTCCATTTGCCACCTCTCGGCCCAGCTCTGCAACTTGTCCAAGTCACTCTGTAAACTAAAACACCCCTCTTCACTATCTACCACACCACCAACTTTAGTATCATCTGCAAATTTACTGATCCATCCCTCAATACCCTCATCCAGATCATTTATAAAATTACAAACAGCAGGGGCCCCAAAACAGACCCCTGAGGCACACCACTCGTCACCGAACTCCACGATGAATAGCTCCCATCAACCACCACCCTCTGTCTTCTATCTGCCAGCCAATTCCTAATCCAATTAGCTAAATCACCCTCTATTCCACACATCTGCATTTTCTGTAGAAGTCTTCCATGGGCCACCTTATCAAACGCCTTACTAAAGTCCATATATACTACATCACCCGCCTTACCCCCATCCACCTCTCTGGTCACTTTCTCAAAAAACTCAATGAGGTTAGTAAGGCATGACCTACCCTTCACGAAACCATGCTGACTATCCCCAATCAATTCATTTCTCTCTAATAACTATAAATCCTATCCCTAATAATTCTCTCCAATACCTTGCCCACCACAGAAGTAAGACTCACTGGCCTATAATTCCCAGGAATGTCTCTCTTCCCCTTCTTAAACAATGGGACCACATTCGCCATCCTCCAGTCCTCCGGAACCACACCCGTAACCAACGAGGACCTGAAGATCAGAGCCAGAGGCTCTGCAATCTCCTCTCTTGCCTCCCAGAGAATCCTAGGGTAAATCCCGTCCGGCCCAGGGGACTTATCCAACTTCAAACCCTCGAGAATTTCTAGCACATCCTCCCTATCTACTACAATACTTCCCAATTTGCAACCCTGTACCTCAGTGCTCTCCATAGCTACATTTCCAGCACTCTGCTGGAAATGGTTCTTCTTTTGGTTGGGGTGTGGAATGCACTGCCTGCTTGATAGTGGAATCAGACACTGTAGGAACTTTCAAGTGGTTATTGGATAGGCACATGGAGTACACCAGAATGATAGGGAGTGGGATAGTTTGATCTTGGGTTTGGACATAGCTCGGCACAACATCGAGGGCCGAAGAGATCTCTTAACAGGGATCTCTTAACAGGGATCTTGGCTTCATGACACACTATCTGTAACCCCCGTAACTTGCCTGGGCTAGCAAAAAACCTCACTTACTGTGCTGTCTAGAGAAAATACACAATTCTCTAATCAATGCTCAGGATTCCCTTCACACACATTGTTAGCCACTTTAACACTTGAATAGCAGGTTAGATGTAAGGATTCGCATTCTAATCAGCAATCTCTGACTGTCTGTGCTGATGTGTGCCATTGCAGACCAGAACACTGCATTTGCCTGAGGAAGACACGGAGTGTTGAAAGCTCGCAATTTTACTATCAAATAAATCGGTTGGATTAAAAATTGGTGTTGCTAAATTCTTACTGAGCTCTTATCACCCCAATCCAACGCCGGCATCTTTACATCAGTGTTTGATGGGGACAGAGTAGAGGGAGCTTTACTCTGTACCTACCCCTGTGCTGTCTCTGTCCTGGGAATGTTTGATGGGGACAGTGAGAGGGAGCTTTACTCTGTACCTAACCTCGTGCTGTCTCTGTCCTGGGAGTGTTTGATGGGGACAGTGAGAGAGAGGTTTACTCTGTACCTAACCTGTGCTGTATCTGTCCTGGGAATGTTTGAAGGGGGATATTGTAGAGGGATATTGTAGAGTTCAGTTCTGGTCGCCTCACTATAAGATGTGGAAGTATTGGAGAGAGTGCAGAGGAGATTTACCAGGATGCTGCCTGATTTGAAGAGTAGGTCTCATGAGGAAAGTTTGAGGGAGCTGGGGCTTTTCTCTTTGGTGCAGAGGAGGATGGGAGGCGAGTTAATAGAGGTTTATAAGATGATGAGAGGGATTGATAGAATGGACGTGCAGAGACTATTTCCTCAGGTGGATGTAGCTGTTACTACAGGGCATAACTATAACGTTCATGGTGGGAGATATGGGAGGGATGTCTGAAATAGATTCTTTTGGTTGGGGTGTGGAATGCCCTGCCTGCTTGATAGTGGAATCGGACACTGTAGGAACTTTCAAGTGGTTATTGGATAGGCACATGGAGCACACCAGAATGATAGGGAGTGGGATAGTTTGATCTTGGGTTTGGACATAGCTCGGCACAACATCGAGGGCCGAAGGGCCTGTACTGTGATGTACTGTTCTATGAATTAAGGGTTATGGTGACCGAGCAGATAAGTGGAGCTGAATCCACAAAAACATCAGCCACAATCTTATTGAATGCACGGCAGGTTCGATGGGCCGAATGGCCTATTCCTGCTCCTAGTTCTTATGTTTTAATTTATGTTCGCCCCATATCTCTCGATCTCTTTTAGCCCCAATAGCTACAATTAATCCATTCCTGAAATCAGACAATGTTTTGGCCTCAACTCCTTTCTGTGGGAGTGAATTCCGCACATTCATCACCCTTGGGGTGAAGGAACAGCTCCTCACCTCAGTTCTAAAATGTTTACCCTTTATCCTCAAACTCTAACCCCTAGTTCTGGACTCCCCCCATCATTGGGAACATTCTTTCTGAATCTATCCTGTCTGACCCTGTTAAAATTTTATGAGTTTCTATGAGATCCCCTCTCACTCTTCTAAACTCCAGTGAATATAATCCTAACCCACTTAGTCTCTCCTCATATGACAGACCTGCCATCCCAGGAATCAGCTTGGTAAACCCTCGCTGTGCTCCCTCTATAGCAAGGAACATCCTTCCTTAGATAAGGAGACCAAAATTGCACCCAATACTCCAGGTGTGGCCTCACCAACACCCTGTACAATTACAACAAAACATCCCTATCCCTATACTCCAATCCTCTCGCTATGAAGGCTAACATATCATTTTGTCTGCTGTACCTGTATTGTGCTGTGGTCAATTCTCCCTCAATATACCCAAGCAGGTGCTGGAGTGTGGCACCTCGGGGGATTTTCACAGTAACTTCATTGCAATGTAAATGTAAGCCTCCTTATGACACTAATAAATAAACTGTAAACTTGATTTGCTTTTTTTCAAAGTTGAGCATAATTGCTGCTGTTGTGGAACTGTCAGTAACAGCAATCACAGAAAGCCCTTTGTCTCCGAGAGATTGAAATTCCCAAAGCAGAACCTACAGATTGAAATGTTTAACCCAAACATTCAGAATTCCAGACTAACAAATCAATTCAGAGTAATTCAATACCTAAGGTCAATCACAGAACTGTGAACTTTGGAGGAAAAGATTTACAAGATGTTGCCTGGATTGGGAGGCATGCCTTATGAAGATAGGTTGAGGGAACTAGGTCTCTTCTCCCTGGAGTTTCGAAGGTTGAGAGGCGACCTGATAGAGGTTTATAAAATGTTGAGAGGAGAAGATAGGGTGGATTCTCGGAGGCTATTTCCCAGGGCTGAAATGGTCACTACGAGAGGACACAGGTTTAAGGTGCTGGGGGGTAAGTACAGAGGAGATGTTAGAGGTAAGTTTTTCACTCAGAGGGTGGTGAGTGAATGGAATCGGCTGCCGTCAGTGGTGATAGAAGCGAACTTGCTGGGGTCTTTTAGAGACTTCTGGATGAGTATATGGAATTTAATGGGATTGGGAGTTACAGGTAGTCCAATGGCCCAGTAAGTATAGATATGATTGGCACAACGTGTGGGCCGAAGGGCCTGTTTGTGCTGTAGTGTTGTATGTTCTATGTTCTAAAAGGTTCCTAAGATTCAGAATATTTTCAGATGAACAAGAAAACAGAAGCAGAGTGGGTTAATACATTGCTTTATCCGATAGGTCAGAACACTGATTAAACAAGAAAGAACTCTGAGAGATCCTGGGACAGATCACTGATAGTAGCTGGTAATTCAATGTGTATTTCAGACAGTATTTCAGTTCCTAATCTAATTCATTTTCTGGTCAATTTTAACCCACAGAATGTCGATGGTGGAGGATTTCGCGATGGTAATGCCATTGGATGTCAAGGGAGATGTTAGATTGTCCATTTCTGGACTGCAGGGAAGCAGATATTGGCGTCAAGTTAACATGGGACCATTAGTAGACAGAACAAAACAACTGAACGGTTTCTGGCAAAGTACGTACCAGTTATTGCAGAGATCTTTGTGCAGAATGTAACCGGGAGGATACCAATGACCCTGATAATAACAGTTACACTCCTGCATTGGAACACAGGAGCCATTCTGAAGGAAGTGGCCCTCTGTACAGTAACAGCCTTCATAACAACGTGTGGTACATTCGACACTTGCTGTCAGCTCCAGACATCTGCGAGGACACGGGCCACCCGATTGAAGACACTGTTCCACAGTGAGATAGACCATTCCCTCCGGACAACTCTCTGACAAACAATCAGTTCCAGAGTTACAGAGTACAGCAGACACAGCACAAGAATACAGAGTTCTGGGCAAAACCACCCCCTCCCCCAACAACCTCCCCTCCCCGTGGAAACTGACACACCCCCACTTCCCTCCTGAAGACAATGACACATTTCCCTCCACCCCCCCAAGAAAACTGATACACATCACCCCCACCCCAGGGAGACAGCTACACACCATCCCCACCCCAGGGAGACAGATACACACCACCGCCACCCCGGGGAGACTGATACACACCACTCCCACCCGGGGGAGACTGATATACACCACCCCCTCCCCCTCCCCAGTCCAACATACACAAAAATAATAGGAAGCCAATGGAGCCACTGGGAATAAGTTCAGACAGGCAGCGGGGTGGGTGAAAATATCAGGATGGATGACAGATCCTCACCTGTATGATAGGTTGTGACAGAAAGGACACTCACAGAAAGGACACTCACAGAAAGGACACTCACAGAAAGGACACTCACAGAAAGGACACTCACAGAATGGACACTCACAGAATGGACACTCACAGAATGGACACTCACAGAATGGACACTCACAGAATGGACACTCACAGAATGCTTCCTCCTGGAATGGATTTATGAACATTTAGAGAAGTTTAGTATGACCAGAAATAGTCAACAGAGCTTTGTTAAGGGCAGATCGTGCCTTACGAGCCTAGTTGAGTTCTTCAAAAATGTGACTGAACACATTGACGAAGGAAGAGCGGTGGACGTAGTGTACATGGACTTTAGTAAGGCGTTTGATAAGGTCCCCCATGCAAGACTTCTGGAGAAGGTGAGAGGGCATGGGATCCAAGGGCCTTTGGCCTCGTGGATCCAGAACTGGCTTGCAGAACTGGTCTTTTTCTGCATGGAGGTCGGTCACCAGTGGAGTGCCCCAGGGATCTGTTCTAGGACCCCTGCTGTTTGTCATTTTCATAAATGACCTGGATGAGGAAGTGGAGGGATGGGTTAGTAAGTTCGCCGACGATACAAGGTTGGTGGTGTTGTGGATAGTCTGGAGGGATGTCAAAAGTTGCAGTGGGACATAGACAGGATGCAAGACTGGGTGGAGAAGTCGCAGATGGACTTCAACGCGGATAAATGTGTGGTGGTCCATTTTGGCAGGACCAATGGGATAAAGCAGTATAATATCAAGGGTAGGAGTCTTAGCAGTGTCGAGGAGCAGAAGGATCTCGGGGTCCGGGTCCATAGGACTCTTAAATCAGTCTCAGAGGTGGAGGATGTGGTCAAGAAGGCGTATGGTGTACTGGCCTTCATTAATCGAGGGATTGAGTTTAGGAGTCGGGAGGTAATGCTGCAACTTTGTAAGACTCTTGTCAGACCCCACTAGGAGTATTGTGTGCAGTTCTGGTCACCTCACTACAGGAAGGATATGGAAGCTATTGAGAGAGTGCAGAGGAGATTTACAACGATGTTCCCTGGACTGGGTGGCATGCCTTATGAAGATAAAACATAGAACATAGAACATAGAACATTACAGCACAGAACAGGCCCTTCGGCCTTCAATGTTGTGCCGACCAAAATAAAAAGCAATGCCCCTCCAAACTAAACCATTCCCTTCTCTTCCATATACTTATCAATTAACCTCTTAAAACGCCACCAAACTTAGTGCATCTACAACAGCTGCAGGCAGGGCATTCCACTCCCTAATCACTCTTTGAGTAAAGAACCTACCTCTGATATCCGTCCTATAACTCATACCCCTTAATTTAAAGCTGTGTCCCCTCGTGCTAGCTTTCTCCATCCTAGGAAAAAGGCTATCACTGTCCACCCTATCTAAACCTCTAATCATCTTATATGCTTCAATAAGATCCCCTCTTAGCCGCCTCCTTTCTAACGAAAACAACCTCAAATCCTCCAACCTCTCTTCATAGGACCTGCCCTCCATACCAGACAACATCCTGGTAAACCTCCTCTGTACCCTCTCCAATGCCTCCACATCTTTCTTATAATGTGGGGACCAGAACTGCACACAATACTCCAAGTGCGGCCGCACTAGAGTTTTGTACAGTTGCAACATGATGCTGCGGCTCCTAAATTCAATCCCCCTACCAATAAAAGCTAAGACTCCATATGCCTTCTTAACAACTTTATCCACTTGACTGCCTACTTTCAGGGATCTATTGACACATACACCAAGATCCTTCTGTTCCTCAACACTATTAAGAGCCCTACCATTAGCCCTATACTCTACACATTTATTGTTCCTGCCAAAGTGCATTACCTCACACTTTTCCACATTAAACTCCATTTGCCACCTCTCGGCCCAGCTCTGCAACTTGTCCAAGTCACTCTGTAAACTATAACACCCCTCTTCACTATCTACCACTCCACCAACTTTAGTGTCATCTGCAAATTTACTGATCCATCCCTCAATACCCTCATCCAGATCATTTATAAAAATTACAAACAGCAGGGGCCCCAAAACAGACCCCTGAGGCACACCACTTGTCACCGAACTCCACGATGAATATCTCCCATCAACCACCACCCTCTGTCTTCTATCTGCCAGCCAATTCCTAATCCAATTAGCTAAATCACCCTCTATTCCACACATCTTCATTTTCTGTAGAAGTCTACCATGGGCACCTTATCAAACGCCTTAGGTTGAGGGAACTAGGTCTTTTCTCCCTGGAGAGACGAAGGTTGAGAGGCGACCTGATAGAGATTTATAAAATGATGAGAGGAATAGATAGAGTGGATTCTCAGAAGCTATTTCCTAGGGCTGAAATGGTCACTACGAGAGGACACAGGTTTAAGGTGCAGGAGATCAAATACAGAGGAGATGTTAGGGGTAAGTTTTTCACTCAGAGGGTGGTGAGTGAATGGAATCGGATGCCATTGGTGATGGTGGAGGTGAACTCACTGGGGTCTTTTAAAAGATTTCTGAATGAGTATATGGGAGTTAATGGGATTGAGTGTTATAAATAGGCCTGGTAGGTATGGATATGATCATAGAACATAGAACATTACAGCACAGAACAGGCCCTTCGGCCTTCGATGTTGCGCCGACCAATATAAAAAGCAATGCCCCTCCAAACTAAACCATTCCCTTCTCTTCCATATACCTATCAACTAACATCTTAAACGCCACCAAACTTGGCGCATCTACAACTGCTGCAGGCAGGGCATTCCACTCCCGAACCACACTTTGGGTAAAGAACCTGCCTCTGATATCCGTCCTATAACTATCACCCCTTAATTTAAAGCTGTGTCCCCTCGTGCTAGCTTTTTCCATCCTAGGAAAAAAGGCTATCACTGTCCACCCTATCTAAACCTCTAATCATCTTATATGTTTCAATAAGGTCTCCTCTTAGCCGCCTTCTTTCTAACGAAAACAACCTCAAATCCCTCAGCCTCTCTTCATAAGACCTGCCCTCCATACCAGGCAAATCCTGGTAAACCTCCTCTGTACCCTCTCCAATGCCTCCACATCTTTCTTATAATGCGGGGTCCAGAACTGCACACAATACTCCCAAGTGCGGCCGCACTAGAGTTTTGTACAGTTGCAACATGACGTTGCGGCTCCGAAATTCAATCCCCCTACCAATAAAAGCTAAGACTCCGTATGCCTTCTTAACAACCTTATCGACTTGACTGCCTACTTTCAGGGATCTATGCACAAATACACAAGATCCCTCTGTTCATCAACACTATTAAGAATCCTACCATTAGCCCTATACTCTACACATTTATTATTCCTGCCAAAGTGCATTACCTCACACTTTTCCACATTAAACTCCATTTGCCACCTCTCGGCCCAGCTCTGCAACTCGTCCAAGTCCCTCTGCAAACTATAACACCCCTCTTCACTATCTACCACTCCACCGACTTTAGTGTCATCTGCAAATTTACTAATCCATCCTTCAATACCCTCATCCAGATCATTTATAAAAATTACAAACAGCAGGGGCCCCAAAACAGACCCCTGAGGTACACCACTTGTCATCGAATCGGCACAACTTGTGGGCCGAAGGGCCTGTTTGTGCTGTAGTGTTCCATGTTCTATGTTAGAACTCACTGCGGTCAATGTAGTGAACCACTAGGAAATCCAATCAGGAATTTGGAAGAAACTAAATCGAGAAAGAGAATCGAGATGAGGTGACTGGGAGCGAGGAGGTTAGCTCCCAACTAGAGAAGGATTATAGACAGTATGAGAGGGAGGTTAGACAGGGGATGGAGAAGGGAAGTGCCCAGACTGAGGGTCTGAGGTGTGTCTATTTTAATGCCAGGAGTGCAGTGAATAAAGTGGATGAGCTCAGGGCCTGGATTGCTGCTTGGGAGTGTGATGTGGTGGCCATTACAGAGACTTGGATGTCTCAGGGACAGGACTGGGTACTTCAGGTGCCGGGATTCAGATGCTTCAGGAAGGACAGGGAGGGAGGTAGAAGAGGTGGGGGAGTGGCACTGTTGATCAGGGACAGTATCACGGCTGTAGAGAAGGAGGATGCCGTGGAGGGAATGACTACAGAGTCTCTGTGGGTGGAAGTTAGGAACAGCAAGGGGTCTAAAACTTTGCTGGGTGTTTTTTATAGGCCGCCCAATAGCGACAGGGATGTTGAGGTTCAGATAGGGAAACAGATCCTAGAGAGATGTAGAAATAACAGAATTGTCGTGATGGGAGACTTTAATTTCCCAAACATTGACTGGAATATCCCCAGGGTAAGGGGTTCGGATGGTGAGGAGTTTGTTAGGTGTGTTCAGGAGGGTTTCCTGACACAGTACGTGGAAAAGCCTACGAGAGGAGAGGCTGTACTTGACCTGGTGCTGGCTAATGAACCAGGACAGTGTCGGATCTCTCAGTAGGAGAGCATCTCGGGAATGGAAATCATAATTCTATCTCCTTCACGATAGAATTGGAAAGAGATAGGATCAGGCAGGCTAGGAAGGTGTTTATCTGGAGTAGGGGGAAATATGAAATCATTAGGCAGGAAATTGGAAGAGTAAAGTGGAAGGAGGTGTTCTTGGGGAAAAGTACTGAAGGAAAGTTACAGATTGGTCTATGGTCTGGTAGGTATAGATATGATCGGCATAACTTGTGGGCCGAAGGGCCTGTTTGCGCTGTAGTGTTCTATGTTCTATGAAGGTGGCGGATTTTCAAGGAATGTTTGTCTGGAGCTCTGCATGACAACGTTCCGGTGAGACAAGGAGGTTTTGGTAGGTCAAGAGAACCGTGGTGCACAAAGGTTGTGATGAATCTAGTTAGGAAGAAAAGAAAGTTGTACAATAGGTTCAGGGAGCTAGAGGATGTTAAGGATCTAGAGGCGTATAAGACTTGTAGAAGGGAGCTTAAAAAGGAAATTAGAAGAGCCAGAAGGGGTCACGAGAAGGCTTTGGTGGATAGGATTAAGGAGAATCCCAAGGCGTTCTACAAATGTGTGAAAAGCAAAAGGATGAGAAGAGAAGGGATAGGATCTATAGAAGGTGAAGGGGGAAAAGTCTGTATGGAACCAGAAAAAATGGCAGAGGTGCTTAACGAGTACTTTGCCTCAGTATTCACGGTGGAGAGTGATCTGGGGGGTTGTACTACAGGAATGCGGAAAACTGAAAAGATTGAGTATGTGGACATTAAGAAAGAGGAGGTGTTGGAACTGTTAAATTCCATCAAGGTAGATAAGTCGCCGGGTCCGGATGTGATGTACCCCAGGTTACTGTGGGAGGTGAGAGAAGTGATTGCAGACCCCCTGGTGATGATCTTTGTGTCATCAATGGAGACAGGAGAGGTTCCGGAGGATTGGAGGATTGCTGACGTGGTTCCTATTTTCAAGAAAGGGAACAGGGATAGTCCAGGCAGTTACACAGGTTTAAGGTGCTGGTGGCCAAGTACAGAGGAGATGTTAGAGGTAAGTTTTTCACTCAGAGGGTGGTGTGTGAATAGAATCGGCTGCCGTCAGTGGGGAGAATGTGGGACTCGGTCCCACGAGGAGTGGGGGAGAATGTGGGACTCGCTCCCACGGGGAATGGGGAGAATGTGGGACTCACTTACACAGGGGGAGGGTGACGTGAATAGCAAAATAGAATTCCTAGTGGTGAATGTGTGGCATTCACTCCCAGAGAATGCAGTTGATGCTAAAACAGTATCTGATTTCAAGAAGAAATTAGATTTTGTTCTTGGGGCTAAAGGGATTGAAGATATGGAGGGGAAGGGGGAAGGAGATAGGATATTGAATTTGATGATCAGTAGAGATCAAAATGAATGGCAGAACAGGGTCGAAGGGCTGAATGGCCTCCTCCTGCTCCTTTTTGAATGTATGTATCAATATCTGAATCATGAAATTGTCTCTCATTATACTGTGGTCTGGAAGGCCCTGGAAGGAAACAGTTCCATTAGAATGCTCAAAAGCAGACCAGGGAGTGAAGCCAATTGGATAGAATATCCAAATTGCAAATTGGTTGCAAATTGGGGAGTATTGTAGTAGATAGGGAGGATGTGTTAGAAATTCTCGAGGGTTTGAAGTTGGATAAGTCCCCTGGGCCGGACGGGATTACCCTAGGATTCTCTGGGAGGCAAGAGAGGAGATTGCAGAGCCTCTGGCTCTGATCTTCAGGTCCTCGTTGGTTACGGGTGTGGTTCCGGGGGACTGGAGGATAGCGAATGTGGTCCATTGTTTAAGAAGGGGAAGAGAGACCTTCCTGGGAATTATAGGCCAGTGAGTCTTACTTCTGTTGTGGGCAAGGTATTGGAGAGAATTATTAAGGATAGGATTTATAGTTATTTAGAGAGAAATGAATTGATTGGGGATAGTCAGCATGGTTTCGTGAAGGGTAGGTCATGCCTAACTAACCTCATTGAGTTTTTGAGAAAGTGACCAGAGAGGTGGATAGGGGTAAGGCGGTTGATGTAGTATATATGGACTTTAGTAAGGCGTTTGATAAGGTGGCCCATGGAAGACTTCTACAGAAAATGCCGATGTGTGGAATAGAGGGTGATTTAGCTAATTGGATTAGGAATTGGCTGGCAGACAGAAGACAGAGGGTGGTGGTTGATGGGAGATATTCATCGTGGAGTTCGGTGACGAGTGGTGTGCCTCAGGGGTCTGTTTGGGGCCCCTGCTGTTTGTAATTTTTATAAATGATCTGGATGAGGGTATTGAGGGATGGATCAGTAAATTTGCAGATGATACTAAAGTTAGTGGTGTGGTAGATAGTGAAGAGGGGTGTTTTAGTTTACAGAGTGACTTGGACAAGTTGCAGAGCTGGGCCGAGAGGTGGCAAATGGAGTTTAATGTGGAAAAGTGTGAGGTAATGCACTTTGGCAAGAACAATAAATGTGTAGAGTATAGGGCTAATGGTAGGGCTCTTAATAGTGTTGAGGAACAGAAGGATCTTGGTGTATGTGTCAATAGATCCTGAAAGTAGGCAGTCAAGTGGATAAAGTTGTTAAGAAGGCATATGGAGTCTTAGCTTTTATTGGTAGGGGGCTTGAATTTAGGAGCCGCAGCATCATGTTGCAACTGTACAAAACTCTAGTGCGGCCGCACTTGGAGTATTGTGTGCAGTTCTGGTCGCCACATTATAAGAAAGATGTGGAGGCATTGGAGAGGGTACAGAGGAGGGTTACTAGGATGTTGCCGGGTATGGAGGGCAGGTCCTATGAAGAGAGGTTGAAGGATTTGAGGTTGTTTTCGTTAGAAAGGAGGCGGCTAAGGGGGATCTTATTGAAGCATATAAGATGATTAGAGGTTTAGATAGGGTGGACAGTGATAGCCTTTTTCCTAGGATGGAGAAAGCTAGCACGAGGGGGACACAGCTTTAAATTAAGGGGTGATAGTTATAGGACGGATATCAGAGGTAGGTTCTTTACTCAAAGAGTGATTAGGGAGTGGAATGCCCTGCCTGCAGCTGTTGTAGATGCGCCAAGTTTGTTGGCGTTTAAGAGGTTAGTTGATAAGTATATGGATGAGAAGGGAATGGTTTAGTTAGGAGGGGCATTGCTTTTTATTTTGGTCGGCACAACATCGAAGGCCGAAGGGCCTGTTCTGTGCTGTATTGTTCTTCTATGTTCTAATATTTATAGATGGATGGATTGAAAGGCTTCCTTTCTATGAATCTGAAACCAATTGACCCAGAAACAGTTTGAAATAAATGCAAGCTGTTCTTACGATCGCATAGTTCTGTATTACAGTCACGAGTTTGAACATGGGGCCCTCCACAGTCACTCGCTCCAAGGCCGGAGACGGGATTGCTGCAGGTTCGATTTCTGGACTGGACTCCAGAGTTACACAGCGAACTGCACTCAGACCAGAGACTCCAGGAACTCCAGATCCCAAACACTGAAAAACACCAAACAGTAACCCTGATACACACGGCGCGACACATGCGGCGCGACACACACAGCGCGGCAGCGAGTAACAGAGAGTGACACAGGGCAACACAGAGTAAATCAGAGTAACATAGGGCAACATAAGGGCAAGAAAGAGCAAGACAGGGCAACACAGAGAAACAGAGCAACAGAGAACAACACAAGATAACAGGATGACACAGAGTGATGATGTGGAGATGCCGGTGTTGACTGGGGTAAACATAGTAAAAAGTCTCATAACACCAGGTTAAAGTCCAACAAGTTTATTTGCAGTTTATTTGATAGTAAACCCCAGTTTACTATCACATAAACTGGTTGGACTTCAACCTCGTGTTGTGAGACTTAACACAGGGCAACACGGAGCAATATGAGGAACACAGTGACACAGAACAACTCAGAACGAAACAGTGCAACGTAGGGAAACACAAAGCAACACAGAATAACACAGAGCAACTCAGTGAGGGAAGTCAAGTGAGGGAACCGTGGTTTACTAAAGAAGTTGAATCTCCTGTGAAGAGGAAGAAGGAGATTTATGTCAAGATGAGACATGAAGGCTCAGTTAGGGTGCTTGAGAGATACAAGTGAGCCAGGAAGGAGCTAAAGAGAGCTAGGAGGGACATGAGAAGTCTTTGGTAGATAGGATCTAGGAGGATGCACTACAAGTTTGCGGCAGACTGAAAAGATTGAGTATGTAGATATTAAGGAAGCGGATGTGTTAGAACTTTTAAATGCTATCAAGATAGACAAGTCTCCGGGACCAGATGGGATGTACCCCAAGTTATTGCAGAGCACCTGGCGATGATCTTTGCGTCGTCGATGGAGACGGGAGAGGTTCCGGAGGATTGGAGGATTGCGGATGTGGTCCCTATTTTCAAGAAAGGGAACAGGGATAGTCCTGGAAATTACCGCCGGTGAGTCTGACCTCAGTGGTTGGTAAGCTGATGGAGAGGCTTCTGAGGGACAAGATTTACGAGCATTTGGAGAAGTTTAGGTTGATTAGAAATAGTCAACATGGTTTTGTAAAAGGCAGGTCGTGCCTTACGAGCTTAATTGAGTTCTCCGAAAATGTGACTGAACACATTGACGAAGGAAGAGCAGTGGACGTGGTGTACATGGACTTCAGCAGGCATTTGACAAGGTCCCACATGCAAGACTTCTTGAGAAGGTGAGAGGCCATGGGATCCAAGAGGCTTTGGCCTTGTGGATCCAGAACTGGCTTGCCTGCAGAAGGCAGAGGGTGGTTGTGGATGGCTCTTTTTCTGCATGGAGGTCGGTCACCAGTGGAGTGCCCCAGGGATCTGTTCTAGGACCCTTGCTGTTTGTCATTTTCATAAATGACCTGGATGAGGAAGTGGAGGGATGGGTGAGTAAGTTCGCCGATGACACGAAGGTCGGTGGTGTTGTGGATGGTCTGGAGGGATGTCAGAAGTTGCAGCATGACATCGACAGGATGCAAGACTGGGCGGAGAAGTGGCAGATGGACTTCAACGCGGATAAATGTGTTGTGGTCCATTTTGGCAGATCCAACGGGATGAATGAGTACACTATCAAAGGTAGGAGTCTTAGCTGTGTGGAAGAGCAGAGGGATCTTGGGGTCCGGTCCATAAGACTCTCAAATCGGCCTCCCAGGTGGAGGATGTGGTTAAGAAAGCTTACGGTGTACTGGCCTTCATTCATCGAGGGATTGAGTTCAGGAGTCAGGAGGTAATGCTGCAGCTTTATAGGACCCTTGTCAGACCACACTTGGAGTACTGTGCGCAGTTCTGGTCGCCTCACTATAGGAAGGACGTGGAAGCTATTGAAAGGATGCAGAGGAGATTTACAAGGATGTTGCCTGGATTGGGAGGCATGCCTTATGAAGACAGGTTGAGGGAGCTGGGACTGTTCTCCCTGGAGAGACGAAGGTTGAGAGGCGACCTGATAGAGGTTTACAAGATGTTGAGAGGAATAGATAGGGTGGACTCTCAGAGACTATTTCCCAGGGCTGAAATGGTCGCGACGAGAGGGCACAGATTTAAGGTGCAGGGAAGCAAGTACAGAGGGGATGCTAGGGGAAAGTTTTTCACTCAGAGGGTGGTGAGTGAATGGAATCGGCTGCCGTCGGTGGTGGTCGAGGCGAACTCGCTGGGGTCTTTTAAAAGACTTCTGGATGAATATATGGGATCCAATGGGATTGGGGGTTATAGATAGGTCTGTGGCTGGGTAGATTTTGATGTGTTCGGCACAACTTGTGGGCCGAAGGGCCTGTTTGTGCTGTAGTGTTCTATGTTCTATGAAAACCCTAAAGCTTTCTATAAACATGTCAGGAATAAAAAATGACTAAGGTAAGATTAGGGCCAGTCAAGGACAATAGTAGGAAGTTGTACATGGAGTCCGAAGAGATAGGAGAGGCACTAAATGAATATTTTTCGTCAGTATTCACACAGGAAAAAGACAGTGTTGTCCAGGAGAATACTGAGATACAGGCTTTTAGACCAGACGGGACTAAGGTTCATGAGGAGGAGGTGTTAGCAATTCTGGAAAGTATGAAAATAGATAAGTCCCCTGGGCCAGATGGGATTTATCCCAGGATTCTCTGGGAGGCTAGAGAGGAGATCGCAGAGCCTTTGGCTTTGATTTTTGTTGGCTACAGGTATAGTGCCGGAAGACTGGAGGATAGCAAATTTTGTCCCCTTGTTCAAGGAGGGGAGTAGAGACCACCCTGGAAATTATAGACCAGTGAGCCTTACTTCTGATGTGGGCAAAGTTTTGGAAAGAATTATAAGGGATAGGATTTATAGTCATCTAGAAAGGAATAATTTGATTAGGGATAGTCAACACAGTTTTGTGAAGGGTAGGTCGTGCCTCACAAACCTTATTGAGTTCTTTGAGAAAGTGACCAAAGAGGTGGATGAGGGTAAAGCAGTTGATGTGGTATATATGGATTTCAGTAAAGTATTTGATAAGGTTCCCCATGGTAATCTACTGCAGAAAATATGGAGGCATGGGATTAAGTGTGATTTAGCAGTTTAGATCAGGAATTGGCCAGCTGTAAGGAGACAGAGGGTGGTGGTTGATGGGAAATGTTCATCCTGGAGTTCAATTACAAGCGGTATGTCTCAGGGATCTGTTTTGGGGCCACTACTGTTTGTCATTTTTATAAATATCCTGGATGAGGGTGGAAATAGAACATAGAACATAGAACATTACAGTGCAGTACAGGCCCTTCGGCCCTCGATGTTGCGCCAACCAATGGAACCAATTTTATGACCCTCTAACCTAAACTATTCCAATGTTATCCATATGCCTATCCACTAACCATTTGAACGTCCTTAAACTTGGCAAGTCCACAACTGCTGCAGGCAAGGCATTCCATACCCTTATTACCCTCTGAGTAAAGAACCCACCTCTAACATCCGTCCTATAACCACCCCTTAATTTAAAGCTATGTCCCCTCGTGTTAGCAAATAATGGGTTAGTAAATTTGCGGATGAGACTAAAATCGGAAGGGTTGTGGACAGTGCGGATGGATGTTGCAGGTTACAGAGGAACATAGATAAGCTGCAGAGCTGCGTTGAGAGATGGCAAATGGAGTTTAATGCGGGAAGGTGTGAAGTGATTCACTTTGGAAGCCGTAACAGGAATACAAAGTACTGAGCTAATTGCAAGATACTTGGTAGTATGTATGAGCAGAGAGGTCTCGGTGTACAGGTGCACAGATCCCTGAAAGTTGGTACTCAAGTTGATAAGGTTGTTAAGAAGGCGTATAGTGTGTTAGCATTTATTGGTAGAGGGATTGAATTTCGGAGCTGAGACATCATGTTGCAACTGTACAAAACTCTGGTGTGGTCACAGTTGGAGTATTGTGTACACGTCTGGTTATCGCATTATAAGAAAGATGTGGAGGCATTGGAAAGGGTGCAGATGGGTGCAAAAGGTTTATCAGGATATTGCCTGGTATGATGGATAGGTCTTATGAGGAAAGGCTAAGGGACTTGAGGTTATTTTCATATAAGATAATCAGAGGGTTAGATAGAGTGGACAGTGAAAGCCTTTATCCTCAGATGGTGATGGCTAACATGAGGGGACTTAGCTTTAAATTGAGGGGTGATAATTATAGGACAGATTTCAGAGGTAAGTTCTTTACCCAGAAAGTAGTTAGAGTGTGGAATGCCCTGCCTGCAACTTGCCAACATTAAGGGCACTTGAATGGTCATTGGATAAGCATATGGATAATATTGGAATAGTGTAGGTTAGATGGGCTTTAGATTGGTTTCACAGGTCAGCGCATCAAGAGCCAAAGGACCTTTACTACACTGTAATGTTCTATGTTCAGGGTGACACAAAGTAACACAGGGTAACACAGGGTAACAGAGAATAACACAGATTAACACAGAGCAACACAGAGCAATACAAGATAACACAGGGTAACAGAGAATAACACACATAAACAGACCTCCCTTTAAAACAGCGAAATATCTAATTCCTTATTTACCTCCTAATTGTAGTTTAGATCCAAACTGGTCCATGTCAGCCATCATGTCTATCTAAGTGAACCCCATTTGCCTGCATTTGGCCCAGTTCCCTCTGAACTTTTCTCTCATAGAACATAGAACATTACAGCGCAGAACAGGCCCTTCGGCCTTCAATGTTGCGCCGACCAATTAAGAAAAAACAATGACCCTCTAACCTAAACCATTCCCTTTTCATCCATAAACCTATCTACTGACCACTTAAACGCCACCAAACTTGACGCATCTACAACTGCAGCAGGCAGGGCATTCCATACCCTTACCACCCTCTGGGTAAAGAACCTACCTCTCTCACCCGTCCTATAACTACCACCCCTTAATTTGAAGCTATGTCCCCTTGTGCTAGCTTTCTCCATCCTAGGAAAAAGGCTATCACAGTCCAACTTATCTAAACCTCTAATCATCTTATATGTTTCAATAAGATCTCCTCTTAGCCGCCTTCTCGAGGGTTTGAAGTTGGATAAGTCCCCTGGGCCAGACGGGATTTACCCTAGGATTCTCTGGGAGGCAAGAGAGGAGATGGCAGAGCCTCTGGCTCTGATCTTCAGGTCCTCGTTGGTTACGGGTGTGGTTCCGGAGGACTGGAGGATGGCGAATGTGGTCCCATTGTTTAAGAAGGGGAAGAGAGACCTTCCTGGGAATTATAGGCCAGTGAGTCTTACTTCTGTGGTGGGCAAGGTATTGGAGAGAATTATGAGGGATAGGATTTATAGTTATTTAGAGAGAAATGAATTGATTGGGGATAGTCAGCATGGTTTGTGAAGGGTAGGTCGTGCCTTACTAACCTTATTGAGTTTTTTGAAAAAGTGACCAAAGAGGTGGATGGGGGTAAGGCGGTTGATGTGGTATATATGGACTTTAGTAAGGCGTTTGATAAGGTGGCCCATGGAAGACTTCTGCAGAAAATGCAGATGTATGGGATAGAGGTTGATTTAGCTAATTGGGTTAGGAATTGGCTAGCAGATAGAAGACAGAGGGTGGTGGTTGATGGGAGATATTCATCTTGGAGTTCGGTGACAAGTGGTGTACCTCAGGGGTCTGTTTTGGGGCCCCTGCTGTTTGTAATTTTTATAAATGATCTGGATGAGGGTATTGAAGGATGGCTTAGTAAATTTGCAGATGACACTAAAGTCGGTGGAGTGGTAGATAGTGAAGAGGGGTGTTATAGTTTGCAGAGAGACTTGACAAGTTGCAGAGCTGGGCCGAGAGGTGGCAAATGGAGTTTAATGTGGAAAAGTGTGAGGTAATTCACTTTGGCAGGAATAACAAATGTGTAGAGTATAGGGCTAATGGTAGGACTCTTAATAGTGTTGATGAACAGAGGGATCTTGGTGTATATGTGAATAGATCCCTGAAAGTTGGCAATCAAGTCGATAAGGTTGTTAAGAAGGCATATGGAGTCTTAGCTTTTATTGGTAGGGGGATTGAATTTCGGAGCAGCAACGTCATGTTGCAACTGTACAAAACTCTAGTGCGGCCGCACTTGGAGTATTGTGTGCAGTTCTGGTCCCCACATTATAAGAAAGATGTGGAGGCATTGGAGAGGGTACAGAGGAGGTTTACCAGGATGTTGCCTGGTATGGAGGGCAGGTCTTATGAAGAGAGGCTGAGGGATTTGAGGTTGTTTTCGTTAGAAAGGAGGCGGCTAAGAGGGGACCTGATCGAAACATATAAGATGATTAGAGGTTTAGATAGGGTGGACAGTGATAGCCTTTTTCCTAGGATGGAGAAAGCTAGCACGAGGGGACACAGCTTTAAATTAAGGGGTGATAGTTATAGGACGGATATCAGAGGTAGGTTCTTTACCCAAAGGGTGGTTCGGGAGTGGAATGCCCTGCCTGCAGCAGTTGTAGATGCGCCAAGTTTGGTGGCGTTTAAGAGGTTAGTTGATAAGTATATGGAAGAGAAGGGAATGGTTTAGTTTGGAGGGGCATTGCTTTTTATATTGGTCGGCGCAACATCGAAGGCCGAAGGGCCTGTTCTGTGCTGTAATGTTCTATGTTCTTTCTAACGAAAACAACCTCAAATCCCTCAGCCTCTCCTCATAAGACCATCTCTCATCCATGGTATCTGTCCAAATACCTTTGAAATGTTGTCAATGTTTCTGCCTCAACAATTTCCTCCAGTAGCTCATTCCATTCTGGGTAAAAATGTTGTTCCTCAGGTTCTCGTTAATTTTTGCCCCTCTTAACTGAAAACTCTGCCCTATAGTTCCCAATTCCCTGATCCTGGGAAGAAAGCTGAGTGCATTCACCCTATCCATGCCTCTCATGATTGTATACACCTCTATAAGATCACCCCTCAGACTCTTACACTCCTCAGGAAAAAGTCCAAACTCTCCCTATATGAGTTAATTGAAATTCAGAACCAGCATGTACCTGTGAGGATGAAGGATAAGTGTGGCAAGTGTTGGGAATGCTGGCTAACGAGGGATATTACGAATCTTGACAAAAAGAAAAAGAAAGCATTTGTATGGAGTAAAAAACTTTGGGCAGATAAGCCTTTGAAGATTACAAAGAACATAGGAAGGAACTTAAGGGAGGAGTTAGGAGGGCTAAAAGGGGTCATGAAAAGTCTTTGCAAACAGGTTAGGGGAAATTGTAAGGGATTTTATATGTATTTAAAGAGTAAGAGGGCAGTCAGGAAAAGGATTGATCCATTCAAGGATAGTGGAGGGAATCTATGCAGAGTCATAGAGGATTACAGTACGGAGACAGGCCCTTCAGCCCAACTTGTCCATGCCGCCTTTTGTTTTAAAATACCTTTCCTAACCCCAATTGTCCGTATTTGGCCCATATCCCTCTATGCCCATCTTACCCATGTACTATCTAAATACTTTTCAAAAAACAAAATTATACCCTCTTCTACTACCACCTCTGGCAGCTTATTCCAGACACTCACCATCCTCTGTGTGAAAAAAGTGCCCCTCTGAACCCTTTTGTATCTTTCCCCTCTCACCTTAAAACTATGCCCTCTAGTTTTAGACTCTCCTACCTTTGGGAAAAGATATTGACTATCTCGCTGATCTGTGCCCCTCATTATTTTAGAGACTTCTATAAAGTCACCCCTCAGCCTCCTACGCTCCAGAGAAAAAAGTCCCAGTCTATCCAGCCTCTCCTTATAACTCAATCCATCAAGTCCCGGTAGCATCCTAGTAAATCTTTTCTGCGGTCTTTCTAGTTTAATAATATCCTTTCTATAATAGGGTGACCAGAATGTACACAGTATTCCAAGTGTGGCCTTACCAATGTCTTGTACAATTTTAACAAATTCCTGTTTTCAATGTTCTGACCGATGAAACCAAGCATGCCGAATGCCTTCTTCACCACTCTGTCCACCTGTGACTCCACTTTCAAGGAGGTTTAAACATGTACCCCTAGATCTCTTTGTTCTGTAATTCTCCTTAATGCCCTACCATTTACTGAGTAAGTCCTGCCCTGGTTCAATCTACCAAAATGCATCGCCTCATATTTGTCTAAATTATACATCATCTGCCATTCATCAGCCCACTGGCCTAACTGATCAAGATCCCATTGCAATTGGAGATAACTTTCTTCACTCTCCACCATGCCACCAATCTTGGTGTCATTCAAACTTACTAACTATGCCTCCTATATTCTCATCCAAATCATTAATACAAATGACAAATAACAGTGGACCCAGCACTGATCCCTGCTCTCAGGCCTCCAGTTTGAAAAACAACTCTCTACAATCACCCTCTGGCTTCTGTCAGAAGCCAATTTTGTATTCATTTAGACACGTCAGCCCGGATCCTGAGTTTGGAACCAGAGGAAATGGGTAAGATAATAAATGAATACTTTGCCTCAGTATTCACCAAAGAGAGGGACTTGGTGGATAAGAAGCCTAGGGTAGGATGTGTAGGTATTCTGGGTCATGTTAATATCAAAAAGGTTGGTCATCTTAAAAAGCATTAAAATAGACAACTCCCAGGGCCTGATGGGATCTATCCCAGAATACTGGGGGACGCAGTAATTTCCTGGGGGAGGAAATTACTGGGGCCTTGACAAAAATCTTGGTATCCTCACTGGCTACAGGTAAAGTTCCAGAGGATTGGAGAACAGCCAATGTTGTTCAATTGATTAAGAAGAGCAGCAAGGAAATTATAGGCCAGTGAGCCTGACGTCAGTGGTAGGGGAATTTTTGGAAAAGATCCTTAGGGACAGAATTTACTCACATTTGAAAAACAAATGGACTTAATAGGGATAAAGAGCATGGTTTTGTGAAACAGACTCATGTCTCATTAACTTGATTGAGTTTTCAAAAAAGTGATGAAGATGATAGATGAGGGAAAGGCAGTGGATGCTGTATACGTGGACTTTGGTAAAGCCTTTGACAAGGTCACTAATGGTAGACTTACACAAAAGCTGAAATCACATGGGATCAGAGGAAAGCTGGCAAAATGGATACAGAACTGACTTGGCCATAGAAGACAGAGGGTAGGAGTAGAGAGGTGCTTGTCTGAATGGAGGGCTGTGACTACCGGTGTTTCACAGGGATCAGTTCTGGGACTTTTGTTGTCCGTTGTATATATAAATGATTTGCAAGGAAATGTAGCTGGTCTGATTAGTAAGTTTGCAGACAACACAAAAATTGGTGAAGTTGTGGATTACAAAGAGGATTATCAGAGGATTCACCAAGATATAGACCAGGTGGGGACTTGGGTAGAGAAATGACAGATGGAGGTTAATCTGAACAATTGTGAGTGATACATTTTGGAAGGTTCAATGCTGATAGGAATTATACAGTAAATGGTAGAACCCTTTAAGAATCGAGAGATAACGTTGCAGCTGTATAAGACCCTAGTCAGACCCCATTTGGAGTATTGTGCTCAGTTCTGGTCACCTTATTACAGGAAGGATGTGGAAGCTATAGAAAGGGTACAGAGGAGTGAGTGGCATGCCCTATCAGGATAGGATGAGAGAGCTCACTCTTTTCTCCTTGGAGAGATGAAAGATGAGGGGTGACCTGATAGAGGTTTATGAAATGTTGAGGGGTATAAATCGGGTAGATTCTCAAAGGCTTTTTCCCCAGGGCTGAAATGGTTGCCACAAGGGGACATAGATTTAAGGTGCTGGGAAGTTGGTACAGAGGAAATGTTAAGGGTAAGTTTTTCATTCAGAGGGAGGTGAGTGAGTGGAATCGGCTGCCAGCAACAGTGGTGGGGGCGAACTTGATAGGGCCTTTTAAGAGACTTCTGGATGAATACACGGGATGAATACATTGAGGGTTATAGATAGGCCTAGCAGGTAGAGATATGTTCGGCACAACTTGCGGGCCGAAAGGCCTGTTTGTGCTGTAGCTTTCCTATGTTTCTATGTTTCTTAGGAGTATCTATGATGTGGAGATGCCGGCATTGGTCTGGGGTAAACACAGTAAGAAGTCTCACAACATCAGGTTAAAGTCCAACAGGTTTATTTGATATCTGATAGACTATCAAATAAATTGGTTGGACTTTAACCTGGTGTTGTCAGACTTCTTACTGTCTTAGGAGTATTGACAGGCAGAGAGATCTGAGAGTACATGTCTACCAATCACTGAAAGTGGCAATGCAGGGGGATATGGTAGTTATAAAGGCATACAGCATGTTTGCCTTCATCGGTCGAGGCATTCCATTTAAAAATTGGCAGCTCATGCTGCAACTGTGCAGAACCTTGGTTAGACCTCGTTTGGAATATTGTGTACAAATCTGGTGCTGCACTACCGGAAGGATGTGGAGGCTTTCGAGAGGGTACAGAAAAGATTTACCAGGATGTTGCCTGGTATGGAGGGCATTAGCTATAAGGAGAGTTTGGAGAAACTAGATTTTTTTCTCACTGGAACGACAGAGGTTGAGGAGTGACCTGGTAGAGGTTTACAAGATTATGAGTGATAGGGACAGAGTGGATAGTCAGATGCTCTTTCCTAGGGTAGAAAGTCAAGTAGTTGGGAACATTGGTTTAAGGTGCGGGGGGAAAAGTTTGAAGAGATGCATGTCTTTTCTGCATGGAGGTCAGTCACCAGTGGAGTGCCCCAGGGATCTGTTCTAGGACCCCTGCTGTTTGTCATTTTCATAAATGACCTGGATGAGGAAGTAGAGGGATGGGTGAGTAAGTTCACCGATGACACGAAGGTCGGTGGTGTTGTGGATGGTCTGGAGGGATGTCAAAAGTTGCAGCATGACATCGACAGGATGCAAGACTGGGCGGAGAAGTGGCAGATGGACTTCAACGCGGATAAATGTGTTGTGGTCCATTTTGGCAGATCCAACGGGATGAATGAGTACACTATCAAAGGTAGGAGTCTTAGCTGTGTGGAAGAGCAGAGGGATCTTGGGGTCCGGGTCCATAAGACTCTCAAATCGGCCTCCCAGGTGGAGGATGTGGTTAAGAAAGCTTACGGTGTACTGGCCTTCATTCATCGAGGGATTGAGTTCAGGAGTCAGGAGGTAATGCTGCAGCTTTATAGGACCCTTGTCAGACCACACTTGGAGTACTGTGCGCAGTTCTGGTCGCCTCACTATAGGAAGGACGTGGAAGCTATTGAAAGGGTGCAGAGGAGATTTACAAGGATGTTGCCTGGATTGGGAGGCATGCCTTATGAAGACAGGTTGAGGGAGCTGGGACTGTTCTCCCTGGAGAGACGAAGGTTGAGAGGCGACCTGATAGAGGTTTACAAGATGTTGAGAGGAATAGATAGGGTGGACTCTCAGAGACTATTTCCCAGGGCTGAAATGGTCGCGACGAGAGGGCACAGATTTAAGGTGCAGGGAAGCAAGTACAGAGGGGATGCTAGGGGAAAGTTTTTCACTCAGAGGGTGGTGAGTGAATGGAATCGGCTGCCGTCGGTGGTGGTCGAGGCGAACTCGCTGGGGTCTTTTAAAAGACTTCTGGATGAGTATATGGGATCCAATGGGATTGGGGGTTATAGATAGGTCTATGGCTGGGTAGGTTTTGATGTGTTC
The DNA here is from genome assembly GCA_024679065.1 of Sphyrna mokarran. Lineage (NCBI taxonomy): Eukaryota > Metazoa > Chordata > Chondrichthyes > Carcharhiniformes > Carcharhinidae > Sphyrna > Sphyrna mokarran. Next base: position 474,648 of record JAGIQG010000007.1, on the reverse strand, counting down.
GGCACAACTTGTGGGCCGAAGGGCCTGTTTGTGCTGTAGTGTTCTATGTTCTATGTTCTAGATGTGCGAGGCAGGATTTTTTTACACAGAGAGTGGTGAGTATCTGAAATGCGCTGTCAGGGGAGGTGGTGGGAGCACATACGATAGTGGCATTTAAAGAACAATTAGACAAATACATGAATAGAATGTGAATGGAAGGATACGTACTGTGTAAGTGCATACAGTTTTAGTTTAGTTAGAGCATCATGATTGGAACAGGCTTGGAGGGCCAAAGTGCCTGTTCCTGTGCTGTACTGTTCTTTCCTCCAACACAGTCCCTTGAGTCCTGACGGTATCCTTGGAAATCTCTTCTGCACTCTCACTAGTTTAATAACATTTTTCCTGTAGCAAGGTGACCAGAACTGAACACAATATTCCATGTGTGATCGCACCAATGTTCTGTACAACTGCAACTTAACTTAACTATGAAGAGAGGTTGAAGGATTTGAGGTTGTTTTCGTTAGAAAGGAGGCGGCTAAGGGGGGATCTTATTGAAGCATATAAGATGATTAGAGGTTTGGATAGGGTGGACAGTGATAGCCTTTTTCCTAGGATGGAGAAAGCTAGCACGAGGGGACACAACTTTAAATTAAGGGGTATGAGTTATAGGACGGATATCAGAGGTAGGTTCTTTACTCAAAGAGTGATTAGGGAGTGGAATGCCCTGCCTGCAGCTGTTGTAGATGCGCCAAGTTTGGTGGCGTTTAAGAGGTTAGTTGATAAGTATATGGATGAGAAGGGAATGGTTTAGTTTGGAGGGGCATTGCTTTTTTATTTTGGTCGGCACAACATCGAAGGCTGAAGGGCCTGTTCTGTGCTGTATTGTTCTATGTTCTATGTTAACTTCCCAACTTCTGTACTCAATGCCCTGACTGATGATTTCACGATATTTCCTCAGGCCCACCATTCACCATCAAAGTCCTACGTTGAGTTGATTTTCCAAAATGCAACACCTCACACTTGTGAACTCCATTTGCCATTTCTCAGCGCACTTCCCCAGCTGATCAAGATCCTGCTACAATTTTTGATAACATTCCTCACTGTCTATAACACCACCTATTTTAGTGTCACCTGTAAACTTACTGATCATGCCTAGTATATTCTCATCATTGACAATTGTAGAACATCTGATTCGCCCTGATTCACTTCAAATTCCTGCTTTTCACACCCAGTCATACTGATGGTCTCAATTCCATAGACATTCAATCCACATTCGCACCCAAGTACAGCATTTCCACAAACTCACACCAACATCCTCAAAAAGATTAGAATCATTACTTTCTTCACACTTGGGACCATTCCCATGAGCCTTTTCTGTGTTTTCACCCCTGGAACTTTTCCTGTAAACCTCTTCTACACTCCAATACATTCACACCCATCCTATAGTGAGGCACACAGACCTGTACACAACATTCCAGCTGAGCTCTAACTAGTGTCTTGTATAAATTCAGCTGAACCTCCTTGCTTTTGTACTCGGTGTCCCTATTAACAAAGCCCAGAATACTATCTGCTTTATTAACTGGTCTCTCTACCAGTCCTGTCCTTCAATCATTGAGACACAGATACTGCTAGCTCTCTCTGCTCCACACCTGTGCGCATGCTCCCTGCCTGCATGCACCCCCCACCCACACGCACTCCCCGCCCATGCACACTCTCTGCTCACACACACTCCCCACCTGCCTGCCTGCTCTCCCCAACCACGCGCTCTCCCTGCCCATGCGCGCTCCCCGCCACCGTGCTCTCCCTGCCCGCGCGCACTCCCCACCCGTGCGCACTCCCTGCTTGTCTGCCCGCACACACATCATCCTATGATGCGTTGTTTGACACTAATCACAAAGCAGACTCTCTGCCCCACCTGCACAAGGCTGAATCGAGCACTGCTCCTCCTCAATGGATTCTCCTGGACATCTGGAATCATTCCCATCGGAACTGGGACAGTGTCGGAATCGTCTCCTCACAGATACTTCATCCGCATCATAGAAACAGGTCCGAGTGCAGTGTGACCACGGAGACCACGCAGTCCATCCAGGAACTGAGTGAGCAACATCTGACCAAATAGAAACAGATCGAGAAATGGGAACGGAGAAAGAGGTGGGGATCAGGAGGGTGGGAGGCCCTGGGGGAGAGAGGCTGTGGTGGAGGGGGAGAGAGGTTGTGGTGGAGGGGGGAGGAGGGCTGGTGGGAGGGGGGAGAGGGTTGGTGGGGAGGGGGCAAGGAGGATGGGGCCGTGGAAGAGGGGCAAGGAGGAGGTGGAGAGGGGCCGGGGGAGAGGGGTTAGGGGGGAAAGAGGGAGAGGGACTGGGGGGAGAGGGACTGGGGGGAGGGGGGAAAGGGGGAGGAGGGGCTGAGGGGAGAGGGCGAGGCCAGCAGGAGGAGAGGGGCTGGGGGGAGTGGAGAGGGCCCAGAGGGAGGGGAAGAGGGGCCGGGGAAGAGGGAGAGAGAAGAGGGGCCGGGGTGGGGGTGGGGGAGGAGCCAGTGGGTGGGGGAAGAGGGGCCGGAGGGGAGATATAGGTATCCGGGGAGGAGAGGGGCTGATGGAAAAGGAGGGCGTGGGGTGAGGGACAGGCAGCAATCATAGAACATAGAACAATACAGCACAAACAGGCCCTTCGGCCCATGAGTTGCGCCGATCACATCTACCAATCCACAGACCTATCTATAACCCCCTATCCTATTCTTTTCCATATACTCATCCAGAAGTCTCTTAAAAGACCCCAGTGAGTTTGCCTCAACAACCTCAGACGGCAGTCGGTTCCATTCACTCACCACCCTCTGAGTGAAAAACCTACCCCTGACATCTCCTTTGTATTTGCTTCCCTGCACCTTAAATCTGTGTCCTCTCGTATTGACCATTTCCGCTCGGGAAATAGTCTCTGAGAGTCCACCCTATCTATTCCTCTCAACATTTTATAAACCTCTATCAGGTCGCCTCTCAACCTACGTCTTTCCAGTGAGAAGAGTCCCAGCTCCCTCAACCTATCTTCATAAGGCCTGCCTCCCAATCCAGGCAGCATCCTTGTAAATCTCCTCTGAACCCTCTCAATACCTCTACATCCTTCCTATAATGAGGCGACCAGAACTGCGCACAATACTCCAACTGGGGTCTGACAAGAGTCTTATAGAGCTGCATCATTACATCCTGACTCCTAAACTCTATTCCTTGATTAATGAAGGCCAGTACACCGTACGCCTTCTTGACCACTTCCTCCACCTGCGAGGCCGATTTAAGAGTCCTATGGACCTGGACCCCGAGATCCTTCTGCTCTACAACACAGCTAAGACTCCTACCCCTTATCTTGTACTCCTTCATCCCATTATTCCTGCCAAAATGGACCACTACACATTTATCTGCATTGAAGTCCATCTGCCACTTCTCTGCCCAGTCTTGCATCCTCTCTATATCCTGCTGCAACTTTTGACATCCCTCCAGACCATCCACAACACCACCGACCTTTGTATCGTCGGCGAACTTACTAACCCATCCCTCCACTTCCTCATCCAGGTCATTTATGAAAATGACAAACAGCAAGGGTCCCAGAACAGATCCCTGGGGCACTCCACTGGTTACCGACTTCCATGCAGAACAAGACCCATCCACAACCACTCTCTGCCTTCTGCTGGCAAGCCAGTTCTGGATCCACGAGGCCAAAGCCCCTTGGATCCCATGCCCTCTCACCTTCTCCAGAAGCCTTCATCTAATAAAATTTATAAAACTCTAACAGGACGAGACAGGGGAGATGCAGGGAGGATGTTCCCAATGGTGGGGGGAGTCCAGAACCAGGGGTCACAGTCTGAGGATTCAGGATAGACCATTTCGGATAAAGGTGAGGAGACATTTCTTCACCCAGAGGATGGTGATTGTGTGGAATTCACTGTCACAGGAAGTAGTAGACACCAAAAGAGTGAATGTTTTTTTGGAAGAAATTAGATATCGATCTTGGGGCTGAAAGGATCAATGGATATGGGGAAGCGGGGGGTATCAGGATATTGAATCTTTTGATCAACCTTGATCAAAATGGATAGCAGAACATGTTCAAAGGGCTGAATGACCTCCCCCTGCTTCCAGTTTCTATGAAGGTCTGAGTTTGAGAGACAGGGTGAGTCAGACAGGAAGATTTGTTTGGTTCCAAGTTTGTAAAAGATGGATAAATTCTTACCTGGTCTGCAGGCTGTGTAACAGGCCCGTACTCCCATACTATCCCCTACACACGGCCTCCCACCTGCTGAGGCTGAGGGATTTGTGGGAGATCTGAGGAAGGAAAGGGATAGAATGTGAGCTGGAATCTGCTACAATTCAGTGACAGCAACTGGAATGGAAAACCCATTGGGGAAGATGTTCCAGCCACACCCACTCCAAGACCAGAAATTCTCCATCAATGTCACCAGGCCTTTCACGGGTCAGCAAAGCTTAAAGTTTATTTAATAGTTACAACTGAGGCTTACATTAACATTGCAATGAAGTTACGGTGAAATTCCCCTAGTCACCGCATTCTGGCACCTGTTCAGGTCGATGTACCCAACCAGTCCACCTTTCAGACTGTGGGAAGAAACCGGAGCACCTGGAGGAAACCATGCAGACACGGGGAGAACATGCAAACTCCACACAGACAGCGACCCAGGTCGGGAATCAAACCCAAGTCCCTGGCGCTGTGAGACAGCAGTGCTAACCCACTGTGTCACCGTGCCCCCGGGAATCGAACCCGGGTCCCTGGCGCTGTGAGACAGCAGTGCTAACCCACTGTGTCACCGTGCTGCTCGGAATCGAACCTAGGTCCCTGGCACTCTGAGACAGCAGTGCTAACCCACTGTGTCACCGTGCTGTCGGGGAATTGAACCTGGGTCCCTGGCGCTGTGAGACAGCAGCGCTAACCCACTGTGTCACCATGCCCCCAGGAATCGAACCCGGGTCACGGGTGCTCTGAGACAGCACTGCTAACCCACTGTGCCAGCGTGCTGCTTTTATCAGAACAATTTCCGATGCCTCCTCACATCTCAGAGTACAATTCCATTTGTCCATTACAGTTATTAATGAATGTGCCTAAAAAATCCAGGAGTGATCTCTGGGATTTTAACAAACACATCTCATTAATCTGAGAATTTGACCTCACTCTTCCTTCCATCTCTGAACAAAGTCACAAGATTATCTCTAATTCCAGCAACTCTCATACTTTCCAACAATTGTGTCTGGAACCAGATATAATTTCTTCAGGGAATTCCAAAAGAGAAAATGGAGAGATTCAAGACAGGTTCTGGGACAGGGAGGGAGGAAAAAGAGGTGGGGGAGTGGCACTGTTGATCAGAGATAGTGTCATGGCAGTGGACAAGATGGACGCCATGGAGGGATTGTTTACAGAATCTCTGTGGTGAAGGTTAGGAAGGGGTCAATAACTGTAGAACCATAGAAAATTACAGCTCAGAAACAGGACTTTTGACCCTTGTCTGTGCCGAACCATTTTTTGCCAAGTTCCACTGACCTACATTTGGACCATATCCCTCCACACCCCTCTCATCAATGTACCTGTCCAAGTTTTTCTTAAATGTTAAAAGTGACACTGCATTTACCACATATTCCATTCTACTTTGGTTTGCCCTTCCAAATTCGCTGGACTCAGGTGAAGTGCCGGAAGATTGGAAAACGGCTAATATTACGCCGCTGTTTAAAAAAGACAGCAAACAAAAGGCAGGGAATGATAGGCCGGTTAGTTTAACGTCTGTAGATGGAAAAATGCTTCAATCTGTCATCAAAGAAGAAATAGCGAGGCACATAGAAAAGAACGGTCTGATCAAGAATATGCAGCACGTATTCGCAAAGGGGAAATCATGTTTGATGAATTTATTGGATTTCTATGAGGATGTGACTAGTGTGATAGATAGGACATAGAACATAGAACATTACAGCGCAGTACAGGCCCTTCAGCCCTCGATGTTGTGCCGGCCAGTGGACCCTCTAACCTAAACTATTCCAATATCATCCATATGCCTATCCACCGAACATTTGAATGCCCCCAAAGTAGGCGAGTCCACAACTGCTCCAGGCAGGGCATTCCACGCTCTCACCGCCCGTTGTGTAAAGAACCTGCCTCTGACATCCGTCCTATAACTACCACCTCTTAATTTAAAGTTATGTCCCCTCGTGTTGGTCATCACCATCCGAGGAAAAAGGCTCTCACTATCCACCCTATCCAATCCCTTGCTCATCTTATATGCCTCAATTAGGTCACCGCGTAACCTTCTTCTCTCTAATGAAAATAACCTCAGGTCCCTCAGCCTTTCCTCAGAAGGCCTTCCCACCATACCAGGCAACATCCTGGTAAACCTCCTCTGCACCCTTTCCAATGCTTCCACATCTTTCTTATAATGCGGCGACCAGAACTGTACGCGATACTCCAAGTGCGGCCGCACCAGAGTTTTGTACAGTTGTAACATAACCTCATGGCTCCTAAATTCAATCCCTCCACCAATAAAAGCTAACACACCGTACGCCTTCTTAACAACTTTATCAAGTTGGGTGCCAACTTTCAAAGAGCTATGTACTTGTACCCCAAGATCCCTATGCTCAACAACACTATTAAGGGTCCTTCCATTAACCCTATATTTCATATGCCTGTTATTCCTACCAAAGTGAATCACCTCACACTTATCCGTATTGAATTCCATTTGCCACCTCACGGCCCAGCTCTGCAACCTATCTATGTCCCTCTGCAAAATGTAACATCCACCCTCGCTGTCTACAACTCCTGCCACTTTGGTATCGTCAGTAAATTTACTAATCCAACCCTCTACACCCTCATCTAGGTCATTTATAAAAATGACAAACAGCAGTGGCTGTAGAACAGATCCTTGAGGTACACCACTTGTAACTGCACTCCCAGTTGAATATTTCCCATCAACCACCACCCTCTGTCTTCTATGAGCTAACCAATTCCTAATCCAAACTGCTAAATATAATAATACTGCTAAGATAGAGGAGGACCGGTGGATGTGATGTTTTTAGATTTCCAGAAGGTGCTTGATAAGGTGCCTCACAAAAGGTTGCTGCAGAAGGTTGGGTGCAAAGCGTTATAGAACATAGAACATAGAACACTACAGCACAGAACAGGCCCTTCGGCCTTCGATGTTGTGCCGACCAAAATAAAAAGCAATGCCCCTCCAAACTAAACCATTCTCTTTTCTTCCATATACTTATCAATTAACCTCTTAAACGCCACCAAACTTGGCGCATCTACAACAGCTGCAGGCAGGGCATTCCACTCCCTAATCACGCTTTGAGTAAAGAACCTATCTCTGATATCCGTCCTATAACTCATACCCCTTAATTTAAAGCTGTGTCCCCTCGTGCTAGCTTTCTCCATCCTAGGAAAAAGGCTATCACTGTCCACCCTATCTAAACCTCTAATCATCTTATCTGCTTCAATAAGATCCCCTCTTAGCCGCCTCCTTCCTAACGAAAACAACCTCAAATCCTTCAACCTCTCTTCATAGGACCTGCCCTCCATACCAGGCAACATCCTGGTAAACCTCCTCTGTACCCTCTCCAATGCCTCCACATCTTCCTTATAATGTGGGGACCAGAACTGCACACAATACTCCAAGTGCGGCCACACTAGAGTTTTGTACAGTTGCAACATGATGCTGCGGCTCCGAAACTCAATCCCCCTACCAATAAAAGCTAACACTCCATATGCCTTCTTAACAACTTTATCCACTTGACTGCCCACTATCAAGGATCTATTGACACATACACCAAGATCCTTCTGTTCCTCAACACTATTAAGAGCCCTACCATTAACCCTATACTCTACACATTTATTGTTCCTGCCCAAGTGCATTACCTCACACTTTTCCACATTAAACTCCATTTGCCACCTCTCGGCCCAGCTCTGCAACTTGTCCAAGTCACTCTGTAAACTATAAACCCCTCTTCACTATCTACCACTCCACCCACTTTAGTGTCATCTGCAAATTTACTGATCCATCCCTCAATACCCTCATCCAGATCATTTATAAAAATTACAAACAGCAGGGGCCCCAAAACAGACCCCTGAGGCACCCCTTGTCACCGAACTCCACGATGAATATCTCCCATCAACCACCACCCTCTGTCTTCTACTGCTAGCCATTCCTAATCCAATTAGCTAAATCAACCCTCTATTCCACACATCTGCATTTTTCTGTAGAAGTCTTCCATGGGCCACCTTATCAAAAGCCTTACTAAAGTCCATATATACTACATCAACCGCCTTACCCCCATCCACCTCTCTGGTCACTTTCTCAAAAAACTCAATGAGGTTAGTAAGGCATGACCTACCCTTCACGAAACCATGCTGACTATCCCCAATCAATTCATTTCTCTCTAAATAACTATAAATCCTATCCCTAATAATTCTCTCCAATACCTTGCCCACAACAGAAGTAAGACTCACTGGCCTATAATTCCCAGGAAGGTCTCTCTTCCCCTTCTTAAACAATGGGACCACATTCGCTATCCTCCAGTCCTCCGGAACCACACCCGTAACCAACGAGGACCTGAAGATCAGAGCCAGAGGCTCTGCAATCTCCTCTCTTGCCTCCCAGAGAATCCTAGGGTAAATCCCGTCCGGCCCAGGGGACTTATCCAACTTCAAACCCTCAAGAATATCTAGCACATCCTCCCTATCTACTTCAATACCTTCCAGTTTGCAACCCTGTACCTCAGTGTTCTCCATAACTACATTTACATCACCCTGCGTGAATAACATAGAACATAGAACAATACAGCACAGAAACAGGCCCCTTCGGCCTTCGATGTTGTGCCGACCAAAATAAAAAGCAATGCCCCTCCAAACTAAACCATTCCCTTCTCTTCCATATACTTATCAACTAACCTCTTAAACGCCACCAAACTTGGCGCATCTACAACAGCTGCAGGCAGGGCATTCCACTCCCTAATCACTCTTTGAGTAAAGAACCTACCTCTGATATCCGTCCTATAACTCATACCCCTTAATTTAAAGCTGTGTCCCCTCGTGCTAGCTTTCTCCATCCTAGGAAAAAGGCTATCACTGTCCACCCTATCTAAACCTCTAATCATCTTATATGCTTCAATAAGATCCCCTCTTAGCCGCCTCCTTTCTAACGAAAACAACCTCAAATCCTTCAACCTCTCTTCATAGGACCTGCCCTCCATACCAGGCAACATCCTGGTAAACCTCCTCTGTACCCTCTCCAATGCCTCCACATCTTTCTTATAATGTGGCGACCAGAACTGCACACAATACTCCAAGTGCGGCCGCACTAGAGTTTTGTACAGCTGCAACATGATGCTGCGGCTCCTAAATTCAATCCCCCTACCAATAAAAGCTAAGACTCCATAAGCCTCCTTAACAACTTTATCCACTTGACTGCCTACTTTCAGGGATCTATTGACACATACACCAAGATCCTTCTGTTCCTCAACACTATTAAGAGCCCTACCATTAGCCCTATACACATTTATTGTTCCTGCCAAAGTGCATTACCTCACACTTTTCCACATTAAACTCCATTTGCCACCTCTCGGCCCAGCTCTGCAACTTGTCCAAGTTACCAACTTGTCCAAGAATACCGAAGAGAAATATTTATTCAGTGCCTCATCAATCTCTTCAGGCTCCACGCACAACTTCCCACTGCTGTCTATGACTGGCCCTAATCTTGCCCTAACCAATCTTCTATTCTTAACATATCGAAAGAAAGCTTTAGGATTCTCCTTAATCCTATCAGCCAACATCTTCTCGTGTCCCCTCTTAGCTCTCCTCAATTCACTTTTTACCTCCTTCCTGGCTAATCTATAGCTATCCATTGCACTAACTGAGCCTTCAAGCCTCATCCTGACATAAGCCTCCTTTTTCTTCTTAACCAGCAAATCAACTTTTTTCGTACACCAAGGCTCTCTTACTCGACCATTTTCTCCCTGCCTGACAGGGACATACTTATCAAGGACTCGCAGCAGCTGCTCCTTGAATAAGCACCACATTCCAGATGTTCCCAGTCCCTGTAGTTTCCTAGTCCAATCTATGCACCCTAATTCTCTCCTGATGGCCTCATAATTACCCTTCCCCCAGCTATAACTACTGCCCCCAGCTTCATGCCTATCCCTATCCATCACTAAGGTGAACGTAACCGAATTGTGGTCACTATCACCAAAATGTTCACTAACTTCCAAGCCTAACACCTCGTCTGGCTCATTGCCCAGCACCAAATCCAATGTAGCCTCACCTCTAGTTGGCCTATCTACATACAGTTGGGGGTAAAGTGTTAGCATCGATTGAGGATTGGTTATCTAACAGGAAGCAGAGAGCTGGAATCAATGGGTGCTTTTCTGGTTGGCAGCTGGTGACTAGTGGAGTGCTCTAGGGATCAGTGCTGGGGCCTCAACTGTTTACAATATACACAGACGATCTGGAGGAAGGGGCTGAGTGTAGGGTAACAAAATTTGCTGATGACACGAAGATGAGTGGAAAAGCAAATTGTGTGGAAGGTACGGAAAGTCTGCAGAGGGATCTGGATAGGCTGAATGAGTGGGCGAGGACCTGGCAGATGGAGTATAATGTTAGCAAGTGTGAGGTTATCCACTTTGTTAGAAATAATAGTAGGAGGGATTATTATTTAAAAGGTGAAAAGCTGCAGCATGTTACGGTGCAGAGGGACTTGGGGGTCCTTGTGCACAAATCGCAAAAATCCAGCAGGTGATCAGGAAGGCGAATGGGATGTTGGTCTTCATACCGAGGGGGATAGAATATAAAAGCAGGGAGATCTTGCTGCAACTGTACACGGCACTGGTGAGGCTGCAACTGGAGTACTGTGTGCAGTTTTGGTTACCGCATTTGAAGAAGGATGTATTGGCCTTGGAGGGAGTACAGAGAATGTTCACCAGGCTGATACAGGAGATGAGGGGGTTAGCCTATGAGGAGAGATTGAGTAGACTAGGTTTGTACTTGTTGGAGTTTAGAAGACTGAGGGGGGATCTGATAGAGACGTATAAGATAATGAAGGGGATGGAAAGAACATCGAACATTACAGCGCAGTACAGGCCCTTCAGCCCTCAATGTTGCACCAACCGGGGTGGTTAGGGAGTGGAATGCCCTGCCTGCGGCAGTTGTAGATGCGCCACATTTGGTGGCATTTAAGAGGTTAGTTGATAAGTATATGGAAGAGAAGGGAATGGTTTAGTTTGGAGGGGCATTGCTTTTTATATTGGTCGGCACAACATCGAAGGCCGAAGTTCTGTGTTCTGCGCTGTAATGTTCTATGTTCTATGTTCTAACCAATGGAACCAATCATATGACCCTCTAACATAAATTATTCCAATGTTATCCATATGCCTATCCACTAACCATTTGAACGCCCTTAAATTTAACACGGCTAGAACTGCTGCATGCAGGGCATTCCACGTCCTTACTATTCTCTGAGTAAAGAACCCATCTCTAACATCCGTCCTATAACTACCACCCCTTAATTTAAAGCTATGTCCCCTCGTGCTATCCATCTCCATTCGAGGAAAAAGGCTCTCACTATTAGAATATAGAACATAGAACATAGAACACTACAGCACAGAACAGGCCCTTCGGCCCTCGATGTTGCGCCGACCACTATAAAAAGCAATGCCCCTCCAAACTAAACCATTCCCTTCTCTTCCATATACTTATCAACTAACTTCTTAAATGCCACCAAACTCAGCGCATCTACAACAGCTGCAGGCAGGGCATTCCATTCCCGAACCACCCTTTGGGTAAAGAACCTACCTCTGATATCCGTCCTATAACTATCACCCCTTAATTTAAAGCTGTGTCCCCTCGTGCTAGCTTTCTCCATCCTAGGAAAAAGGTTATCACTGTCCACCCTATCTAAATCTCTAATCATCTTATATGTTTCGAAAAGGTCCCCTCTTAGCCGCCTCCTTTCTAACAAAAACAACTTCAAATCCCTCAGCATCTCTTCATAAGACCTGCCCTCCATACCAGGCAACATCCTGGTAAACCTCCTCTGTACCCTCTCCAATGCCTCCACATCTTTTTTATAATGTGGGGATCAGAGCTGCACACAATACTCCAAGTGAGGCCGCACTAGAGTTTTGTACAGTTGCAACATGATGTTGCGGCTCCGAAATTCAATCCCCCTACCAATAAAAGCTAAGACTCCATATGCCTTCTTAAACCTTATTGACTTGACTGCCTCTTTCAGGGATCTATGCACATACACACCAGGGCCCCAAAACAGACCCCGGAGGTACACCACTTGTCACCAACTACACAATGAATATCTCCCATCAACCACCACCCTCTGTCTTCTATCTGCTAGCCAATTCCTAACCCAATTAGCTAAATCACCCTCTATCCCATACATCTGCATTTTCTGCAGAAGTCTTCCATGGGCCACCTTATCAAACGCCTTACTAAAGTCCATATATACCACATCAACCGCCTTACCCCCATCCACCTCTTAAGTCACTTTTTCAAAAAACTCAATAAGGTTAGTAAGGCACGACCTCCCTTCACAAAACCATGCTGACTATCCCAATCAATTCATTTTCTCTAAATAACTATAAATCCTATCCCTAATTATTCTCTCCAATAACTTTTGCCCACAACAGAAGTAAGACTCACTGCCTATAATTCCTGAAGGTCTCTCTTCCCCTTCTTGAACAATGGGACCACATTCGCTATCCTCCAGTCCTCCGGAACCACACCCGTAACCAACGACGACCTGAAGATCAGAGCCAGAGGCTCTGCAATCTCCTCTCTTGCCTCCCAGAGAATCCTAGGGTAAATCCCGTCCGGCCCAGGGGACTTATCCAACTTCAAACCCTCGAGAATATCTAGCACATCCTCCCTATCTACTTCAATACCTTCCAGTTTGCTACCCTGTACCTCAGTGTTCTCCATAACTACATTTACATCACCCTGCGTGAATACCAAAGAGAAATATTTATTCAGTACCTCTCCAATCTCCTCAGGCTCCACGCACAACTTCCCACTGCTGTCTATGACTGGCCCTAATCTTGCCCTAACCAATCTTCTATTCTTAACATACCTAAAGAAAGCTTTAGGATTCTCCCTAATCCTATCAGCCAAAGTCTTCTCATGTCCTCTCTTGCTCTCCTCAATTCACTCTTTAGCTCCCCCCTGGCTAATCTATAGCTATCCATTGCACTAACCGAGCTTCAGCCTCTCCTGACATAATTTGAACCACAATTCGGTTGCGTTCACCTTAGTGATGGATAGGGATAGGCATGAAGCTGGGGGCAGTAGTTATAGCTGGGGAAGGGTAATTATGAGGCCATCAGGAGAGAATTAGGGTGCATAGATTGGACTAGGAAACTACAGGGACTGGGAACATCTGGAATGTGGTGCTTATTCAAGGAGCAGCTGCTGCGAGTCCTTGATAAGTATGTCCCTGTCAGGCAGGGAGGAAATGGACGAGTAAGAGAGCCTTGGTGTACGAAAAAAGTTGATTTGCTGGTTAAGAAGAAAAAGGAGGCTTATGTCCGGATGAGGCTTGAAGGCTCAGTTAGTGCAATGGATAGCTATAGATTAGCCAGGAAGGAGGTAAAAAGTGAATTGAGGAGAGCTAAGAGGGGACACGAGAAAATGTTGGCTGATAGGATTAAGGAGAATCCTAAAGCTTTCTTTCGATATGTTAAGAATAGAAGATTGGTTAGGGCAAGATTAGGGCCAGTCATAGACAGCAGTGGGAAGTTGTGCGTGGAGCCTGAAGAGATTGGCGAGGCACTGAATAAATATTTCTCTTCGGTATTCACGCAGAGTGCTGGAAATGTAGCTGTGGAGAACACTGAGGTACAGGGTTGCAAATTGGGGAGTATTGTAGTAGATAGGGAGGATGTGTTAGAAATTCTCGAGGGTTTGAAGTTGGATAAGTCCCCTGGGCCGGACGGGATTTACCCTAGGATTCTCTGGGAGGCAAGAGAGGAGATTGCAGAGCCTCTGGCTCTGATCTTCAGGTCCTCGTTGGTTACGGGTTTGGTTCCGGAGGACTGGAGGATAGCGAATGTGGTCCCATTGTTTAAGAAGGGGAAGAGAGACCTTCCTGGGAATTATAGGCCAGTGAGTCTTACTTCTGTGGTGGGCAAGGTATTGGAGAGAATTATAGGGATAGGATTTATAGTTATTTAGAGAGAAATGAATTGATTGGGGATAGTCAGCATGGTTTCGTGAAGGGTAGGTCATGCCTTATAACCTCATTGAGTTTTTTGAGAAAGTGACCAGAGAGGTGGATGGGGGTAAGGCGGTTGATGTAGTATATATGGACTT
>JAGIQG010000007.1:286205-460224 GCA_024679065.1 Sphyrna mokarran | reverse complement strand
CCTTCCCCCAGCTATAACTACTGCCCCCAGCTTCATGCCTATCCCTATCCATCACTAAGGTGAACGTAACCGAATTGTGGTCACTATCACCAAAATGTTCACTAACTTCCAAGCCTAACACCTCGTCTGGCTCATTGCCCAGCACCAAATCCAATGTAGCCTCACCTCTAGTTGGCCTATCTACATACAGTTGGGGGTAAAGTGTTAGCATCGATTGAGGATTGGTTATCTAACAGGAAGCAGAGAGCTGGAATCAATGGGTGCTTTTCTGGTTGGCAGCTGGTGACTAGTGGAGTGCTCTAGGGATCAGTGCTGGGGCCTCAACTGTTTACAATATACACAGACGATCTGGAGGAAGGGGCTGAGTGTAGGGTAACAAAATTTGCTGATGACACGAAGATGAGTGGAAAAGCAAATTGTGTGGAAGGTACGGAAAGTCTGCAGAGGGATCTGGATAGGCTGAATGAGTGGGCGAGGACCTGGCAGATGGAGTATAATGTTAGCAAGTGTGAGGTTATCCACTTTGTTAGAAATAATAGTAGGAGGGATTATTATTTAAAAGGTGAAAAGCTGCAGCATGTTACGGTGCAGAGGGACTTGGGGGTCCTTGTGCACAAATCGCAAAAATCCAGCAGGTGATCAGGAAGGCGAATGGGATGTTGGTCTTCATACCGAGGGGGATAGAATATAAAAGCAGGGAGATCTTGCTGCAACTGTACACGGCACTGGTGAGGCTGCAACTGGAGTACTGTGTGCAGTTTTGGTTACCGCATTTGAAGAAGGATGTATTGGCCTTGGAGGGAGTACAGAGAATGTTCACCAGGCTGATACAGGAGATGAGGGGGTTAGCCTATGAGGAGAGATTGAGTAGACTAGGTTTGTACTTGTTGGAGTTTAGAAGACTGAGGGGGGATCTGATAGAGACGTATAAGATAATGAAGGGGATGGAAAGAACATCGAACATTACAGCGCAGTACAGGCCCTTCAGCCCTCAATGTTGCACCAACCGGGGTGGTTAGGGAGTGGAATGCCCTGCCTGCGGCAGTTGTAGATGCGCCACATTTGGTGGCATTTAAGAGGTTAGTTGATAAGTATATGGAAGAGAAGGGAATGGTTTAGTTTGGAGGGGCATTGCTTTTTATATTGGTCGGCACAACATCGAAGGCCGAAGTTCTGTGTTCTGCGCTGTAATGTTCTATGTTCTATGTTCTAACCAATGGAACCAATCATATGACCCTCTAACATAAATTATTCCAATGTTATCCATATGCCTATCCACTAACCATTTGAACGCCCTTAAATTTAACACGGCTAGAACTGCTGCATGCAGGGCATTCCACGTCCTTACTATTCTCTGAGTAAAGAACCCATCTCTAACATCCGTCCTATAACTACCACCCCTTAATTTAAAGCTATGTCCCCTCGTGCTATCCATCTCCATTCGAGGAAAAAGGCTCTCACTATTAGAATATAGAACATAGAACATAGAACACTACAGCACAGAACAGGCCCTTCGGCCCTCGATGTTGCGCCGACCACTATAAAAAGCAATGCCCCTCCAAACTAAACCATTCCCTTCTCTTCCATATACTTATCAACTAACTTCTTAAATGCCACCAAACTCAGCGCATCTACAACAGCTGCAGGCAGGGCATTCCATTCCCGAACCACCCTTTGGGTAAAGAACCTACCTCTGATATCCGTCCTATAACTATCACCCCTTAATTTAAAGCTGTGTCCCCTCGTGCTAGCTTTCTCCATCCTAGGAAAAAGTTTATCACTGTCCACCCATCTAAATCTCTAATCATCTTATATGTTTCGAAAAGGTCCCCTCTTAGCCGCCTCCTTTCTAACAAAAACAACTTCAAACCCTCACCATCTCTTCATAAGACCTGCCCTCCATACCAGGCAACATCCTGGTAAACCTCCTCTTACCCTCTCCAATGCCTCCACATCTTTTTTATAATGTGGGGATCAGAGCTGCACACAATACTCCAAGTGAGCCGCACTAGAGTTTTGTACAGTTGCAACATGATTTTGCGGCTCCGAAATTCAATCCCCCTACCAATAAAAGCTAAGACTCCATATGCCTTCTTAACAACCTATTGACTTACTGCCTACTTTCAGGGATCTATGCACATACACACCAGGGGCCCCAAAACAGACCCCTGAGGTACACCACTTGTCACCAAACTACACAATGAATATCTCCCATCAACCACCACCCTCTGTCTTCTATCTGCTAGCCAATTCCTAACCCAATTAGCTAAATCACCCTCTATCCCATACATCTGCATTTTCTGCAGAAGTCTTCCATGGGCCACCTTATCAAACGCCTTACTAAAGTCCATATATACCACATCAACCGCCTTACCCCCATCCACCTCTTGGTCACTTTTTCAAAAAAACTCAATGAGGTTAGTAAGGCATGACCTACCCTTCACGAAACCATGCTGACTATCCCCAATCAATTCATTTCTCTCTAAATAACTATAAATCCTATCCCTAATAATTCTCTCCAATACCTTGCCCACAACAGAAGTAAGACTCACTGGCCTATAATTCCCTGGAAGGTCTCTCTTCCCCTTCTTGAACAATGGGACCACATTCGCTATCCTCCAGTCCTCCGGAACCACACCCGTAACCAACGAGGACCTGAAGATCAGAGCCAGAGGCTCTGCAATCTCCTCTCTTGCCTCCCAGAGAATCCTAGGGTAAATCCCGTCCGGCCCAGGGGACTTATCCAACTTCAAACCCTCGAGAATTCTAGCACATCCTCCCTATCTACTTCAATACTCCCAATTTGCTACCCTGTACCTCAGTGTTCTCCATAGCTACATTTCCAGCACCCTGCGTGAATACCGAAGAGAAATATTTATTCAGTACCTCTCCAATCTCTTCAGGCTCCACGCACAACTTCCCACTGCTGTCTATGACTGGCCCTAATCTTGCCCTAACCAATCTTCTATTCTTAACATATCGAAAGAAAGCTTTAGGATTCTCCTTAATCCTATCAGCCAAATCTTCTCGTGTCCCCTCTTAGCTCTCCTCAATTCACTTTTTAGCTCCCTCCTGGCTAATCTATAGCTATCCATTGCACTAACTGAGCCTTCAAGCTCATCCTGACATAATGACCACAATTCGGTTACGTTCACCTATTGATGGACAGGGATAGGCATGAACTGGGGCAGTAGTTATAGCTGGGAAGGGTAATTATGAGGCCATCAGGAGAGAATTATGTGCATAGATTGGACTAGGAAACTACAGGGACTGGGAACATCTGGAATGTGATGCTTATTCAAGGAGCAGCTGCTGCGAGTCCTTGATAAGTATGTCCCTGTCAGGAAGGGAGGAAATGGACAAGTAAGAGAGCCTTTGTGTACGAAAAAAGTTGATTCGCTGGTTAAAAAAAAAGGAGGCTTATATCAGGATGAGGCTTGAAGGCTCAGTAGTGCAATGGATAGCTATAGATTAGCCAGGAAGGAGCTAAAAAGTGAATTGAGGAGAGCTAAGAGGGGACACGAGAAGACTTTGGCTGATAGGATTAAGGAGAATCCTAAAGCTTTCTTTAGATATGTTAAGAATAGAAGATTGGTCAGGGCAAGATTAGGGCCAGTCATAGACAGCAGTGGGAAGTTGTGCGTGGAGCCTGAAGAGATTGGTGAGGCACTGAATAAATATTTCTCTTCGGTATTCACGCAGAGTGCTGGAAATGTATCTATGGAGAACACTGAGGTACAGGGTTGCAAATTGGGAAGTATTGTAGTAGATAGGGAGGATGTTAGAAATTCTCGAGGGTTTGAAGTTGGATAAGTCCCCTGGGCCGGACGGGATTTACCCTAGGATTCTCTGGGAGGCAAGAGAGGAGATTGCAGAGCCTCTGGCTCTGATCTTCAGTCCTCGTTGGTTACGGGTGTGGTTCCGGAGGACTGGAGGATGCGAATGTGGTCCCATTGTTTAAGAAGGGGAAGAGAGACCTTCCGGGAATTATAGGCCAGTGAGTCTTACTTCTGTTGTGGGCAAGGTATTGGAGAGAATTATTAGGGATAGGATTTATAGTTATTTAGAGAGAAATGAATTGATTGGGGATAGTCAGCATGGTTTCGTGAAGGGTAGGTAATGCCTTACTAACCTCATTGAGTTTTGAGAAAGTGACCAGAGAGGTGGATGGGGGTAAGGCGGTTGATGTAGTATATATGGACTTTAGTAAGGCTTTGATAAGGTGGCCCATGGAAGACTTCTACAGAAAATGCAGATGTGTGGAATAGAGGGTGATTTAGCTAATTGGATTAGAAATTGGCTGGCAGATAGAAGACAGAGGGTGGTGGTTGATGGGAGATTTTCATCGTGGAGTTCGGTGACGAGTGGTGTGCCTCAGGGGTCTGTTTTGGGGCCCCTGCTGTTTGTAATTTTTATAAATGATCTGGATGAGGGTATTGAGGGATGGATCAGTAAATTTGCAGATGATACTAAAGTTGGTGGAGTGGTAGATAGTGAAGAGGGGTTGTTTAGTTTACAGAGTGACTTGGACAAGTTGCAGAGCTGGGCCGAGAGGTGGCAAATGGAGTTTAATGTGGAAAAGTGTGAGGTAATGCACTTTGGCAGGAACAATAAATGTGTAGAGTATAGGGCTAATGGTAGGGCTCTTAATAGTGTTGAGGAACAGAAGGATCTTGGTGTATGTGTCAATAGATCCCTGAAAGTAGGCAGTCAAGTGGATAAAGTTGTAAGAAGGCTTATGGAGTCTTAGCTTTTATTGGTAGGGGGATTGAATTTAGGAGCCGCAGCATCAGTGCAACTGTACAAAACTATAGTGCGGCCGCACTTCGGAGAATGTGGCAGTTCTGGTCCCAATTATAAGAAAGATGTGGAGGCATGGAGAGCGTACAGAGGAAGTTTACCAGGATGTTGCCTGGTATGGAGGGCAGGTCCTATGAAAAGAGGTTGAAGGATTTGAGGTTGTTTTCGTTGGAAAGGAGGCGGCTAAGAGGGGATCTTATTGAAGCATATAAGATGATTAGAGGTTTAGATAGAGTGGACAGTGATAGCCTTTTTCCTAGGATGGAGAAAGCTAGCACGAGGAGACATAGCTTTTAAATTAAGGGGTGGTAATTATAGGACGGATGTCAGAGGTAGGTTCTTTACCCAGAGGGTGGTAAGGCTATGGAATGCCCTGCCTGCTGCAGTTGTAGATGCGCCCAAGTTTTGGTTGGCGTTTTTAAGAGGTTAATTGATAAGTATCTGGAAGAGACCTACAGGGAATGGTTTTTTTAGTTTGGGGTGCATTGCTTTTTATTTTGGTCGGCACAAAACATCGAAGGCCGAAGGGCCTGTTCTGTGCTGTATTGTTCTATGTTCTATGGTCTATAAGCCTCCTTTTTCCTTTTAACCAGCAAATCAACTTTTTTCGTACACCAAGGTTCTCTTACTCGACCATTTCCTCCTTGCCTGACAGGGACATACTTATCAAGGACTCGCAGCAGCTGCTCCTTGAATAAGCTCCACATTCCAGATGTTCCCAGTCCCTGTAGTTTCCTAGTCCAATCTATGCACCCTAATTCTCTCCTGATGGCCTCATAATTACCCTTCCCCCAGCTATAACTACTGCCCCCAGCTTCATGCCTATCCCTATCCATCACTAAGGTGAACGTAACCGAATTGTGGTCACTATCACCAAAATGTTCACTAACTTCCAAGCCTAACACCTGGTCTGGCTCATTGCCCAGCACCAAATCCAATGTAGCCTCACCTCTAGTTGGCCTATCTACATACTGAGTCAAAAAACCTTCCTGCACACTTTGTACGAAAACTGACCCCTCTAACGAGCTAGAGCTATAGCTATTCCAATCAATATTAGTAAAGTTAAAGTCCCCCATAACAATTACCCTATTACTTTCACTCCTGACCAGAATTGACTTGGCAATCCTTTCCTCAACCTCTCTAGAACTTTTAGGAGGTCTATAAAAGACTCCCAACAGGGTGACCTCTTCTTCCCTGTTTCTAATCTCAGCCCATACTACGTCAACAGACAAGTCCTCATCAAACTTCTTTTCTGTCACTGTGATACAGTCTTTGACCAATAATGCCACTCCTCCCCCACTTCTACCCCCTTCTCTACTCAGACTAAAGCATTTGAACCCCGGAACTTGCAACATCCATTCTTGTCCCTGCTCTACCCAAGTCTCTGAAATGGCCACAACATCGAAGTTCCAGGTACTGGTCCAAGCTGCAAGTTCCTCCACCTTATTGTGAACACTGCTTGCATTAAAGTATACGCATTTCAAACCATGCCCTACCCCACCCGTACGCTGCTGTGTTTTACAGCTTTCCTCTATGACCCCCTTACTCTCATCCCTCTTAGCACCCCAACTACTTAGGATCCCCCCCCCCCCCCCCCCCCCCCCCCCCCCCCCCCCCCCCCCCCCCCCCCGAATCAGTTTAAAGCCCCCTGCATAGCCTTAGCAAATTTTCCCCCCAAGATATTAGTTCCCCTCTGGTTCAGGTGTAGACCATCTCTCTTGTAGAGGTCCCACCTATCCCAGAATGAGTCCCAATTGTTCAGGAACCTGAACCTCTCCCTCCTGCACCATCCCCGCAGCCACGAGTTCAAACATTCCCTCTCTCTATTCTTCTCTAAACTATCCCTTGGCACAGGCAAGAGTCCAGAGATAACCACTCTGCCAGTTTTGGCCCTAAGCTTCCACCCCAACTCCATAAATTTCTGTTTAATATCCCCTTCCCTCGTCCTTCCTATATCATGTGTCCCTACATGAACTATGACTATCAACTCCCAACTCCCCTCTCCCTTAAGAATCTTAAAAACCCGATCTGCGACATCCTGGACTCCAGCCCCTGGGAGGCAACACACCAGCCCTGAGTCCCGTTTATTACCATTTACTCTCCTATCTGTCCCTCTAACTATGGAGTCTCCAATTACTAGGCCCAATCTCTTATTCCCCCCACCCACCTGAGCATTCTCAGCAGGCTCACCCCCAGAGACCTGCTCCCTTTGGTCAGCTCCGTTTGATTCTTCCTCAACTGTAGCCTCCAAGACAGAAAATTTGTTTTGGAGGGGAACAGCCCCAGGGGATTGTCTACCCGACTGCTTCTTACCCCTCCTCCGAATAGTTACCCAAGAATCACTTTTAGGAGTGACTATCTCTTTATTACGCCTGCCAATATCCTCCTCAACCTCTCGGATTATCCTGAGTTCCTCTAATTCCAGCTCCAGCTCCTTAACACGATCCTCAAGGAGCTGCAAACGGGCACACTTCCTGCAGGTATAATCAGCAGGAACACTACTGGTGTCCCTCACCTCGTACATACTACAGGAGTTGCAACGGACTGCCTGCACTGCCATCCCTGATACTTTTATTTACTTTAAGGAGAGAGAGAAAAAAGAAAAGAAAAAAAAAAGAAAAAATTCTTTTTATTCACCCTATCTAACCCTCTGATCATCTTATACGCCTCAATTAGGTCACCTCTTAGCCTTCTTCTCTCTAATGAAAATAACCTCAAACCAAAATAGCATCAAGGATGCTAGAGGGAGTTTCTTCACACAGAGGGTGGTGGGGGTATGGAATGTGCTGCCAAGTAAAGTGGTGGAGGCAGGTACTCTGGAGTTATTTAAGAAATACTTAGATGGGCACATGAACAGAATGGGAATGGAGGGGTATAGAAAACTGATTTAAAATAGGGTTCATGAGCCTTGGGAGTCCCTGGGAAGAGTGTAGATAAATGATATTGATGTACTTGTTTTTATCCTACAGGTGCTTTGGTCCACCTTGTTGTCTAACAAGGGGCATACACGCAATGGGTCGTGAGAGGACTGCTCTTGGACCTTTTTCGAGAGTATCCTTGTGCTTCACATTGTTAGTGTACACTCGACCTGGACCATCTGATGGGTAACACGACAGTGCAGTGACTATTGCTGTGCTGTGCAGATACATGGATTTGGGCCTGTGTCTGTGGGAGTTTGCACATTCTCCCCGTGCTTGCGTGGGTTTTCTCTGGGAGCTCCGGTTTCCTCCCACATCCCAAAGATGTGCTCTTAGGCTAATTGGCAAAACAAATTCTCCCTAAATTGTCTCAAATTTGGTTTTTAATCCATCGATCTATAAACATGGACAGGGATCACGTGTAGAAGTGGGAACATCGGGGTGGCGGCGCGGGCTCATTGGGCCGAAGGGCCTGTTTCCCATGCTGTTTTGTTCTTCGTTTCCTCAGTCTTTCCTCATAAGACCTTCCCTCCATACCAGGCAACATCCTGGTAAACCTCCTCTGCACCCTTTCCAATGCCTCCACATCTTTCTTATAATGTGGCAACCAAAACTGTAACACAATACTTCAAGTGCGGCCGCACCAGAGTTTT
This sequence comes from Sphyrna mokarran, assembly GCA_024679065.1. Taxonomy (NCBI): domain Eukaryota; kingdom Metazoa; phylum Chordata; class Chondrichthyes; order Carcharhiniformes; family Carcharhinidae; genus Sphyrna; species Sphyrna mokarran. The sequence goes on along the minus strand of JAGIQG010000007.1, from coordinate 451,853 downwards.
GTACATTGCAACATGACATCTTGGCTCTGAAATTGAAGCCCTCTACCAATAAATGCTAACACACTGTACGTCTTCTTAACAATGTTATCAACTTGAGTACCAACTTTCAGAGATCTATACACCTGTACACCGAGATCTCTCTGCTCATCTACACTACTAAGAGTCCTACCATTAGCCCTATATTCTGCACACATATTACTCTTACCGAAGTGAATCACCTCACACTTTTCCACATTAAACTCCAGTTGCCACCTTTTGGCCCAGCTCTGCATCTAATGTGATCAGAGGGTTAGATAGGGTGGACAGTGAGAGCCTTTTTCCTCAGATGGAGATGGCTAACAGGAGGGGACATAGTTTTAAATTAAGGGGTGGTAATTATAAGACAGATGTTAGAGGTGGGTTCTTTACGGTAGAGGTAGAGAGATTCTTCCTGCTTAGAAAGGATAGCAGGACAAGAGGGCACAGCCTCAAAATAAAGGGGGGGAGCAGTTTAGATCGGAGTTGAGGAGGAACTTCTTCACTCAAAGGGTGGTGAATCTTTGTAATTCTCTGCCCATTGAAGCAGTGGAGGCTCCCTCGCTGAATATATTTAAGTCACGGGTAGATAGGTTTCTGATAGACAAGGGAATTAAGGGTTATGGGGAGAAAGTGGGAAAGTGGAACTGATCCACTTCAGATCAGCCATGATCTTATTGAATGGCGGGGCAGGCTCGAGGGGCTGGATGACCGACTCTTGCTCCTATTTCTTATGTTCTTATATTCAAAGTGCAATACCTCATATTTTTCTGCGTTAAATTCCATTTGCTATTTTTCAGCCCATTTTTCTAGTTGGTGCAAATCCCTCTGCAAGCTTTGAAAACCTTCCTCACTGTCCACTACACTCCAATCTTTGTATCAGCAAATTTCCTGATCCAATTTACCACATTATCATCCAGATCATTGATATAGACTCTCATCAGCAGTGTATGGATTGATGGTAGACTTGCTCTATAGGGAACTTCAGTGTCTGGTACTTTGTTTTGTCATCTGATGTGTAATATTCTGTGAAGACAAGTCATGTGGAAATGATTGAGCTGTTTTACATGCTTTTGATACACAGTCCACGTTTCACAGGTACACAGGAGGGTAGTGAATACCATAGAACGTAGAACATTACAGCGCAGTACAGGCCCTTCGGCCCTTGATGTTGCGCCGACCAGTGGACCCTCTAACCTAAACTATTCCAATATCATCCATATGCCTATCCACCGAACATGGATGATGGATTGTAGACCTTCAGTTTTGTTGCTGGGCTGATTCCTCGACGTTCCCATACAGTGGAGTGCAGTCTACCGAAAGCAGAACTTGCCTTTGCTATTCTGCAGGTAACTTCTGTACCAATAATCACAGCTTGGGAGAGGGTGCTACCAAGATAAGTGAACTGGTCCACTGCCTGTAATTTCTGCCCTCTGATTGTGACTATGGGTTCTGTGTACGGTGCATGAGGAGCAGGCTAATGCTTGACTTCAGTCTTTTTAATGTTGATGGTGAGTCCAAAGTTGTCACAAGCCGTGGAAAATGTGTCCATACTGACTTGCATCCTTGGCTCTGAGTCAGTACAGTAAGAGTCTGGCAACACCAATTTTAAATCCAACCGATTTATTTGACAGTAAATCTGAGATTTCAACTTTCATCTTCATCAGGCAAATGCAGTGTTCTGGTCTGCAATAGCACACATATCCACACAGACAGTTACAGATTGCTGATTAGAATGCGAATCCTTACACCTAACCTGCTATTCAAGTGTTAAAGTGGCGAACAAAGGGTTCCAAAGAGTGATTAGGGAGTGGAATGCCCTGCCTGCGGCAGTTGTAGATGCGCCAAGTTTGGTGGCGTTTAAGAGGTTAGTTGATAAGTATATGGAAGAGAAGGGAATGGTTTAGTTTGGAGGGTCATTGCTTTTTATATTGGTCGGCGCAACATCGAAGGCTGAAGGGCCTGTTCTGTGCTGTAATGTTCTATGTTCTATGTAACAACGTGAGTGAAGGGAACCCTGAGCATTGGTTAGAGAGATGTGTATTGTCTCCAGACAGCACAGTAAGTAAGGTTTTTTGCTAACCCAGGCAAGTCATGGGGGTTACAGATAGTGTGGCATGAAGCCAAGATCCCTGTTAAGACCGTCCTCATGTGTGTGGAACTTGGCTATCAGTCTCTGCTCAGCGTCTCTACTCAGCGTCTCTACGCCGTCGTGTGTCATGAAGGCCACCTTGAAGAACGTTTACCTGAAGGTCGGAGGCGGAATGCCCGTGACCTCTGAGGTGTTCGCCCACAGGAAGGGAACAGTCTTGCCTGGTGATTGTCGAGCGATGTTCATTCATCCGCTGTCGTAGTGTCTGCATGGTATCCCCAATGTACCATGCTTCGGGACATCCTTTCTTGCAACGTATTAGGTAGACAACGTTGGCCGAGTTGCAAGAGTATGTACCGTGTACCTGGTGAATGGTATTCTCACGTTTGATGATGTCGTCCATGTCGATGATCTGGTATGTCTTGCAGAGGTTGCTGTGGCAGGGTTGTGTGGTATTGTGGTCACTGTTCTACTGAAGGTTGGGTACTTTGCTGTGAACAATGATCTGTTTGAGATTGCATGGTTGTCTGAAGACAAGAAGTGGCAGGGTGGGAATGGCCCTAGCAAGATGTTCATCGTCATCAATGATATGTTGAAGACTCCGGAGAAGATGTTGTAGCTTCTCTGCTCCAGGGAAGTACTGGACAACAAAGGGTACTCTGTCCACCATGTCCTGTGTTCGTCTTTTGAGGAGGTCAGTGCGGTTTATCGTTGTGGCACGTCGGAACTGTCGATCGATGAGTCGAGCACCATATCCTGTTCTCACAAGGGCATCTTTCAGCGTCTGGAGGTGGCTGTCATGATCCTCCTCATCAGAACAAATTCTGTGTATATGGAGGGCTTGTCCATAGGGAATGGCTTCTTTAACGTGTCTAGGGTGGAAGCTGGAGAACTGGAGTATTATGAGGTTGTCTGTTGGCTTGCGGTACAGAGAGGTGCTGAGGTGACCATCCTTGATGGAGATGCGTGTGTCCAAGAATGCAACTGATTCTGGAGAATAGTCCATGGTGAGTCTGATGGTGGGATGGAACTTGTTGATATCATCATACAGTTGTTTCAATGATTGTTCACCATGAGTCCAAAGGAAAAAGATGTCATCAATGTATCTAGTATATAGCCTCAGTTGAAGATCCTGTGCTGTTCGAACCTGTGCATGAAGATGTTGGCATATTGAGTGAGAATTTGGTCCCCATGGCAGTTCCATGTGTCTGGATGAAAAGCTGATTGTTGAAGGTGAAGACATTGTGGTCCAAGATGAAGTGGATGAATTGTAAAATTGCATCTGGAAACTGGCAGTTGTTGGCATTGAGTACTGAGGCAGTTACAGCAATACCATCGTCGTGGGGGATGTTGGTGTAGAGCGCCGAGACATCCATTGTGACAAGGAGTGTCCCTGGTTCAACTGCTCCATGTGTGCTGAGTTTCTGTAGGAAGTCCGTAGTTTCGCAACAAAAGCTGGGGTTCTTTATACGATGGGTTTCAGGATGCCCTTGACATAGCCGGAGAGGTTCTCACACAGGGTCTCATTGCCCGATATGATGGGACAGCCGGGTATGTTTGCCTTGTGTATCTTTGGGAGGCAGTAGAGATCTCCAATGCGGGGAGTACGTGGAATGAAAGCCCGGAGGGTGTTCTGAAGGTCCGGATCAAAGGTTTTGATCAGAGTGTTGAGTTGACGAGTGTGTTCTTTGGTCGGATCTGCTGGTAACTGTCTGTAGTGTTTCTCATTGTTTAGCTGTCGGTACACTTCTTCACAGTAGTCCGTTCTGTTCAGTATGACGATGGCGCCTCCTTTGTCTGCTGGTTTGATGACAATGTTGCGGTTGGTCTTGAGAGCACGGATGGCCTTGCGTTGTGCTTGGGTGATGTTCGGGGCAGTCTTGTAAGTGCGGTTGATGGATCTGGTGTTCACGCACCTCCTGATGGCTTGGACATACATGTCCAGTCGGGGGCAGCGACTTCCGGAGGAGTCCAATTGGATTTATTCCTCTTCAGTTGTTGCACTGCGGATCCCTCTGTCGGCTGTTCTGGTTCATTAGCTGTCTCATTGAGTCCGCTATTGACCTCTTGGGGTTTGTGGAAGAACTCACGTAGCCTCATTCGCCTGATGAATTCCTCTGTGTCCGTTGCGAGACTGATGGGGTCCATTTTGGCGGTGGGACAGAAATTGAGCCCTCGGCTGAGAACTTCGATTTCCTCTGATTGAAGTGTGTAGTCCGACAAGTTGACAATGGACATCCCTGCGGTAGTGCTGTTTTCTACTGTGGTGCCAAGGAAGGCTTGGTTGTTGCTGGTGGCGATGCCGAGATTTTCATCCCATCCGGTCCCGGTGACTTGTCTATCTTGAAAGAATTTAACAGGTCTAACACATCCTCTTTCCTAACATCCACATACTCAATCTTTTCCGTTTGCCTCAAACCTGCAGTGCAACCTCCCAGTTCACTTTCCACCGTGAATACCGAGGCAAAGTACTCGTTAAGCACCTCTGCCATTTCTTCCGGATTCACACAGACTTTCCCCCCTTCACCTTTTATAGGCCCTATCCCTTCTCTTCTCATCCTTTTACTTTTCACATATTTGTAGAAGGCCTTGGGATTCTCCTTAATCTTACTGCCAAGGCCTTCTCATGATCCCTTCTGGCTCTCCTAATTTCCTTTTTAAGTTCCCTTCTACACACCTTATACTCCTCTAGATCCCTAACATCTCCCAGCTCTCTGAACCTTTTATATACCTTTTTTTCCTTCCTAACTAGGTTCACCACTACCTTCGTGCACCACGGTTCCCGCGTCCTACCTGAACCTCCTTGACTCCTCAGAACGTTGCCTTGCAGAGCCCCAGACAAACATTCCTTGAATATCCACCAATTTCCTTCTGTACTCATCCCCACGAACACCTCCTTCCAGTTTATGCGTCCAATTATCTGCCTAATGTTTTCATATTTCCCCTTACTCCAGACATACACCTTCCTAGCCTGCCTGATCCTATCTCTTTCCACTGCTATCGTGAAAGAGATAGAATTATGATCTCCATTCCCAAGATGCTCACCTACCGTGAGATCCGACACCTGTCCTGGCTCATTAGCAAGCACCGGGTCAAGTACAGCCTCTCCTCTCGTAGGCTTTTCCACGTACTGTGTCAGGAAACCTTCCTGAACACACCTAACAAACTCCTCACCATCCAAACTCCTTACCCTTGGGATATTCCAGTTGATGTTTGGGAAATTGAGATCTCCCATCATGACAACCCTGTTATTTCTACATCTGTCTAGGATCTATTTCCCTATCTGCACCTCAAGTTCCCTGCTGCTGTTGGGCAGCCTATAGAATACACCCCACAAAGTTATCGACCCTTTGCTGTTCCTAACTTCCACCCACTGAGACAGTATGGGTGCGACCACACAGCACTGGTTTGACACCATTGGTGACTGGGAATGCCACAGAGGATTCTCCGCCATCCGGTACTCTGGCCATCATGCGACTGGTGTACCAGCTGAATGAATCTGGCGGGGCAGCCGCACTTTGACATGAATCTTCACAGGCCTTGTTGGCAGACAGTGTCAAAGGCTTTTGCGACGTCAACAAAGGTTGAGTAGAGCTCGCAATTCTGCTCCTGATATTTCTCCTGAAATTGGCGCGCAGCAAAAACCAAGTCAATAGTGCAGTGGTCTTTGCGGAAGCCACACTGTGACTCTGGAAGCAGGCCCAGCTCCAGATGAGTGACCAGATGATTTAGCAGGACTGTTGTGAGGGTTTTTCCTGTGATGGAGAGCAGCGAGATTCCTTGGTGGTTGTCACATATTTGCCGATTGCCCTTTCTCTTGTAGAGGTGTACAATGGAAGCATCTTGAAGTTCCTGAGGAATGGATCCTTACTTCCAAAAGGACTGGAATATCTCGGTGAGCTTCTTGATAAGTGCAGGACCAGCAGCTTTGTAGATCTCTGCGGGTATGGATTCTGCCCCTGGGGCTTTGCCACTGGATAGCTAGCTAACAGCTTTCATGACTTCATAGAACATTACAGCGCAGAAAGGCCCTTCGGCCTTCGATGTTGCGCCGACCAATTGAGAAAAAGCAATGACCCTCTAACCTAAACCATTCCATTTTCATCCATAAACTTATCTACTAACCTCTTAAACGCCACCAAACTTGGCGCATCTACAACTGATGCAGGCAGGGCATTCCATACCCTTACCACCCTCTGGGTAAAGAACCTACCTCTGACATCCGTCCTATAACCACCACCCCTTAATTTAAAGCTATGTCCCCTAGTGCTAGCTTTCTCCATCCTAGGAAAAAGGCTATCACTGTCCACCCTATCTAAACCTCTAATCATCTTATATGCTTCAATAAGATCCCCTCTTAGCCGCCTCCTTTCTAACGAAAACAACCTCAAATCCTTCAACCTCTCTTCATAGGACCTGCCCTCCATACCAGGCACATCCTGGTAAACCTCCTCTGTACCCTCTCCAATGCCTCCACATCTTTCTTATAATGCGGGGACCAGAACGGTACACAATACTCCAAGTGTGGCCGCACTAGAGTTTTGTATAGTTGCAACATGACGTTGCGGCTCCGAAATTCAATCCCTCTACCAATAAAGGCTAAGACTCCGTATGCCTTCTTAGCAACCTTATCGACTTGATTGCCAACTTTCAGGGATCTACGCACATATACACCAAGATCCCTCTGTTCATCAACACTATTAAGAGTCCTACCATTAGCCCTATACTCTACACATTTGTTATTCCTGCCAAAGTGAATTACCTCACACTTTTCCGCATTAAACTCCATTTGCCACTCTCGGCCCAGCTCTGCAACTTGTCCAAGTCTCTCTGCAAACTATAACACCCCTCTTCACTATCTACCACTCCTCCGACTTTGGTGTCATCCGCAAATTTACTAATCCATCCTTCAATACCCTCATCCAGATCATTTATAAAAATTACAAAAAGCAGGGGCCCCAAAACAGATCCCTGAGGTAAACCACTTGTAACCAAACAAGTGGACAAGTTGCAGAGCTGGGCTGAGAGGTGGCAAATGGAGTTTAATGTGGAAAAGTGTGAGGTAATGCACTTTGGCAGGAATAATAAATGTGTAGAGTATAGGGCTAATGGTAGGATTCTTAGTAGTCTTGATGAACAGAGGGATCTTGGTGTGTATGTGCATAGATCCCTGAAAGTAGGCAGGCAAGTCGAGAAGGTTGTTAAGAAGGCATATGGAGGCTTAGCTTTTATTGGTAGGGGGATTGAATTTCGGAACCGCAACGTCATGTTGCAACTGTACAAAACTCTAGTGCGGCCGCACTTGGAGTATTGTGTGCAGTTCTGGTCCCACATTATAAGAAAGATGTGGAGGCATTGGAGAGGGTACAGAGGAGGTTTACCAGGATGTTGCCTGGTATGGAGGACAGGTCTTATGAGGAGAGGCTGAGGGATTTGAGGTTGTTTTCGTTAGAAAGAAGGCGGCTAAGAGGAGACCTTATTGAAACATATAAGATGATTAGAGGTTTAGATAGGGTGGACCGTGATAGCCTTTTTCCTAGGATGGAGAAAGCTAGCACGAGGGGACACAGCTTTAAATTAAGGGGTGATAGTTATAAGACAGATATCAGAGGTAGGTTCTTTACCCAGAGGGTGGTTAGGGAGTGGAATGCCCTGCCTGCGACAGTTGTAGATGCGCCAAGTTTGGTGGCATTTAAGAGGTTAGTTGATAAGTTTATGGAAGAGAAGGGAATGGTTTAGTTTGGAGGGTCATTGCTTTTTTCATAATTGGTCGGTGCAACATCGAAGGCCGAAGGGCCTGTTCTGCGCTGTAATGTTCTATGTTCTATGTTCTAAACTCCATGATGAATAATTTCCATCAACCACCACCCTCTTGTCTTCTATCAGCTAGCCAATTCCTAATCCAATTGGCTAAATCACCCTCAATCCCATACATTTTGGACAGTGATAGCCTTTTTCCTAGGATGGAGAAAGCTAGCACGAGGGGACACAGCTTTAAATTAAGGGGTATGAGTTATAGGACGGATATCAGAGGTAGGTTCTTTACTCAAAGAGTGATAGGGAGTGGAATGCCCTGCCTGCAGCTGTTGTAGATGCGCCAAGTTTGGTGGCGTTTAAGAGGTTAATTGATAAGTATATGGAAGAGAAGAGAATGGTTTAGTTTGGAGGGGCATTGCTTTTTATTTTGGTCAGCACAACATCGAAGGCCGAAGGGCCTGTTCTGTGCTGTAATGTTCTATGTTCTACATCTGCATTTTCTGCAGAAGCCTTCCATGGGGCACCTTATCGAACGCCTTACTAAAGTCCATATATACCACATCAACTGCCTTATCCCCATCCACCTCTTTGGTCAATTTTTCAAAAAACTCAATAAGGTTAGTAAGGCACGACCTACCCTTCACAAATCCATGCTGACTATCCCCAATCAATTCATTTCTCTCTAAATAACTATAAATCCTATCCCTAATAATTCTCTCCAATACTTTGCCCACAACAGAAGTAAGACTCACCGGTCTATAATTCCCAGGAAAGTCTCTATTCCCCTTCTTGAACAATGGGACCACATTCGCTATCCTCCAGTCTTCCGGCACTATACCCGTAACCAACGACGACCTGAAGATCAGAGCCAGAGGCTCTGCAATCGCCTCTCTTGCCTCCCAGAGAATCCTAGGGTAAATCCCGTCCGGCCCAGGGGACTTATCTAACTTCAAACCCTCAAGAATATCTAGCACATCCTCCTTATCTACTTCAATACTTTCCAGTTTGCAACCCTGTATCTCAGTGTTCTCCACAACTACATTTACATCTCCCTGCGTGAATACCGAAGAGAAATATTTGTTCAGTGCCTCTCCAATCTCTTCAGGCTCCACGCACAACTTCCCACTGCTGTCTATGACTGGCCCTAATCTTGCCCTAACCAACCTTCTATTCTTAACATATCTAAAGAAAGCTTTAGGATTCTCCTTGATCCTATCAGCCAAAGTCTTCTCGTGTCCTCTTTTAGCTCTTCTCAACTCACTCTTTAGCTCCCTCCTGGCTAATCTATAGCTATCCAGTGCACTAACTGAGCCTTCAAGCCTCATCCTGACATAATCCTCCTTTTTCCTTTTAACCAGCGAATTAACTTTTTTAGTACACCATGGTTCCCTTACTTGACCATTTCCTCCTTGCTATGACCGGTGGGTCATCCACGGTGCTGTTGATTTCGACCTGAGGAATCCTGTCTGTTGCCTCATTGTTAATAGATAATGGTTGGTTAAGGACGGCTTCAAATGTGCAGCCCATCTCTGCAGGATCTGACCACCGAAGTAAGACTAACTGGCCTATAATTACCACGGTCATTCCTATTTCCTTTCTTGGAGAGGAACAATATTTACCATTCTCCAGTCCTCTGGCACAATCCCTGTGGACAGTGAGAACCCAAAGATCAAAGCTAAAGGCTCTGCAATCTCATCCCTTGCCTCCCAAATGATTATAGCATTAGAACATTACAGGGCAGTATTGTCCCTTCGGCCCTCGATGTTGCGCCAACCAATGGAACCAATCTAATGACCCTCTAACCTAAACTATTCCAATGTTATCCATATGCCTATCCACTGACCATTTGAACACCCTTAAACTTGACGAGTCCACAACTGCTGAAGGCAGGGCATTCCATACCCTTACTATCCTCTGAGTAAAAAACCCACCTCTAATATCCGTCCTATAACTACCACCCCTTAATTTAAAGCTATGTCCCCTCATGTTAGCCATCACCATCTGAGGGATAAAGCTCTCCTTGTACACCCAATCTAACCCTCTGATATCTTGTATGCCTCAATTAAGTCACCTCTTCACCTTTTCTTTAATGAAAATAAACTCAAGTCCCTCAGCCTTTCCTCATAAGACCTTCCCTCCATACCAGGCAACATCCTGGTAAACCTCCTCTGCACCCTTTCCAATGCCTCCACATCTTTCTTACAATGAGGCGACCAGAACTGTATGCAATACCCCAAATGCGGCCGCACCAGTGTTTTGTACATTATCCTAGGATTTATTCCATCTGTCCCAGGGGACTTATCCACCTTCAGGTTTTTCAAAATTGCGAATACATCTTCCCTCAGAACATCTATTTCCTCCATCCTATCAGCCTGTATCACACACTCATCCTCAAAAACATGGCCCCTCTCCTTAGTGAACACTGAAGAAAAGTATTTCTTCAACACCTCACCTATCTCTTCTGACTCCATGCACAAATTCCCACTACTATCCTTGACTGGCCCTGACCTCACGCTGGTCATTTTTTAATTTCTCACATAAGAGAATTGTGAATCTGTGGAATTCTCTATCACAGAAAACCGTTGGGGGCCAGTTTGTTAGATATGTTCAAGAGGGAACTAGATGTGGTCCTTGTGGCTAAAGGGATCAAAGGATCGGGAGAGAAAGTGGAGTGAGATACTGACAGTGCATGATCAGCCATGATCATATTGAATGGTAGGGCAGGCTCAAAGGGCTGAACGGCCTCCTCCCATTTTCTATGTTTCTCTACTTTTACACTCCAGGCCCTTTGCAATAAATGCCAAGATTCCATCTGTCTTCCTTAGAACATTCTGCATCTGTGTACCCACTTTGAGACTCATTCACAAGGAAACCCAGATCCCTCTTCACAGACACTGTTTGAATCTGTATCCTATTTAGATAGTAATTTGCCCTTTACGTTTTTCAGCCAAAATGAATAACCTCATTTACCCACATTAAACTTCATCTGCGATTCTGGCCCATTCCCCTAGCTCGTCAATATCCATTTGAAAACTTATCTCCTCATCACAGCCTGCTTTCTCACCCATTTTTAGAACATAGAACATAGAACATTACAGCACAAAACAGGCCCTTCGGCCTTCGATGTTGCGCCGACCAATTATGAAAAAAGCAATGACCCTCCAAATTAAACCATTCCCTTCTCTTCCATTGTGCTGTTAGAAATTCACAATGTTACAGTCCGTTCCTGCTTGTAGATCATTGATATAGATTGTAAAAAATTGTGGTCTGAGAATTGAATGCTGTGGGACCCCACTCATTACAGATCACCAGCCAGAGATTTATCCCAATCTTCTGCTTTTTATCAGTCAGCCAATCCTCAATCCAAACCACAGCTCCAGCCCCCAACCAACTGGAATCTGAATCTTGTGTGCCACCCTATCAAATGCCTTCTTGAAGTCCAGATAGATCACATCCACAGGATCCCCTTTATCTACCTTGCTAATTACACCCTCAAAGAACTCTAGCAGGTTTGTCAAACCAGACCTGTCCTTTCTCACGAAGCCCTGCTCAAACTGGTGAATCGAGCTTTGCTTTTCCAGATACTCCATCACCTCCTCTTTAATGATCAACTTCAATAATTTTCCCACCACAGAGGACAAGCTAACTGCTGTGTACTTTCCCAATTTTTGCCTCTTTCCTTTCTTGAATAAGGGTGTCACATTACCATGGATTGGTGCTTGGGACTTCGATGTTGTGGCCATTTCAGAGACGTGGATAGAGCAGGGGCAGGAATGGTTGTTGCAGGTTCCGGGGTTCAGATGTTTCTGTCAGAGCAAAGGTGGTGGTAGAAGAGGGGGAGGAGTGGCATTGTTAGTTAAGGACAGCATTACGGTGGCAGAAAAGACGTTTGATGTGGACTTGTCTGCTGAGGTAGTGTGGGCTGAGATTAGAAAAAAGAAAGGAGAGGTCACACTGTTGGGAGTTTTTTATAGGCCTCCAAAAAGTTGCAGAGAAGTAGAGGAAGGGATTGAAAAGTTGATCCTGGATAGGGTGAAAGTAACAGGGTAGTTGTAATGGGGGACTTTAACTTTTCTAATATCGATTGGAAAAGCTATAGTTCAAGTACGTTAGAGGGGTCAGTTTTTGTTCAATGTGTACAGGAAGGTTTCATGACTCAGTATGTAGATAGGCCAACAAGAGGTGAGGTTATATTGGATTTGGTATTGGGTAATGAACCAGACCAGGTGTTAGACTTGGAGGTGGGTGAGCACTTTGGTGATAGTGACCACAATTCGGTTACGTTTACCTTAGTGATGGAAAGGGATGGGCACGTACCAAATAACAGTAGTTATAGTTGGGGGAAAGGTAATTATGAGGCTATTAGGAGAGATTTAGGATGCATAGGGTGGAGCAGGAAATTGCAGGGGCTGGGGACATCTGAAAGGTGGAGCATATTTAAGGAACAGCTTCTGCATGTCCTTAATGAATATGTACCTGCCAGGCAGGGAGGAAGTGGTCGAGTGAGGGAACCATGGTGTACTAGGGAAGTTGAATCTCTGGTGAAGAGGAAGAAGGAGGCTTATATAACGATGAGACGTGAAGGCTCAGTTAGGGCACTGGAGAGCTATAAATTAGCCAGGAAGGAGCTAAAGAGGGAGTTGAGAAGAGCTAGAAGAGGACACGAGAAGACTTTGGTGGATAGGATTAAGGAGAATCCTAAAGCTTTTAACAGGTATATAAATAATAAAAGTTGGTTAGGGCAAGATTAGGGCCAGTCAGAGATAGCAGTGGGAAGTTGTGCGTGGAGCCTGAGGAGATAGGAGAGACACTGAATGAGTATTTTTTGTCAGTATTCACGCAGGAGAAAGACAATGTTGTCGGGGAGAATACTGCGAGACCAGGTTGTAGACTGGGCAGGATTGAGGTTCATAAGGAGGAGGTGTTAGCGAATCTTGAGGGTATGAAAATTGATAAGTCCCCTGGGCCAGATGGGATTTACCGTAGGATTCTCTGGGAGGCTAGAAAGGAGATTGCAGAGCCTTTGGCTTTGATCTTCATGTCGTCGTTAGCTACAGGTATAGTGCCGGAAGACTGGAGGATGGCAAATGTTGTCCCTTTGTTCAAAAAGGGGAGTAGGGATCATCCTGGAAATTATAGACCGGTGAGCCTGACTTCTGTTGTGGGCAAGGTCTTGGAAAGAATTATACGGGATAGGATTTATAAGCATCTAGAGAGGAATAAATTGATTAGGGATAGTCAGCACGGTTTTGTGAAGGGTAGGTCGTGCCTCACAAACCTTATTGAGTTTTTTGAGGAGGTGACCAAAAAGGTAGATAAGGGTAAGGCAGTTGATGTAGTGTATATGGATTTTAGCAAAGCGTTTGATAAGGTTCCCCATGGTGGGCTACTGCAGAAAGTGCAGATGCATGGGATTGAAGGTGATTTAGCAGTTTGGATTAGGAATTGGCTAGCTGATAGAAGACAGAGGGTGATGGTTGATGGGAAATATTTAACCTGGAGTGCAGTTACAAGTGGTGTACCTCAAGGATCTGTTTTGGGGCCACTGCTGTTTGTCATTTTTATAAATGACTTAGATGAGGGTGTAGAGGGCTGGATTAGTAAATTTGCTGACGATACCAAAGTGGGGGGAGTTGTAGACAGCGAGGATGGATGTTACAGTTTGCAGAGGGACATAGATAGGTTGCAGAGATGGGCCGTGAGGTGGCAAATGGAATTCAATACGGATAAGTGTGAGGTGATTCACTTTGTTAAGAATAACAGGCATATGAAATATAGGGCTAATGGAAGGACCCTTAATAGTGTTGTTGAGCAGAGGGATCTTGGGTACAAGTACATAGCTCTTTGAAAGTTGGCACCCAGGTTGATAAAGTTGTTAAGAAGGCGTACGGTGTGTTAGCTTTATTGGTAGAGGGATTGAATTTAGGAGCCGTGAGGTTATGTTACAACTGTACAAAACTCTGGTGCGGCCGCACTTGGAGTATTGCGTACAGTTCTGGTCGCCGCATTATAAGAAAGATGTGGACGCATTGGAAAGGGTGCAGAGGAGGTTTACCAGGATGTTGCCTGGTATGATGGGAAGGCCTTATGAGGAAAGGCTGAGGGACCTGAGGTTATTTTCATTAGAGAGAAGAAGGTTACGCGGTGACCTAATTGAGGCGTATAAGATGATCAGGGGATTGGATAGGGTGGATAGTGAGATCCTTTTTCCTCGGATGGTGATGACCAACATGAGGGGACATAACTTTAAATTAAGAGGTGGTAGTTATAGGACGGATGTCAGAGGCAGGTTCTTCACACAGAGGGTGGTGAGGGCGTGGAATGCTCTGCCTGCAGCAGTTGTGGACTCGCCTACTTTGGGGGCATTCAAATGGTCGGTGGATAAGCATATGGATGATATTGGAATAGTTTAGGTTAGAGGGTCCACTGGCCGGCGCAACATCGAGGGCCGAAGGGCCTGTACTGCGCTGTAATGTTCTATGTTCTATGTTTCCAGTTCATTGGGATTTTTCTGGAATCCAGGGAATTTTGGAATATCCTAACTAATGCATCCACTATATCTGCTGCCACCACTTTTAACATTCTTGGATGGAGGCAATCAGGTCCTGGGGACTTACCTACTTTTAAATCTTTTAGTTTACTGAGTATCTTCTCCCTTGTTATAATAATTTCCCAAGTTCCACTGTATTAACTGCAGTTTTGGGGGACAGAATTGTCTTCTACTGTGAAGATAGAGACAAAGTATCCATTATTCCCCCACCACATACATCCTATTTCACATGGAATATTAATTTATAATTTCATCAGTTGTTCAAACATTGAAATGTTGAAGTTTTTTAAAAATATATTTCTGTTAAACAAAGGACACAGATTAAAATATCTGTAAATTATCACTGGGATAATGAATATTAAGGTAGAGTTAAAGTGAGGGAGAATGTGACAGAGTCTAAGTCAGTCTCGCTGTGTAAGCATGTGTGTGAATGCACCAACCGTGGTAAGTGAGGCTGGAGAGTTACCAGCACAGATTGCACTGGGGAAATTCAATGTGGTGTTAACAGAGAACTGGCTCAAAGGGCAGGACTAATATTAAACACTGAGAATGTTCAGGAAAGGGAGGGAATTGGGAGGGTCGGTGGTATCGATTGAGGAGAACGTTGCAGTGCTGGAGAGCAAGAATGTTCTGGGGGAGTGGGTGGGGGTGGTTGAGGACAGAATCGATTGGGCTGGAGCTAAGGAACAAAAAGGCTGTAATAATATTACTCGGTGTGGTCCGTAGACTATCAATTATTGAGAAGAATGGAAAGGAACAAATCTGCAAAGAGATACAAACATTAGAGAGTAGACAGCTGGATTCTTGCTCCTTACCGCAGAGAACAGTGTCAATCCCCCTCATATTGTGTTTTATTACATTCTAATGTGCTTCACCACTTCGGGTCATAGAGGTTTACAGCACGGAAACTGGCCAACTTTATTAAACCCCTAAACTAATCCCAATTGCCCACATTTGGCCCATATCCCTCTGTATCTCTTTTATCCATATAACTGGCTAAATGCTTTTTAAAAGACAAAATTGTACCCGCCTCTACTACTACCTCTGGCAGCTTGTTCTGGACATTCACCACCCTCTGTGTGCAAAAATTGCCCCTCTGGACACTTTTGTATCTCTCCCCTCTCACCTTAAACCTATGCCCTCTAATTTTAGACTCCCCTATCTTTGGAGAAGATATTGACTATCTAACTGATCTGTGCCCCTCATTATTTTAGAGATCTCTATAAGATCACCCCTCAGCCTCCTTCGCTCCAGAGGGAAAATGTCCCAGTCTATCCAGCCTCTCCTTATAATTCAATCCATTGCATCCCAGTAGCATCCTAGTAAACCTTTCCTGCACTCTTTCTAGTTTAATAACATGTTTTCTACACACAGTATTCCAAGTGTGGCTTTACCAATGTCTTGTACAACTTCACAAGACATCCCAACTCCTGTATTCAATGTTCTGACTGATGAAACCAAGCATGCTGAATGCCTTCTTCACCATTTTGTCCACCTGTGACTCCACTTTCAAGGAGCTATAAACCTGTACCCCAAGATCTCTTTGTTCTGTAACTCTTCTCAAAGCCCTACCATTAACTGAGTAAGTCCTGCCCTCGTTCAATCTACCAAAATGCATCACCTCACATTTATCTAAATTAAACTCCATCTGCCATTCATCAGCCCACTGGTCCAATTGAACAAGATCCCGTTACAATTGGAGATAACTTTCTTCACTGTCCACTATATCACCAATCTTGATGTCATCTGCAATCTTACTAACCATGTCCCCTATATTCTCATCCAAATCATTAATATAAATGACAAATAGCAGTGGACCCAGCACTGATCCCTGAGGCACACCGCTGGTCACAGGCCTCCAGTTTGAAAAACAACTCTCTACAATCACCTCTGGCTTCTGTCAAGAAGCCATTTTTGTATTCATTTAGATTCTCACCCTGGATCCCGTGAGATTCAACCTACCATGTGGTACCTTGTCAAAGGCCTTGCTAAAGTCCATGTAGACAATATTAACTGCACTGCCTTTCTCTACCTTCTTGCTTACCCCTTCAAAAAACTTGAATGTCTTCCTGTAGCACAATATGTCAGCTCATCAAGGGAATTAAGGGTTATGGGGAGAAAGGGGAAAGTGGTACTGAATCACTACAATAGTAGTACACTGCAGCGAGACATAGACAGGATGCAAGACTGGGCAGAGAAGTGGCAGATGGACTTCAACGCGGATAAATGTGTAGTGGTCCATTTTGGCAGGAGTAATGGGATGAAGGAGTACAATATCAAGGGTAGAAGTCTTGGCAGCGTTGAGGAGCAGAAGGATCTTGGGGTCCAGGTCTATAAGACTCTTAAATCTGCCCCGCAAGTGGAGGACGTGGTCAAGAAGGCATGTGGTGTACTGGCCTTCATTAATAGAGGAATTGAGTTTAGGAGTTGGGAGATAATGCTGCAACTTTATAAGACCCTTGTCAGACCCAAGTTGGAGTACTGTGTGCAGTTCTGGTCGCCTCACTATAGGAAGGATGTGGAAGCTATTGAGAGGATGCAGAGGAGATTTACAAGGATGTTGCTTGGATTGGGGGGCATGCCTTATGAAGATAGGTTGAGAGAGCTAGGTCTCTTCTCCCTGGAGAGATGAAGGTTGAGAGGTGACCTGATAGAGGTTTATAAGATGTTGAGAGGAATAGATAGAGTGGATTCTCGGAGGCTATTTCCCAGGGCTGAAATGGTCACTATGGGAGGACACAGGTTTAAGGTGCTGGGGGGCAAGTGCAGAGAAGATGTTAGAGTAGATGGACAGTGATAGCCTTTTTCCTAGGATGGTGGACAGTGATAGCCTTTTTCCTAGGATGGAGAAAGCTAGCACGAGGGGACATAGCTTTAAATTGGGGTTGTTTTCCCTTGAAAGACGTCGGCTTAGAGGGGATCTCATAGAGGTGTATAAGATTATAAGGGGTATAGATAGAGTAAATGGAGGTCAACTTTTTCCACCTTTAGAAATGGATACGACGAGGGGTCATGGCCATAGGGTGAGGGGGGCTATGTATAGGACGAATATTAGAGGGCAGTTTTTCACACAAAGGGTAGTGGGGGTGTGGAATGCACTGCCGAGTAAGGTGGTGGGAGCAGGCACGCTGGGGCTGTTTAAGGGTCTCTTGGACAGCCACATGAGCGGTATGCAGATAGAGGGATATATTAGGACTGTTTAACTACGGCTTTTTTCCACAGGTAATTCGGTCCATAATTTGAGCACGCATTCGGCAGGTGGTGCGAGTACAGCTCTTGGATGTTGATTCATGGGTTGCCTGGTACCTCATGTCGTAAATGAGTGCTTTATGTGGACCATCTGAAGGGCACCATGACAGCTCAGAGACTATCGATGTGGCTGTGCAGACACTTGGAATTGGGCCGGTGTCTGCGGGAGTTTGCGCGTTCTCCCCGTGGTTGCGTGGGTTTTCTCCGGGCACTCCGGTTTCCTCCCACAACCCAAAAATTCGCTCTTAGGCTGATTGGGAAACAAATTGTCCCTATGGTGAAAATTTTCCATATTAGGAATAATATATATATTATTATATAGGAATATTAAAATAGGATAATGTATTTGCTACTATATAGTATGACGGCGGCGCGGGCTCGTTGGGCCGAAGGGCCTGTTTCCCGTGCTGTGTTGCTTAATAAAAAAAAAATAATAAATTAAGGGGTGGTGGTTTTAGGACGGATGTCAGAGGTAGGTTCTTTACCCAGACGGTGGTAAGGGTATGGAATGCCTTGCCTGCATCAGTTGTAGATGCGCCAAGTTTGGTGGCATTTAAGAGGTTAGTAGATAAGTTTATGGATGAAAAGGGAATGGTTTAGGTTAGAGGGTCACTGCTTGTTCCTAATTGGTCGGCGCAACATCGAGGGCCGAAGGGCCTGTTCTGCGCTGTAATGTTCTATGTTCTATGTAAGTTTTTCACTCAGAGGGCGGTGAGTGAATGGAATCGGTTGCCGTCAGCGGGGGTAGAAACAAACTCGCTGAGGTCTTTTAAGAGACTTCTGGATGAGTACGTGGGATTTAATGGGATTGGGAGTTACAGATAGTTCTATGGCCTGGTAGGTATGGGTAAGATTGGCGCAACTTGTAGGCCGAAGGCCCTGTTTGTACTGTAGTGTCCTATGTTCTATGTTCAGCCATGATCTTATTGAATGGCGGGGCAGGCTCGAGGGGCTATATGGCCTACTCCTGCTCCTATTTCTTGTGTTCTTATGCATCCTGCAGTCCCCATACTCATCCAAAAAAGCTGAGAGTACCTCAAACGTATTGGACAATTGCAAGGGTTAGAACATAGAGCATAGAACATTACAGCACAGAACAGGCCCTTCGGCCTTCGATGTTGCGCCGACCAATTAGGAAAAAGCAATGACCCTCTAACCTAAACCATTCCCTTTTCGTCCATAAACTTATCTACTAACCTCTTAAACGCCATCAAACTTGGCGCATCTACAACTGCAGCAGGCAGGGCATTCCATACCCTTACCACCCTCTGGGTAAAGAACCTACCTCTGACATCCGTCCTATAACTACCACCCCTTAATTTAAAGCTATGTCCCCTCGTGCTAGCTTTCTCCATCCTAGGAAAAAGGCTATCACTGTCCACCCTATCTAAACCTCTAATCATCTTATATGTTTCAATAAGGCCTCCTCTTAGCCGCCTCCTTTCTAACGAAAACAACCTCAAATCCCTCAGCCTCTCTTCATAAGACCTGCCCTCCATACCAGGCAACATCCTGGTAAACCTCCTCTGTACCCTCTCCAATGCCTCCACATCTTTCTTATAATGTGGGGACCAGAACTGCACACATACTCCAAGTGCGGCCGCACTAGAGTTCTGTACAGTTGCAACATGACGTTGCGGCTCCGAAATTCAATCCCCCTACCAATAAAAGCTAAGACTCCGTATGCCTTCTTAACAACCTTATCGACTTGATTGCCAATTTTCAGGGATCTATGCACACATACACCAAGATCCCTCTGTTCATCAACACTATTAAGAGTCCTACCATTAGCCCTATACTCTACACATTTGTTATTCCTGCCAAAGTGAATTACCTCATACTTTTCCACATTAAATTCCATTTGCCACCTCTCGACCCAGCTCTGCAACTTGTCCAAGTCTCTCTGCAAAAATTGATTCTGCACTCCTGCCATCTGGATTCCCTTACCTGCCTCAGCTATAGTCACCCTCTCCTGACCCTGACCACTTCCCAAACCTGAAGATCCTGTCTAAAGTGTGTGACTGCCTTCTGAAATAAAACAGGCAGGCAGTTCTTCTCCTCCACCTCATACGGTAGTGTTTACAGCTCAGTCTCTAGTTCGATGACTCTGAGCAAAGTTCTTCAATCAGGTGTATTTGTCCTGGAACACCAGGTTCTACAGGAGCTCCCACATGCTGAGGTCTCATCACATCACTTGTTCTGCTATCCTTAATGTGTCTTTAATAATTACTTAATCCAATTATTTTATTATTTACTGTGCTTTTGAAATATTTTATTAACATTAACACAAAGCTATTGGCAGCTGTAAACTTTTGGGAGAAGTTACCCATTTACTAGATTCTCACCAAAGAGCAAACTCCTTCTTGGCTGAAGAGTGAAAACCAGTCTAAAGGATAAAGAACAAACAGCAGCTCCAGCCCTTCACTGAGCTCCCTCCCTCACCAAACTCCAAACCAATTCCTTGCTGCATTCTGTTTCGCATTCAGGATGATCTGGCAACCATGTCCATCTCGAAGGGGAAGGGCAGCAGATACATCTGAACATCTGCAAGTTTCCCTCCAAACCATTCTGACTTGGAAATATACAACCGTTCCTTCGCTGTCTCTGGGTCAAAATTCTGAAACTCCCTCCCTAACAGCACCATGGGTGTACCTACAGCTCAGGCGCTGCAGTGGTTCATGAAGGCAGCTCAGTACCATCTTTTCAGGGATAATTAGGGTTAGATCTTCAATGCTGGTCTAGCCAGAGAAAACCAAACTCCATAATAGGAGTGAGAGATCTGGGGATTATTCTTCACAGTAACAGATATGCAGCTCTTTCGCACACACAGCTTTCTGATCAGCTACATTTTTTCTTTTTTTTCCCCAAACCTGTATCTCTCTTGACCTCCGACCCCACATCTCGTGTCACACGGTGTCCATGGCGACCATGCTGACCAACCACAATCGATAGAACAAAGCGAGTCATCACAGATAAGGCGGCCATGTTGACAGATGCTGTTAAAACAAGAGAAGATTAACTGTTATCTCAGCCTGAATCACTCGATATCCCCTCACTACAGGCTGCTGCTTCAGATGGGGCTTCACGGTCAATGGTAAGCTCAGGGTTCACAGTTTAGCAGCAAGGATTACACTTTGAATTTGGCTCCAAGTTAGCTTTCAGGATGACTATTAAAGTTCTGGGTTGGGGATATCCACAATCTGTAATCCATGTCTGGTATTTCCAGTGAAAGATTGAGTGCTCTCTGAGTGAAAGCAATGGACTGCAGGATGGATCGCTGGTTAGTGAGGGAATCATGGCTGAACACTGATCCTGTAGTTGAAGAATTATCAGCTGGAAGTACAGCTTAGCCCAGGGATTCACCTATAAAACTTCAACAGGGAAATGGAAGATATAGATAAGGCCATCTTGTGCATGCTGACTGGGGTAGACTGATTCAGTGTAATCCCACATTCCAGCTCTGGCCTGTTATCCTGTATAAATTAGATCCAGCCTTTCTGATCTGTTGATGGACCCTTTGCCTCCAGCATCTTTTCAGGCAGTTAGTTCCAGATTTCCAACACCCACCGGATAAAAGAAATATCCTTCAAAGAACAAAGAAAATTACAGCACAGGAACAGGCCCTTCACCCCTCCAAACCTGCATCGACCATGCTATTCGACTGAACTAAAACCCCCCTACCCTTCTGGGGACCATATCTCTCCATCCCCATCCTATTCATGGATTTGTCAAGATGCCCCTCAAAAGTCACTACTGTATCTAGTCCCATTACCTTCCCAGCAACGAGTTCCAGGCACTCACTACTCTCTGCGTAAAAAATCTGCCTCATCCATTTCCTTTAAACCTTGCCCCTCGCACCTTAAAGCTGTGCCCCCTAGAAATTGACTCTTCCACCCTGGGAAAAAGCTTCTGACTATCCACTCTGTCCATGCCTGTCATAATCTTGTAGATTTCTATCAGGTCGCCCCTCAATCTCCGCTGCTCCAGTGAGAACAAACCAAGTTTCTCCAACCTCTCCTCATAGCTAATGCTTTCCATACCAAGCAACATCCTGGTAAATCTTTTCTGTAACCCTCTCCAAAGCCTCCACATCCTTCTGGTAGTGTGGTGACCAGAATTGAACAAGTGCAGCCTAACTAATATTCTATAAAGCTGCAACATGACTTGCCAATTTTTAAACTCAATGACCCGGCTGATGAAGGCAAGCATGCCGAAATCCTTCTTCACTACCTTCTCCAGCTGCATTGCTACTTTCAGTGATCTGTGTATCTGTACCTCTGCCTATCAATAATCTTCAGGGTTCTGTCATTTACAGTATATTTCTTATCTGTATTAGACCTTCCAAAATGCATTACCTTCATCTGTCTTGTTTCTGTGTTCCACAATAAGCAACATTATTGCTGTAAACTAACTTTACTGCTGACACATTTTCTCAACATGAGACGCAGCTGCAAGACATCGATAGCCTTGTTACCACTGACACTAAATGGGCTATCTGACCTTCGACCCAAGGTCAGGAGCCCTCGTGAGGTACAGAGAGTCCCATATTGTGTCTAATACTGGAATCCATTACTACAATCATAAGGATAAAAACGCTTATTCTCTAAATGGTGACAGATTGCAGAGCTCTGAGATACAGAGGGATCTGGGTGTCCCAGTGCATGAATCACAAAAGGCAGGTACAACAAATAATTCAGAAAGATTTTTTTAATTCATTCATGGAACATGGGCATCACAAGCTGGTCAGAATTTATTGCCCATCCATAGCTGCTCAAGGGCAGTTGAGAGTCAACCACATTGCTATGGCTCTGGAATCACATGTAGGCCAGACCAGATAAGGATGGCAGGTCATTATACTAGGAATAGCAAGGTACCTAGCACTGAACCGTGTGGAATACCCACTGGAAACTGTCTTCCGGTCAGGATAGCGCTTGTTGACCAAACCCTTTTAGAGTCATAAAGGTTTACAGCATGGAAACAGGCCTTTTGGCCCAACTTGTCCATGCTGCCCCTTTTTTTAACCAATAAGCTAGTCCCAATTGTCCACATTTGACCCATATCCCTCTATTCCTATCATACCCATGTAACTGTCAAAACACTTTTTAAAAGACAAAATTGTACCTGCCTCTACTACTACCTTACAATGTTAGGATGCAAGACTGGGCGGAGAAGTGGCAGATGGATTTCAACGCAGATTAATGCGTGGTGGTCCATTTGGGAAGGTCTAATGGGATGAAGGAGCATTATATCAAGGCTAGGACTGAACAGTGTAGAACAGCAGAAGGATCTTCGGGTCCGGGTTCACAGGACTCTTAAATCTGCCCCACAAGTGGAGGATGTAGTCAAGAAGGCATATGATGTACTGGCCTTCATTAATCGAGGAATTGAGTTTAGGAGTCGGGAGGTAATGGTGCAACTTTATAAGACCCTTGTCAGACCCCACTTGGAGTGTTGTGCGCAGTTCGGGTCGCCTCACTATAGGAAGGATGTGGAAGCCATTGAGAGAGTGCAGAGGAGATTTACAAGGATGTTGCCTGGATTGGGAGGCATGTCTTATGAAGATAGGTTGAGGGAGCTGGGACTCTTCTCTCTCAACGAAGAGACGAAGGTTGAGAGACGACCTGATAGAGGTTTATAAAATGTTGAGAGGTATAGATAGGGTGGATTCTTGGATTTCCCATGGCTGAAATGGTTGCTACAAGAGGACATAGGTTTAAGGTGCTGGGGGGTAAGTACAGAGGGGATGTTAGGCGTAAGTTTTTCACTCAGAGGGTGGAGAGTGAATGGAATCGGCTGCCGTCGGTGGTGGTAGAGGCGAACTCGCTAGGGTCTTTTAAAGGACTTCTGGATGAGTATATGGGATTTAATGGGATTGGGAGTTATAAATAGGCTTGATAGGTAGGGATATGATCGACACAACTTGTGGGCCAAAGGCCCTGTTTGTGCCATAGTGTTCTATGTTTTATATACCTTTGGCAGCTCGTTCCAGACACTCACCACCCTGTGTGTGAAAAACGTGCCCCTCTGGACTCTTTTGTATCTTTCCTCTCTCACCTTAAAACTATGCCCTCTAGTTTTAGACTCTCCTACCTTTGGGAAAAGATATTGACTATCTCGCTGATCTGTGCCCCTCATTATTTTACAGACGTCTATAAGGCTACCCCTCAGCCTCCTATACTCCAGAGAAAAAAGTCCCAGTCTATCCAGCCTCTCCTTATAACTCAATCCATCAAGTCCCAGTAGCATCCTAGTAAATCTTTTCTGCACTCTTTCTGGTTTAATAATATCCTTTCTATAATACAGCAACCAGAATGTACACAGTATTCCAAGTGTGGTCATTTGTTCCCTGGCTGCTGATGAGCTAATTTGAGATGTAAATTTCCATGAACTTTTTATTTTTTTGAGTTTGTGGAGCATTGGATTGAGATTGGGTAACGGGATTTTCTCATCCCCCAATTCTCCCAATCCCTCTGCTTCAGTCGCTGTTTGGAGAATGGTTCTGATTGGTTAGCAGAAGGATGGCCCTGAATAGTTTGCTGGTGGAAGATAACGTTGAGGATTAGCTGCAAGAGGACAACGTTGATTAGAACATAGGACATAGAACATTAGAGCACAGAACAGGCCCTTCGGCCTTCGATGCTGCGCCGACCAATATAAAAAGCAATGCCCCTCCAAACTAAACCATTCCCTTCTCTTCCATATACTTATCAACTAACCTCTTAAACGCCACCAAACTTGGCGCATCTACAACTGCTGCAGGCAGGGCATTCCACTCCCGAACCACCCTTTGGGTAAAGAACCTACCTCTGATATCCGTCCTATAACTATCACCCCTTAATTTAAAGCTGTGTCCCCTCGTGCTAGCTTTCTCCATCCTAGGAAAAAGGCTATCACTGTCCACCCTATCTAAACCTCTAATCATCTTATATGTTTCAATAAGGTCTCCTCTTAGCCGCCTCCTTTCTAACGAAAACAACCTCAAATCCCTCAGCCTCTCTTCATAAGACCTGGTTAGGTCTTAATTGGTTAGTGGATGTCCCTGATTGGTTCACTGGATAGCAAGCAGCCCTGATTAATTGGCTAGTTGTACCCTGAATGGTGCACTAATTGGTGGATGGCTTTGATTGGTTGGTTTGTTGAAAAATGACTCAGATTGGTTGGCTGACGTGAGGATTTGGTTACCATTGGTTACAGTTGTTGATTTGGATAACTTGTCCAGGTTGGTAAATCTCAGTCCCCCAATAGCAGCGACACTCGGTGATATTCACACAGCTTCGATCCTGTAGAAAGAGATGTTGGGCGCATCGGCAGCCTGGAATAGAGAAGATGTTTGAGTACGTACAAATCATTCCTCAAATATCCCCAATATATCAACACACGACAATGTGACAGTGTGCCGAGGACAGGATTCAGAACAGGAGACACAAGAACAAGAGCAAAAGACAGCTAGGAAAATGCAAAACATGATAGGAGGAGAAATGAAGGGCCAGAGTCAGATAAGGACAGTGGATAACCTCACATTTATCTACATTATCCTGCATCTGCCCTACAGATACCCACACACTCAGCCTGTCCAAATCATACTGAAGCACCTCTGCATCCTCCTCACAGCTCACCCTCCCACCCAACTCTGTATCATATGCAAATCTTAGAACATAGAACATTACAGCACAGAACAGGCCCTTCGGCCTTCGATGTTGCGCCGACCAATATAAAAAGCAATGCCCCTCCAAACTAAACCATTCCCTTCTCTTCCCTATACTTATCAACTAACCTCTTAAACGCCACCAAACTTGGCGCATCTACAACTGCTTCAGGCAGGGCATTCCACTCCCGAACCACCCTTTGGGTAAAGAACCTGCCTCTGATATCCGTCCTATAACTATCACCCCTTAATTTAAAGCTGTGTCCCCTCGTGCTAACTTTTTCCATCCTAGGAAAAAGGCTATCACTGTCCATCCTATCTAAACCTCTAATCATCTTATATGTTTCGATCAGGTCCCCTCTTAGCCTCCTCCTTTCTAACGAAAACAACCTCAATCCCTCAGCCTCTCCTCATAAGACCTGCCCTTCATACCAGGCAACATCCTGGTAAACCTCCTCTGTACCCTCTCCAATGCCTCCACATCTTTCTTATAATGTGGGGACCAGAACTGCACACAATACTCCAAGTGCGGCCGCACTAGCGTTTTGTACAGTTGCAACATGACGTTGCGGCTCCGAAATTCAATCCCTCTACCAATAAAATCCAAGACTCCATATGCCTTCCTAACAACCTTCTCGACCTGACTGCCTACTTTCAGGGATCTATGCACATACACACCAAGATCCCTCTGTTCATCTAAACTACTAAGAATGCTACCATTTGCCCTATACTCTACGCATTTATTATTTCTGCCATAGTGCATTACCTCACACTTTTCCACATTAAACTCCATTTGCCACCTCTCAGCCCAGCTCTGCAACTTGTCCAAGTCCCTCTGCAAACTATAACACCCCTCTTCACTATCTACACTCCACCGACTTTAGTGTCATCTGCAAATTTACTAATCCATCCTTCAATACCCTCATCCAGATCATTTATAAAAATTACAAACAGCAGGGGCCCCAAAACAGACCCCTGAGGTACACACTTGTCACCGAACTCCACGATGAATATCTCCCATCAACCACCACCCTCTGTCTTCTATCTGCTAGCCAATTCCTAATCCAATTGGCTAAATCACCCTCTATCTCATACATCTGCATTTTCTGCAGAAGTCTTCCATGGGCCACCTTATCAAACGCCTTACTAAAGTCCATATTTACCACATCAACCGCCTTACCCCCATCCACCTCTTTGGTCACTTTTTCAAAAAACTCAATGAGGTTAGTAAGGCACGACCTACCCTTCACAAAACCATGCTGACTATCCCCAATCAATTCATTTCTCTCAAAATAACTATAAATCCTGTCCCTAATTATTCTCTCCAATACTTTGCCCACAACAGAACTAAGACTCACTGGCCTATAATTCCCTGGAAGGTCTCTCTTCCCCTTCTTAAACAATGGGACCACATTCGCTATCCTCAGTTTCTCAAGTCCCAGCAACATCCTTGTGAACCTTCTCTGCACTCTTTCTACCTTATTTACATTCTTCCTGTCATTCGGTGACCAAACCTGTACACAATACTCTAAATTCGGCCTCACTAGTGCCTTATATAACCTTACCATAACACTCCTATCTACGAACCAGCTTTCTATCCATCTCAAGACATTACCTACAATCCCATGTGCTTGAACGTTACATGGTAGATTGTTATGTGAGACCTTGTCAAAAGCCTCTCAAAATCTCAATAAACAATATCCACTGGTTCTCCTCCCTGAACTCCATTAGTTACATCCTCAAAAAATTCCAATAGATTTGTCAAGCATGATTTCCCTTGTGTAAATCCATGCTGACTATGTCTGATTATCCCACTGCCTTCCCAATGCTGAGTTATGGAAGCCTTGATAATGGACTCCAGCGACTTCCCCAGTACCGACATTAGTCTCACTAGTCTGTCCCTAATCAGTCCTTACCTTACTAAATGTCCATGGATCCTGTCTTTCACAATACCTTCTAACAACTTACCCATCATAGATGTGAGGTTCACTGGCCTGTAGTTCCCAGGCTTTTCCCTGCAGCCCTTTTTAAACAAAGGCACAACATTTGCCACTCTCCAACCTTCAGGCTCCTCACTGGTGGCTGTCGTCGATTCAAACATCTCTGCTAGGGGACCCGCAATTTCCTCCCAGCCTCCCACAGCATCTTAGGGTACACTTTATTAAGTTTATTTAGACTTTCAGACAGCTTTCGACAAGGTCTCACATAACAGACTGCTCTGTACAACAGACAGGAACTTACAGGCCTGTTAACCTAAATTCAGCCATTGGCAAGACTTTAGATTCCATTATTAAAGATGAGATTGCAGAGTTTTTGCAAGTGTATGATAAAATAATAGTGAGTCAGCATGGCTTTGTCAAGTGGAGGTCATATTTGACAAATCTGTTAGAATTCTTTAAGGAGGTAACAAAGAAGTTAGATAAAGGAGAACTAGTGGATGTGATTTCCAGGAGGCCTTTGATAACAGGACATAGACATATATTACGACAGCAGAAACAGGCCCTTCGGCCCACAAGATGTGCCAATCACATCAGTACCTACCAGGCCATAGAACTCCCAATCCCATTAACTCCCATGTACTCATCCAGAAGTCTCTTAAAAGATCCCAGCGAGTTCGCCTCTACCAACACTGACGGCAGCCGATTCCATTCACTCACCATCCTCTGAGTGAAAAACTTACCTCTAACATCTCCTCAGTACTTGCCTGCCAGCATAGAACATAGAACAATACAGCACAAACAGGCCCTTCAGCCCATGAGTTGCGCCGATCACATCTACCAATCCACAGACCTATCTATAACCCCCTATCCTATTCTTTTCCATATACTCATCCAGAAGTCTCTTAAAAGACCCCAGTGAGTTTGCCTCAACAACCTCCGACGGCAGTCGGTTCCATTCACTCACCACCCTCTGAGTGAAAAACCTACCCCTGACATCTCCTTTGTATTTGCTTCCCTGCACCTTAAATCTGTGTCTTCTCGTAGTGACCATTTCCGCTCGGGGAAATAGTCTCTGAGAGTCCACCCTATCTATTCCTCTCAACATTTTATAAACCTCTATCAGGTCGCCTCTCAACCTACGTCTCTCCAGTGAGAAGAGTCCCAGCTCCCTCAACCTATCTTCATAAGGCCTGCCTCCCAATCCAGGCAGCATCCTTGTAAATCTCCTCTGAACTCTCTCAATAGCCTCTACATCCTTCCTATAATGAGGCGACCAGAACTGTACACAATACTCCAACTGGGGTCTGACAAGAGTCTTATAGAGCTGCATCATTACCTCCTGATTCCTAAACTCTATTCCTCGATTAATGAAGGCCAATACACCATACGCCTTCTTGACCACTTCCTCCACCTGCAAGGCCAATTTAAGAGTCCTATGGACCCGGACCCCAAGATCTTCTGCTCCTCAACACAGCTAAGACTCCTACCCTTGACATTATACTGCTTCATCCCATTGGTCCTACCTAACTGGCAGCTTCTGACATCCCTCCAGACTATCCACAACATCACGAACTTTCGTATCGTCAGCGAACTTACTAACCCATCCCTCTACTTCCTCATCCGGGTCATTTATGAAAATGACAAACAGCAGGGGTCCCAGAACAGATCCCTGGTGCACTCCACTGGTGACCGACCTCCACGCAGAAAAAGACCCATCCACAACCACTCTCTGCCTTCTGCAGGCAAGAACTCATTAAGAATTTAGCAACACCAATTTTAAATCCAACCGATTTATTTGATAGTAAATTTGCGAGCTTTTGACACTCTGTGTCTTCGTCAGGCAAATGCAGTGTTCTGGTCTGCAATAGCACACATCAGCACAGACAGTCAGAGATTGCTGATTAGAATGCGAATCCTTACATCTAACCTGCTGTTCAAGTGTTAAAGTGGCTAACAATGTGTGTGAAGGGAATCCTGAGCATTGGTTAGAAAATTGTGTATTTTCTCCAGACAGCACAGTAAGTGAGGTTTTTTGCTAACCCAGGCAAGTTACGGGGGTTACAGATAGTGTGTCATGAAGCCAAGATCCCTACATATACACAGAGTGTCGAAAGCTCGCAAATTTACTATCAAATAAATCGGTTGGATTTAAAATTGGAGTTGCTAGATTCTTACTGAGTTCTTACTACCCCTGTCCAACGCTGGCATCTCTACATCATGTTCTGCAGGCAAGCCAGTTCTGGATCCACAAGGCCAAAGCTCCTTGGATCCCATGCCCTCTCACCTTCTCAAGAAGTCTTGCATGGGGGACCGTATCAAATGCCTTGCTGAAATCCATGTAAACTACGTCCACTGCTCTTCCTTCGTCAACGTGTTCAGTCACATTTTCGAAGAACTCAACTAGGCTCGTAAGGCACGATCTGCCCTTAACAAAGCAGTGTTGACTATTTCTGATCATACTGAATTTCTCTAAATGCTCATAAATCCTGTCCCTCAGAATCCTCTCCATCAACTCACCGACCACTGAGGTCAGACTCACTGGTCGGTAATTGCCTGGGCTATCCTGTTCGCCTTCTTGAAAATAGGCACCAGATCCGCAATCCTCCAATCTTCCAGAACCTCTCCTGTCTCCATGGATGACGCAAAGATCATCGCCAGGGGCTCTGCAATCACTTCCCTCACCTCCCACAGTAACCTGGGGTACATCCCATCGGATCCGGCTTCTTATCTACCTTGATGGAATTTAACAGTTCCAACACATCCTCTTTCTTAATGTCCACATACTCAATCTTTTCAGTTTGCTGCAATCCTGCAGTATAACCCCCCAGATCACTTTCCACTCTGAATACTGAGGCAAAGTACTTATTAAGCCATTTCTTCTGGTTCCACACAGACTTTTCCCCCTTCACCTTTTATAGGTCCTATTCCTTGTCTTCTCATTAGAACAATACAGCACAAACAGGCTCTTCGGCCCACGAGCTGCGCCGATCACATCTACCAATCCACAGACCTATCTATAACCCCCTATCCTATTCTTTTCCATATACTCATCCAGAAGTCTTTTAAAAGACCTCAGCGAGTTTGCCTCAACAACCTCCGACAGCAGCCGATTCCATTCACTCACCACCCTCTGAGTGAAAAACTTACCCCTGACATCTCCTCTGTATTTGCCTCCCTGCACCTTAAATCTGTGTCCTCTCGTAGTGATCATTTCAGCTCGGGGAAATAGTCTCTGAGAGTCCACCCTATCTATTCCTCTCAACATCTTATAAACCTCTAACAAGTCGCCTCTCAACCTACGTCTCTCCAGTGAGAAGAGTCCCAGCTCCCTCAACCTATCTTCATAAGGCCTGCCTCCCAATCCAGGCAGCATCCTTGTAAATCTCCTCTGAACTCTCTCAATAGCCTCTACATCCTTCCTATAGTGAGGCGACCAGAACTGCGCAAAATACTCCAACTGGGGTCTGACAAGAGTCTTATAGAGCTGCATCATTATCTCATGACTCCTAAACTCTATTCCTCGATTAATGAAGGCCAGTACACCGTACACCTTCTTGTACTTTATAGGCCGCCCAATAGTGACAGGGATGTTGAGGTGCAGATAGGGAAACAGATCCCGGAGAAATGTAGAAATAACAGAATTGTCATGATCGAAGACTTTAATTTTCCAAATATCGACTGGAATGTCTCCAGGGTAAGGTGTTTGGATAGGGAGGAGTTTGTTAGGTGTGTTCAGGAGGGTTTCCTGACACAGTACGTGGATAAGCCTACGAGAGGAGAGGCTGCACTTGACCTGGTGCTGGCTAATGAACCAGGACAGGTGATGGATCTCACGGTAGGAGAGTATCTCGGGAATGGTGATCATAATTCTATCTCCTTCACGATAGCATTGGAAAGGGATTGGATCAGTCAGGATAAGAAGGTGTTTATCTGGAGTAAGGGGAAATATGAAGATATCAGGCAGAAAATTGGAAGAGTAAACTGGAAGGAGGTGTTGTTGGGGAAAAGTACTGAAGGAAGGTGGCGGATTTTCAAGGAATGTTTGTCTGGAGCTCTGCACGACAACGTTCCGGTGAGACAAGGAGGTTTTGGTAAGTCGAGAGAACCATGGTGCACAAAGTTAGGAAGAAAAGAAAGTTGTACAATAGGTTCAGGGAGCTAGGGGATGTTAAGAATCTAGAGGCGTATAAGACTTGTAGAAGGGAGCTTAAAAAGGAAATTAGAAGAGCCAGAAGGGGTCACAAGAAGGCTTTGGCAGGTAGGATTAAGGAGACTCCTAAGGCCTTCTACAAATATGTGAAAAGTAAAAGAATGACCCCCTCACTCTGGAGTCCCCTATTAACACAGCCCTTCTCTTTACTTTTTGGAAGTACTGGATCGGGCTCAGCTCCAGAGACGCGGCTACTGCTGCCTCCCCCAGGTGAGCTGTCCCCTCCAGCAGCACTCAGACACGAGTACTTGTTATGAAGGGGGACATCCACCGTGGTGCTCTCCATCACACCAGCTTTCCTCTTCCTAACAGTTACCCATTTGCCTTCCTCCCGGTGCCCCGGTGTGACCACTTGCTGGTAGCTCCTGTCGATTGCCTTCTCATTCTCTCTATTGAGACGAAGGTCCTCGAGCTGCAGTTCCAATTCCTTAACCCGGTCCCTTAGGATCCGCAGCTCCTCACACCGAGCACAGACATGGATGTCTGGGAGACCAGGAGCCTCCAGGACCTCCCACATATTGCACTGGCTACAATATACTTGCCTCAGAGTCATAATTGTTTCTATTCAGAAATGATGTAGAGATGCCAGTGTTGGACTGGGGTAAACTCAGTAAAGTTTTACAACACCAATTTACTATCAAATAAATTGGTTGGATTTAAAAATGGTGTTGTAAAACTTTACTGACTCTCTTTTCAGAAATACAGGAGAGAAAAAGGTAATTAAAAAAAACTTATAAACTTACCCTGTCTCACCCTTTTGCTTAAGCCCTGAGAGCCAAAGCCCTTACAGCTCACCAAACAAAAAACAAACTTACCCCTGCTCTTCCTCAGTCTCTTTCTCTTTTTTTTTAGGTTAGAGGATGGGGGAGGGTGGGATACTCGACCTACATAGAGTATCGGGATTCCTCACCAGTCCAATTTATGTTGAGGGAAAAAAATACCCAGGCCCCTTTGCAAAAACTCCTTCCTGTTTCCGGTTTTAAATTAAAAAACTCCAGAAGTTAGTTTAAAAGGAAAAATCTCTCCAGCTTACCTCAAGCTCTCCACTCACAAATCGCTGCCTCTCTGCTTGGCTCCCAAGGTGCCGCATAGGAAACTGTTAAATAAGTTAAGTGCCCATGGTATTAAGGGTAAGATCTTTACATGGATAGAGGATTGGCTGATTGGCAGAAGGCAGAGAGTGAGAATAAAAGGATCTTTCTCAGGATGGCAGTCAGTGACTAGTGGTGTACCTCGGGGGTCAGTGCTGGGACCACAACTTTTCACAATATACATTAACGATCTGGAGGAAGGAACTGAAGGCATTGTTGCTAAGTTTGCGGATGATACAAAGATATGTAGAGAGACAGGGAGTATTGAGAAAGCGGGGGGGCTGCAGAAGGATTTGGACAGGTTAGGAGGGTGGGCAAAGAAGGAGCAGATGGCATCATAGAGGTTTAAGCATGGAAATAGGGCCTTAGGTCCAACCTGTCCATGCTGCCCTTTTTTGTTTGGAATACAGTGTGGAAAAGTATGAGGTTATGCACTTTGGAAGGAGGAATGGAGGCATAGACTGTTTTCTAAATGGGGAAATACTTAGGAAAACAGAAACACAAAGGGATTTGAGAATCATTGTTCAAGATTCTCTTAAGGTTAACGTGCAGGTTCAGTCGGCAGTTAGGAAGGCAAATGCAATGTTAGCATTCATGTCGAGAGGGTTAGAATACAAGAGCAGGAATGGACTGTATAAGGCTTTGATCATGTCCTATTTGGAGGACTATGAGCAGTTTTGGGCCCCGTGTCTAAGGAAGGATGTGCCGGCCTTGGAAAGGGTCCAGAGGAGGTTCACAAGAATGATTCCTGGAATGAAGAGCTTGTCGTCTGAGGAACGGTTGAGGACTCTGGGTCTGTACTTGTTGGAGTTTAGAAGGACAAGGGGGGGGATCTTATTGAAACTTACAGGATACTGCGAGGCCTGGATAGAGTGGGTGTGGAGAGGGTGTTTCCACTCGTAGGAAAAAATCGGACCAGAGGCACAACCTCAGGCTAAAGGGACAATCCTTTAAAACAGAAATGAGGAGGAATTTCTTCAGCCAGAGAATGGGGAATCTGTGGAACTCTTTGCTGCAGAAGGATGTGGAGACCAAGTCACTGAGTGTCTTTAAGGCAGAGATAGATAGGTGCTTGAACTAATAAAGGGATCAGGGATTATGGGGAAAAGGCAGAAGAATGGGGATGAGAAAAATATCAGCTGTGATTGAATGGCAGAGCAGATTCAATGTGCCTAGTGGCCTAATTCTACTCCGATGTGTTATGGAGTAGAATTACTCCATATTATACTGGCTGTGAGTATTTATTGCCCATCCCAAATTGCTCTTGAACTGAGAGTTTTGTCTGACTATTTCAAAGGGCATTTCAGAATGAGCTACATTGCTGTCGCTCTGGAGTCACACGAAGGCTAGACTGGGTAAAGACAGCATATCAAAGTATTGAGTATAAAAGTTGGAGTGTTATGGTGAGGTTGTATAAGAAATTGATGAGGCCGAATTTAGAGTATTATGTGCAGTTTTGGTTTCCTAATTACAGGAAGGAGTGCAGAAAATGTTTACAAGGATGTTGCCGGGACTTGAGAAACTGAATTACAGAGAGAGATTGAATAGGTTAGGACTTTATTCCCCAGAGTGTAGAAGAATGAGGGGAGATTTGATAGAGGTGTATAAGATTTTGATGGGTATCGATAGAGTGAATGCAAACAGACTTTTTCCACTGAGGCTTGGGGAGAAAAAAACCAGAGGGCATGGGTTAAGGGTGAAAGGGGAAAAGTTTAAAGGGAATATTGGGGAGGGCTTTTTCACACAGAGAGTGGTGGGAGTGTGGAATGAGCTGCCGGATAAAGTGGTAAATGCGGGGTCACTTTTAACATTTAAGAAAAACTCGGACAGGTTCATGGATGAGAGGGGTGTGGAGGGATATGGTTCAAGTGCAGGTCAGTGGGACTAGGCAGAAAAATGGTTCAGCACAGACAAGAAGGGCCAAAAGGCCTGTTTCTGAGCTGTAATTTTGTATAGTTCTATAGTTCCATTTCCCTCCTAAGGGACATCAGTGAACGAGATGGGTTTTTCCAACAATCCACCATAGAACAATACAGCACAGAACAGGCCCTTCGGCCCTCGATGTTGCGCCGACCAAAATAAAAAGCAATGCCCCTCCTAACTAAACCATTCCCTTCTCTTCCATATACTTATCAATTAACCTCTTAAACGCCACCAAACTTGGCGCATCTACAACAGCTGCAGGCAGGGCATTCCACTCCCTAATCACTCTTTGAGTAAAGAACCTACCTCTGATATCCGTCCTATAACTCATACCCCTTAATTTAAAGCTGTGTCCCCTCGTGCTAGCTTTCTCCATCCTAGGAAAAAGGCTATCACTGCCACCCTATCTAAACCTCTAATCATCTTATATGTTTCAATAAGGTCTCCTCTTAGCCGCCTTCTTTCTAACGAAAACAACCTCAAATCCCTCAGCCTCTCTTCATAAGACCTGCCCTCCATCCCAGGCAACATCCTGGTAAACCTCCTCTGTACCCTCCAATGCCTCCACATCTTTCTTATAATGTGGGGACCAGAACTGCACACAATACTCCAAGTGCGGCCGCACTAGAGTTTTGTAAAGTTGCAACATGATGCTGCGGCTCCTAAATTCAATCCCCCTACCAATAAAAGCTAAGACTCCATATGCCTTCTTAACAACTTTATCCACTTGACTGCCTACTTTCAGGGATCTATTGACACATACACCCAGATCCTTCTGTTCCTCAACACTATTAAGAGCCCTACCATTAGCCCTATACTCTACACATTTATTGTTCCTGCCAAAGTGCATTACCTCACACTTTTCCACATTAACTCCATTTGCCACCTCTCGGCCCAGCTCTGCAACTTGTCCAAGTCACTCTGTAAACTAAAACACTCCTCTTCACTATCTACCACACCACCAACTTTAGTATCATCTGCAAATTTACTGATCCATCCCTCAATACCCTCATCCAGATCATTTATAAAAATTACAAACAGCAGGGGCCCCAAAACAGACCCTGAGGCACACCACTCGTCACCGAACTCCACGATGAATATCTCCCATCAACCACCACCCTCTGTCTTCTATCTGCCAGCCAATTCCTAATCCAATTAGCTAAATCACCCTCTATTCCACACATCTGCATTTTCTGTAGAAGTCTTCCATGGGCCACCTTATCAAACGCCTTACTAAAGTCCATATATACTACATCAACCGCCTTACCCCCATCCACCTCTCTGGTCACTTTCTCAAAAAACTCAATGAGGTTAGTAAGGCATGACCTACCCTTCACGAAACCATGCTGACTATCCCCAATCAATTCATTTCTCTCTAAATAACTATAAATCCTATCCCTAATAATTCTCTCCAATACCTCGCCCACAACAGAAGTAAGACTCACTGGCCTATAATTCCCTGGAAGGTCTCTCTTCCCCTTCTTAAACAATGGGACCACATTCGCTATCCTCCAGTCCTCCGGAACCACACCCGTAACCAACGAGGACCTGAAGATCAGAGCCAGAGGCTCTGCATCTCCTCTCTAGCCTCCCAGAGAATTCTAGGGTAAATCCCGTCCGGCCCAGGACTGAGCTGAGACTGCGCTGAGATTAGAAACAGGAGAGGAGAGGTCACCCTGTTGGGAGTCTTTTACAGACCTCCTAATAGTTCTAGAGAGGTTGAGGAAAGGATTGCAAAGTCAATTCTGATTAGGAGTGAAAGTAGTAGGGTAATTTCACGAGAAGATGTTGGCTGATAGGATTAAGGAGAATCCTAAAGCTTTCTTTCGATATGTTAAGAATAGAAGATTGGTTAGGGCAAGATTAGGGCCAGTCATAGACAGCAGTGGGAAGTTGTGCGTGGAGCCTGAAGAGATTGGCGAGGCACTGAATAAATATTTCTCTTCGGTATTCACGCAGAGTGCTGGAAATGTAGCTATGGAGAACACTGAGGTACAGGGTTGCAAACTGGGAAGTATTGAAGTAGATAGGGAGGATGTGTTAGAAATTCTCGAGGGTTTGAAGTTGGATAAGTCCCCTGGGCCGGACGGGATTTACCCTAGGATTCTCTGGGAGGCAAGAGAGGAGATTGCAGAGCCTCTGGCTCTGATCTTCAGGTCCTCGTTGGTTACGGGTGTGGTTCCGGAGGACTGGAGGATGGCGAATGTGGTCCCATTGTTTAAGAAGGGGAAGAGAGACCTCCTGGGAATTATAGGCCAGTGAGTCTTACTTCTGTGGTGGGCAAGGTATTGGAGAGAATTATTAGGGATAGGATTTATAGTTATTTAGAGAGAAATGAATTGATTGGGGATAGTCAGCATGGTTTCGTGAAGGGTAGGTCATGCCTTACTAACCTCATTGAGTTTTTTGAGAAAGTGACCAGAGGGGTGGATGGGGGTAAGGCGGTTGATGTAGTATATATGGACTTTAGTAAGGCTTTTGATAAGGTGGCCCATAGCCTGAGCCAGACAGGTTCTCCCCCTCGGGTACAGCGGTCTTCTGGCCAGGGGCGCCAGCGCTCCCGAGAGACTTTCGCCCCCACGCCTCTGAGGCAAGAGGCCCTACCCATTAGCCCCATATACTCTACACATTTACTTGTTCATGCCAAAGAATTACCTCCCACTGTTCAACATTAAACTCCATCTTGCCACTCTCGGGCCCAGCTCTGCAACTTGTCCAAGTCACTCGGTAAACTAAAACACCCCTCTTCACTTATCTAAACACTCCACCAAACTTTGTATATCTGCAAATTTATGATCCATCCCTCAAACCCTCATCCAGATCATTTATAAAAATTACAAACAGCAGGGGCCCCAAAACCAGCCCCTGAGGCACCACCACTCGTAACCGAAACTCCACGATGATATCTCCCATCAACACCACCCTCTGCTTCTATCTGCCAGCCAATTCCTAATTACAATTAGCTAAATCACCCTCTATCCACACATCTGCATTTTCTGTAGTAAGGTCTTCCATGGCCACATATCAAACGCCTTACTAAAGTCCATATATACTACATCAACCGCCTTACCCCCATCCACCTCTCTGGTCACTTTCTCAAAAAACTCAATGAGGTTAGTAAGGCATGACCTACCCTTCACGAAACATGCTGACTATCCCAATCAATTCATTTCTCTCTAAATAACTATAAATCCTATCCTAATAATTCTCTCCAATACCTTGCCCACCACAGAAGTAAGACTCACTGGCCTATAATTCCGAAGGTCTCTCTCCCCTTCTTAAACAATGGGACCACATTCGCTATCCTCCAGTCCTCCGGAACCACACCCGTAACCAACGAGGACCTGAAGATCAGAGCCAGAGGCTCTGCAATCTCCTCTCTTGCCTCCCAGAGAATCCTAGGGTAAATCCCGTCCGGCCCAGGGGACTTATCCAACTTCAAACCCTCGAGAATTTCTAACACATCCTCCCTATCTACTACAATACTTCCCAATTTGCAACCCTGTACCTCAGTGCTCTCCATAGCTACATTTCCAGCACTCTGCGTGAATAAATATTATAGGACGGATATCAGAGGTAGGTTCTTTACTCAAAGAGTGATTAGGGAGTGGAATGCCCTGCCTGCAGCTGTTGTAGATGCGCCAAGTTTGGTGGCGTTTAAGAGGTTAATTGATAAGTATATGGAAGAGAAGGGAATGGTTTAGTTTGGAGGGGCATTGCTTTTTATTTTGGTCGGCACAACATCGAAGGCCGAAGGGCCTGTTCTGTGCTGTATTGTTCTATGTTCTATGTTCTATTATTTCCCTGAGCTGAAATGGTCACTACGAGAGGACACATATTTAAGATGCACGGAAGCAATTACAGAGGGGATGTTAGGGGTAAGTGTTTCACTTAGAGGGTGGTGAGTGAATGGAATCGGCTGCCATCAGAGGTGGTAGAGACAAACTCACTGGGGTTTTTTAAAAGACTTCTGGATGAGTATATGGAAACGAATGGGATAGGGGGTTATAGATAGGTCTGTGGATTGGTAGATGTGATCGGCGCAACCCATGGGCCGAAGGGCCTGTTTGTGCTGTATTGTTAAAAAAAAACGCTCCATCCCAGGCAGTATCCTGGTGAATTTCCTCTGTACCCCATCCAGTGCAATAATATCCTTCCGATAAGAATATCCTTCGTTTGATAAGGTCCCACATGCAAGGCTTCTGGAGAAGGTGAGAGGGCATGGGATCCAAGGGGCTTTGGCCTCAGGGATCCAGAACTGGCTTGCCGGCAGAAGGCAGAGAGTGGTTGTGGATGGGTCTTGTTCTGCATGCAGGTCAGTAACCAGTGGAGTGCCCCAGGGATCTGTTCTGGGACCCCTGCTGTTTGTCATTTTCATAAATGACCTGGATGAGGAAGTGGAGGGATGAGTTAGCAAGTTCGCCGACGATACAAAGATCGGTGGTGTTGTGGATGGTCTGGAGGGATGCCAAAAGTTGCAGCGGGACATAGACAGGATGCAAGACTGGGCGGAGAAGTGGCAGATGGACTTCAACGCAGATAAATGTGTAGTGGTCCATTTTGGCAGGAATAATGGGATGAAGGAGTACAATATAAGGGGTAGGAGTCTTAGCTGTGTTGTAGAGCAGAAGGATCTCGGGGTCCGAGTCCATAGGACTCTTAAATCGGCCTCGCAGGTGGAGGAAGTGGTCAAGAAGGCGTACGGTGTACTGGCCTTCATTAATCAAGGAATAGAGTTTAGGAGTCAGGAGGTAATGATGCAGCTCTATAAGACTCTTGTCAGACCCCAGTTGGAGTATTGTGCGCAGTTCTGGTCACCTCATTATAGGAAGGATGTAGAGGCTATTGAGAGGGTTCAGAGGAGATTTACAAGGATGCTGCCTGGATTGGGAGGCAGGCCTTATGAAAATAGGTTGAGGGAGCTGGGACTCTTCTCACTGGAGAGACGTAGGTTGAGAGGCGACCTGATAGAGGTTTATAAAATGTTGAGAGGAATAGATTGGGTGGACTCTCAGAGACTATTTCCCCGAGCTGAAATGGTCACTACGAGAACACAGATTTAAGGTGCAGGGAAGCAAATACAAAGGAGATGTCAGGGGTAGGTTTTTCACTCAGAGGGTGGTGAGTGAATGGAACCGACTGCCATTCGGAGGTTGTTGAGGCAAACTCACTGGGATCTTTTAAGAGATTTCTGGACGAGTATATGGAAAAGAATAGGATAGGGGGTTATCGATAGGTCTGTGGATTGGTAGATGTGATCGGCGCAACTCGTGGGCTGAAGGGCCTGTTTGTGCTGTATTGTCTATGTTCTATGTTCTAAATAACATGCCCTTCTGCCTTCAGAGATCTGTGGACAAACACTCCAAGGTCCCTTTGTTTCACAGAACTTCCTAGTGTCCTACCATTCATTAAATGCTTCCTTGTCCAATTACTCTTTCCAAGGGGTGGCACGGTAGCAGAGTGATTAGCACTGCTGCTTTACGACTTGGGTTCGATTCCCAGCTCAGGTCACTGTCTGTGTGGAGTTTGCACATTCTCCTCGTGCCTGTGTGGGTTTTCTCTGGGTGCTCTGGTTTCCTCCCACAGTCCAAAGATGTGCGGGTTAGGTTGATTGGCCATGCTAAAATTGTCCCATAGTGTCCTGAGATGCATAGGTTAGAGGGATTAGTGGATAAAATACGTAAGGATATGGAGGTAGGACTGGGTGGGATTGTGGTCAGTGGAGACTTGATGCTTTTTTACTGTAGAGTTTCTATGATTTCAAAGTGTATCATCTCACATTTTTCAGAGTTAAATTCCGCCTAACATTTATCTGCCCATCTGACCATTCTGTCTACGTCACCTTGTAGCCCAGGACCCTCCGCCTCACTGTTAACTATGCAGCCAATCTTTGTGTCATCCACAAACTTAGTAATCCTATCCCCACATAGTATCAATGTTGTTTATATAAATGATAAATAACAGGGGTCCAACACAGATCCCTGTAGTACGCCACTGGACACCGCCTTCCAGTCACTAAAGCAGCTTCTGTCATCACTCTCTGTCTCCTATAACTCAGCCCATTTTGAATCCAGTTTATCAAATTACCCTTGTTCCCGTGTTCTTTACAAGTCTCACATGTGGGACATTGTCAAAGGCTTTGCTAAAATCCATATAAACTACATCAACCGCACTCCCCTTGTCTACACACCTGGTCACCTCTTCAAAAAATTCAATCAAATGTTAGGCATGACCTCCCCCTGATGAAGCCATGCTGACTCTCCAAATGGAGATAGATTCTCTCCTCTGGAGGTTTCTCCAATAGTTTTCCTTCCACTGAGACTCAATGTCAATTTGCTCAAGAACCTCTCAGTCTTTCTGTCTGAATTCCAGGCTATCGTTCTCATAGGTGTGAAATATTCACTCAACACCCGACCAATGTCCTTTGCTTCATCCACAGATATCCCCCTTGCTCCCTAATGATCCCTACTCTTTCCTTGGTTGTCCTCTACCCATGAATATACTTATAGAATATCTTGGGATTTTTCTTACTTTTACCAGCCAGAGCTTTCTCATATCCCCTCTGCATTCCGAATTGCTTTCTTAAGTTCCACCTTGCACTTTCTATACTCCATTGATTCTCTCTCCAGCCTCTCACTCCTCTAACCCCTCCCCCAGCCTCTCCCTTCCCAAATCCCTTGTTTCCCCAGCATCTCTCTCCCCCAATGTCTCCCCCAGCCTCTTGCTCCCCCCAGCCTCCCACTTCCCCAGCTTCTCAATCCCCCACCCCCTCACTCCCCCAGCCTCCCAGTCCCCCACCCCATCGCTCCCCCAGTCTCTCTCCCCCCTCCAGCTTCCTACTCCCCCGACACTGTCTCCCCTACTCTCCAGGATTTGCCTGTTGATGTGACATCTCGTACCACATTCCTTTTCATCTGAGCCATCTTGACAGTCAGGTTGGAGATTGCATACTTGATGTAGAGCAATGCACTCTCCGCTGGCACAGAGGAACTGTTTCACAGAGCACGGGCTGGTGGGGAGAACCTGAGCAGAACCACTCGGTGTCGGAGTAACTGAGGAAGGGATAGAGCCTAAAACAAAGCCAGGAACCAATGAGAATTCAACAGCAAAACATACATTTATATAGCACCCTCAACCTAATAAACCATCTAATTGGTTCACTTGCAAACAAAACGCTGCATAGGGAAGTAAAATATAACATTCCTTCTGGAGATGGGAGGTAGACAGAAAGCAGGGACTTTAGTCTCTGTTGATTCCTGGATCTACAAAGGCATTTGAAAAAATGGCAGAGTAAAGGTTCAAAGGATTGAGAAGAGTTTGTGACAATATATTAGCTCAAATTGAGGAGTGTTTATCGGATAGGTAATAGAGCGAGCATAAATGGGCCATTTGAGAGCCCTCCCCCTGTGATTATGGTGTGTGAGTGTGAGGCATCCATCACCGCACCCCACCTCCCCACAACCCACACTTAGATTCTGCGCAAAGGGATTGCATTTATCTTCTTAACCACCTTACTGACCCGCCTCATTAGAACATTAGAACATTACAGCACAGAACAGGCCCTTCGGCCTTCGATGTTGCGCCGACCAATATAAAAAGCAATGACCCTCCAAACTAAACCATTCCCTTCTCTTCCATATACATATCAACTAACCTCTTAAACGCCATCAAACTTGGCGCATCTACAAATGCCGCAGGCAGGGCATTTCACTCCCGAACCACCCTTTGGGTAAAGAACCTACCTCTGATATCCATCCTATAACTATCACCCCTTAATTTAAAGCTGTGTCCCCTCGTGCTAGCATTCTCCATCCTAGGAAAAAGGCTATCACTGTCCGCCCTATCTAAACCTCTAATCATCTTATATGTTTCGATTAGGTCCCCTCTTAGCCTCCTCCTTTCTAACGAAAACAACCTCAAATCCCTCAGCCTCTCTTCATAAGACATGCCCTCCATACCAGGCAACATCCTGGTAAACCTCCTCTGTACCCTCTCCAATGCCTCCACATCTTTCTTATAATGTGGGGACCAGAATTGCACACAATACTCCAAGTGTGGCCGCACTAGAGTTTTGTACAGTTGCAACATGACGTTGCGGCTTCGAAATTCAATCCCCTACCAATAAAAGCTAAGACTCCATATGCCTTCTTAACAACCTTATCGACTTGATTGCCAACTTTCAGGGGTCTATGCACATATACACCAAGATCCCTCTGTTCATCAACACTATTAAGAGTCCTACCATTAGCCCTATACTCTACACATTTGTTATTCCTGCCAAAGTGAATTACCTCACACTTTTCCACATTAAACTCCATTTGCCACCTCTCGGCCCAGCTCTGCAACTTGTCCAAGTCTCTTTGCAAACTATAACACCCCTCTTCGCTATCTACCACTCCTCCGACTTTGGTGTCATCTGCAAATTTACTAATCCATCCTTCAATACCCTCATCCAGATCATTTATAAAAATTACAAACAGCAGGGGACCCAAAACAGACCCCTGAGGTACACCACTTGTCACCGAACTCCACGATGAATAATTTCCATCAACCACCACCCTCTGTCTTCTATCTGCTAGCCAATTCCTAACCCAATTAGGTAAATCACCCTCTATCCCATACATCTGCATTTTCTGCAGAGGTCTTCCATGGGCCACCTTATCAAACGCCTTACTAAAGTCCATATATACTACATCAACCGCCTTACCCCCATCCACCTCTTTGGTCACTTTTTCAAAAAACTCAATGATGTTAGTAAGGCATGACCTACCCTTCACGAAACCATGCTGACTATCCCCAATCAATTCATTTCTCTCTAAATAACTATAAATCCTATCCCTAATAATTCTCTCCAATACTTTGCCCAAAACAGAAGTAAGACTCACTGGCCTATAATTCCCTGGAAGGTCTCTCTTCCCCTTCTTGAACAATGGGACCACATTCGCTATCCTCCAGTCCTCCAGAACCACACCCATAACCAACGACGACCTGAAGATCAGAGCCAGAGGCTCTGCAACCGCCTCTCTTGCCTCCCAGAGAATCCTAGGGTAAATCCCGTCTGGCCCAGGGGACTTATCCAACTTCAAACCCTCGAGAATATCTAGCACATCCTCCCTATTTACTTCAATACTTTCCAGTTTGCAACCCTGTACCTCAGTGTTCTCCATAACTACATTTATATCTGCCTGTGTGAATACCGAAAAGAAATATTTATTAAGTGCCTTTCCAATCTCTTCAGGCTCCACGCACAACTTCCCACTGCTGTCTATGACTGGCCCTAATCTTGTCCTAACCAATCTTCTATTCTTAACATATCTAAAGAAAGCTTTAGGGTTCTCCTTCCGCCCACGAGTTGCGCCGATCACATCTACCAATCCACAGACCTATCTATAACCCCCTATCCTATTCTTTTCCATATACTCATCCAGACGTCTCTTAAAAGACACCAGTGAGTTTGCCTCAACAACCTCCGACGGCAGTCGGTTCCATTCACTCACCACCCTCTGAGTGCAAAACCTACCCCTGACATCTCCTTTGTATTTGCTTCCCTGCACCTTAAATCTGTGTCCTCTCATAGTGACCATAAGAAAGATGTGGAAGCATTGGAAAGGGTGCAGAGGAGGTTTACCAGGATGTTGCCTGGTATGGTGGGAAGGCCTTATGA
The DNA here is from genome assembly GCA_024679065.1 of Sphyrna mokarran. NCBI lineage: Eukaryota > Metazoa > Chordata > Chondrichthyes > Carcharhiniformes > Carcharhinidae > Sphyrna > Sphyrna mokarran. The sequence continues at coordinate 407,717 of JAGIQG010000007.1, read as the reverse complement.
GGAAAGGCTGAGGGACCTGAGGTTATTTTCATTAGAGAGAAGAAGGTTACGCGGTGACCTAATTGAGGCGTATAAGATGATCAAGGGATTGGACAGGGTGGATAGTGAGAGCCTTTTTCCTCGGATGGTGATGACCAACACGAGGGGACATAACTTTAAATTAAGAGGTGGTAGTTATAGGACGGATGTCAGAGGCAGGTTCTTTACACAGAGGGTGGTGAGGGCGTGGAATGCCCTGCCTGCAGCAGTTGTGGAATCGCCTACTTTGGGGGCATTCAAATGTTCGGTGGATAGGCATATGGATGATATTGGAATAGTTTAGGTTAGAGGGTCCACTGGCCGGCGCAACATCGAGGGCCGAAGGGCCTGTACTGCGCTGTAATGTTCTATGTTTTATGTTCTACGTTCATTTCAGCTTGGGGGAATAGTCTCTGAGAGTCCAGCCTATCTATTCCTCTCAACATTTTATAAACCTCTATCAGGTCGCCTCTCAACCTACGTCGCTCCAGTGAGAAAAGTCCCAGCTCCCTCAACCTATCTTCATAAGACCTGCCTCCCAATCCATGCAACATCCTTGTAAATCTCCTCTGCACTCTCTCAATAACCTCTATATCCTTCCTATAGTGAGGCGACCAGAACTGTGCACAATACTCCAAGCGGAATGGTTTAGAGTAGAGGGTCATTGCTTTCTCTTAATTGGTCGGCGCAACATCGAGGGCCAAAGGGCCTGTTCTGCGCTGTAATGTTCTAATGTTCTAAAAAAAACACTGGTGTGTGCAGTTTTGGTCCCTTTATTTGCAAAAGGATATTTTGGCCTTGAAGGGAGTACAGAGAAGGTTCACCAGGCTGATACCGGAGATGAGGGGGTTAGCTTCTGAGGAGATATTGAGTAGACTAGGTCTGCACTCATTGGGATTTAGAAGGCTGAAGGGGATTTTATAGAGACATATAAGATAATGAAGGGGATGGATAGGGTAGAGGTAGAGAGATTCTTTCCACTAAGAAAGGAAACAAGAACTAGAGGATACAGCCTCAAAATAAGGGGGGTGGTTGCAGTTTAGAACATAGAACATAAAACATTACAGCACAATACAGGCCCTTCGGCCCTCCATGTTGCGCTAACCAATGGAACCAATTTAATGACCGTCTCACCTAAACTATTCCAATGTTTATATTGGAGTTGAGGAGGAATATCTTCTCTCAGAGGGTGGTGAGTCTCTGAAATTCTCTGCCTATGGAAGTGGTGGAGGCTACCTCGTTGAATATGTTTAAGTCACAGGTAGATAGATTTCTGATAGATAAGGGAATTAAGGGTTATGGGGAGCAGGCGGGTAAGTGGAACTGATCCACTTCAGGTCAACCATGATCTTATTGAATGGTGGGGCAGGCTCGAAGGGCTAGATAGAACATAGAACATTACAGCGCAGAACAGGCCCTTCGGCTTTCGATGTTGCGCCGACCAATTATAAAAAAAGCAATGACCCTCCAAACTAAACCATTCCCTTCTTGGGAATAGATGGCCTACTTCTGCTCCTATTTCTTATGTTCTTATGTTCTAGGAAGATTTATTATCTAAATGGTGGCAGTTTAGGGAAAGGGAAAGTGCAACATAACCTGGGTGTGATGGTGGAACAGTCATAGAACGGAGAACACTACAGCACAAACAGGCCCTTCGGCCCACAAGTTGTGCCAATGATATCTATACCTACCAGGCCATAGACCTTTCTGTAACCCCCAATCCCATTAAATCCTATGTACTCATCCAGAAGTGTCTTAAAAGACCCCAGCGAGTTCGTCTCTGCCGCCACTGATGGCAGTCGCTGAATGTTAGCATGCAGGTACAGCAGGCAGTGAGGAAAGCTAATGGCATACTGCCCTTCATAGCAAGAGGGTTTGAGTGTAGGAGTAAGGATGTCTTGCTGCAGTTATACAGGGCCTTGGTGAGGCCACATCTTGAGTATTGTGTGCAGGTTTCATTTCCGACTCTGAGGAAGAACATTCTTGCTATTGAGGGAATCCAGCAAAGGTTCACCAAACTGATTCCTGGAAAGGCAGGACTGACATATGGAGAAAAACTGGATCGGCTGGGCTTGTACTCACTAGAATTTAGAAGAATGAGAGAAACAATAAAATCCTGATGGGATTGGAAAAGGCTCGATACGGGAAGAATGTTTCCGGTGTTCGGGGAATCCAGAACTAAGAATAAGGAGTAAGTCATTCAGGACTGAGACAAGGGAGAACTTTCTTCACTCAGAGAGTTGTGAACCTGTGGAATTCTCTATCACAGAAAAATGTTGGGGCCAGTTTGTTAGATATGTTGAAGGGGGAGCTGGACCTGGCCCTTGCGGCTAAAGGGATCAAGGGGTCCGGAGAGAAAGCGGGAGTGGGATAAGAACGTAAGAAATAGGAGCAGGAGTCGGCCATCCAGCCCCTTGAGCCTCAAGCCTGCCCCGCCATTCAATAAGATCACGGCTGATCTGAAGTGGATCAGTTCCACTTTTCTGCTTTCTCCCCATAACCCTTAATTCCCTTGTCTATCAAAAACCTGTCTACCCATGGCTTAAGTATATTCAATGAGGTAGCCTCCACCACTTCAATGGGCAGAGAATTCCAAAGATTCACCACCCTTTGAGTGAAGAAGTTCTTCCTCAACTCCGATCTAAACTGCGCTCCCTCCCCTTATTTTGAGGCTGTGCCCTCCAGCCCTGCTATTCTTTCTAAGCGGGAAGAATCTCTCTACCTCTACCCTATCCATCCCCTTCATTATCTTATATGTTTCTATAAGATCTTCCGTCAGCCTTCTAAACTCCAACAAGTACAGACACAGTCTATTCAATCTCTCATAAGCTAATCCTCTCATCTCTGGTATCAGCCTGGTGAACCTTCTCTGTACTCCCTCCAAGGCCAATATATCCTTCCACAAATGCGGGGACCAAAACTGCACACAGTACTCCAGCTGCAGCCTCACCAGTGCCCTGTACAGTTGCAGCGAGACCTCCCTGCTTTTATATTCTATCTCCCTCGCTATAAAGACCAACATCCCATTCGCTGCCTTGATTACCTGCTGCACCTGCAGACTGGGATTTTGTGATTCTGCGATTCGTACACAAGGACCCCCAGGTCCCTCTACACAGTAACATGCTGCAGCTTTTCGCCCTTTAAATAATAATCCCTCCTACTATTATTCCTACCAAAGTGGATAATCTCACATTTGCTAACATTACTGACAGTGCATGATTAGCCATGATCATATCGAATAATGAGGCAGGCTTGAAGGCTGAATGGCCTCCTCCTGCCCTATTTTCTATGTTTCTATCTGAAGTATTATATAAAAGAGAAAAGATTGAGGTGAGGAGAAATGTCATCACCCAGAGGGTGGTGAATGTGTGGAATTCACTCCCACAGAAAGTAGCTGATTTCGAGAAGAAATTAGATACTGTTCTTGGGGCGAAAGGGATTGAGGGATATGGGAGGGGAGGGGAGGATGGGGATCTGGATATTGAATTCAATGATCAGCTATGATCAAAATGGCATGCTTATGAGGATAGAACATAGAACATCACAGCGCAGAACAGGCCCTTTGGCCTTCGATGTTGCGCCGACCAATTAAGAAAAAGCAATGACCCTCCAAACTAAACCATTCCCTTCTCTTCCATAAACTTATCAACTAACCTCTTAAACGCCACCAAACTTGGCGCATCTACAACTGCTGCAGGCAGGGCATTCCACTCCCTAACCACCCTCTGGGTAAAGAACCTACCTCTGATATCCGTCCTATAACTATCACCCCTTAATTTAAAGCTGTGTCCCCTTCTGCTAGCTTTCTCCATCCTGGGAAAAAGGCTATCACTGTCCACCCTATCTAAACCTCTAATCATCTTATATGTTATATCCATCTTATAGGTTGAGGGGGCTCGGACTCTTCTCACTGGAGAGACGTAGGTTGAGAGGCAACCTGATAGAGGTTTATAAAATGTTGAGAGGAATAGATAGGGTGGACTCTCAGAGACTATTTCCCCGAGCTGAAATGGTCAATACGAGAGGACACAGATTTAAGGTGCAGAGAAGCAAATACAGAGGAGATGTTAGGGGTAAGTTTTTCACTCAGAGGGTGGTGAGTGAATGGAGTCAGTGGTGATAGAGGCGAACACGCTGGGGTCTTTTAAGAGACTTCTGGATGAGTACATGGGATTAAATGGGATTGGGAATTACAGATAGTTCTATGGCCTGATAGGTACTGATATGATAAGCGCAACTTGTGGGCCGAAGGGCCTGTTTGTGCTGTAGTGTTCTATGTTCTATAATGAATGGTGGAGCAGGTTGGAAGGGCTGAATAGCCTACTCTTAGTTGCTATTTTCTATTCATGTCTTGGGACTCGGTCCCTCCCTCTGTGACTGGATTCTGAACTTCCTAACTCACAGACCACAATCAGTAAGGATAGGGATCAACACCTCCTCTCCGATCATCCATAACACCGGTGCCCCACAGGGCTGTGTTCTCAGCCCCCTGCTATACTCCTTATACACCTATTACTGAGCGAGCAAATTCCCCTCCAATTCCATTTTCAGTTTGCTGATGACATCACCATAGTGGGTCGGATCTCAGACAACGATGAGACAGAGAACAGGAATGAGATCGAGAATCTGGTGAACTGGAGCAGCAACAATAATCTCTCCCTCAATCTCAACAAAATAAAGGAGATTGTCATCGACTTCAGGAAGTGTAAAGGAGAAACATGCCCCTGTCTACATCAACGGGGATAAAGTAGAAATGGTCGAGAACTTCAAGTTTTTAGGTGTCCAGATCACCAACAACCTGTCCCGGTTCCCCCCATGCTGACACTATAGTTAAGAAAACCCACCAACGCCTCGATACTTTCGCAGGAAGTTTAGGAAATTTGTGTGAGTGCGAGGGTGTGTGTGAGTAAATCAGTTACAGATTCTGGTTATCCAAAAAGCTGATGATTCAGGTTTTGAAAGTAAACTGAATGAGGAGAGATTTTTACCAGTACGAGCTGGCCGGATTTCAGTCAGCACAGTTTAGAATTCACTCACCGCAATGTTGCTCATCTGAGGCATCCAGACAATCGGGATTTCCATCACACACCAATTCCACATCAACACAATCCTGTGATTCACACTTGAATTGATCTGGGAGGCAAAGAACCCGGAGGACTGGGGGCAACTTATCCCAAAACACAGTGATCTGATCTGTGGGGGATAAAGACATAGGGATAGATCAGAGAGAGGCAGGGGGAGAGGGGGTCACAGTGAGATGGGACAGTGAGAAAGCAGTAACTAGAAATATGGGAGTGAGAACAACATGAAATGATGTGGAGATGCCAGTGTTGGATTGGATGAGCACAGTTAGAAGTCTCACAACACCAGGTTAAAGTTCAATAGGTTTATTTGGAATTTTCAAAAATCAAAGAAGATAATTCCAGCACAGGAACAGGCCCTTCAGCCCCTCCAAGCCTGCACCGACCATGCTGCCTGACAGAACTAAAACCCCCTATCCTTCCAGGGACCATATCCCATCTTATTCATGTACTTGGCAAGATGCTTCTTAAAAGTCACAATCGTATCTGCTTCCACTACCTCCCCTGACAATCAGTTCCAGGCACCCACTACCCTCTGTGTAAAAAAACAGGCCTCGTATGTCTCCTTTAAACCTTATCCCTCGCACCTTAAACCTATGACCTCTAGTAATTGACTCTTCCAGCCTGGGAAAAACCTTCTGACTATCCACTCTGTCCATGCCTCTCATAATAGAAACATAGAACACTACAGCACAAACAGGCCCTTCGGCACACAATATGCGCCGATCACATCTATACCTACCAAGCCACACACCTATCGATAACCCGCAATCCCATTAGTTCCCATATACTCATCCAGAAGTCTTTTAAGAGACCCCAGCGAGTTCGCCTCTACCACCACCGACCGCAGCCGATTCCATTCACTCACCACCCTCTGAGTGAAAAACTTACCCCTAACATCTCCTTTGTATTTGCTTCCCTGCACCTTAAATCTGTGTCCTCACATAGTGACCATTTCAGCTCGGGGAAATAGTCTCTGAGAATCCACCCTATCTATTCCTCTCAACATTTTATAAACCTCTATCAGGTTGCCTCTCAACCTTCGTCTCTCCAGAGAGAACAGTCCCAGCTCCCTCAACCTACCTTCATAAGGCCTGCCTCCGAATCCAGGCAACATCCTTGTAAATCTCCTCTGTACCCTCTCAATAGCTTCTACATCCTTCCCAGAGTGAGGCAACCAGAACTGCGCACAATACTCCAAGTGGGGTCTGACAAGGGTCTTATAAAGTTGCAGCATTACCTCCCGACTCCTAAACTCAATCCCACGATTAATGAAGGCCAGTATACCATAGGCCTTCCTGACCACATCCTCCACCTGTGAGGCCAATTTAAGAGTCCTATGGACCCGGACCCTAAGATCCTTCTGCTCTACAACACAGCTAAGACTCAAAGAACAAAGAACAAAGAACAAAACAGAACGGGAAACAGGCCCTTTGGCCCAACGAGCCCGCGCCGCCACCTCGATGCTCCCATCTCTACCAGCGATCCCTGTCAATGTTTATAGATCTATGGATTAAAAACCAAATTTGAGACAATTTGGGGAGAGTTTGTTTTGTCAATTAGCCTAAGAGCACATCTTTGGGATGTGGGAGGAAACCGGAGCTCCCGGAGAAAACCCACGCCAGCACGGGGAGAATGCGCAAACTCCCACAGGCCCAAATCCATGTATCTGCACAGCACAGCGATAGTCGCTGAGCTGTCGTGTTGCCCATCAGATGGTCCAGGTCAAGCGTACACTAACGATGTGAAGTAGTTATCCTTGATATTGTACTCCTTCATCCCATTGGTCCAGCCAAAATGGACCACTACACATTTATCCACGTTGAAGTCCATCTGCCACTTCCCGCCCAGTCTTGCATCCTATCTATGTCCCGCTGCAACTTCTGACACCCCTCCAGACTATCCACAACACGACCAACCTTTGTATCGTCGGCGAACTTACTAATCCATCCCTCCACTTCCTCATCCAGGTCATTTATGAAAATGACAAACAGCAGGGGTCCCAGAACAGATCCCTGGGGCACTCCACTGGTTACTGACCTCCATGCAGAACAAGACCCATCCACAACCACTCTCTGCCTTCTGCCGGCAAGCCAGTTCTGGATCCACGAGGCCAACGCCCCTTGGATCCCATGCCCTCTCACCTTCTCCAGAAGCCTTGCATGTGGGACCTTATCAAACGCCTTACTAAAGTCCATGTACACTATGTCCACTGCCCTTCCTTCGTCAATGTGTTCAGTCACATTTTCGAAGAACTCAACTAGGCTCGTAAGGCAGACCTGCCCTTGACGAAACCATGCTGACTATTTCTGATCAGTCTAAACTTCTCCAAATGTTCATAAATCTTGTCACTCAGAAGCCTCTCCATTAGCTTACCAAACACTGAGGTCAGACTTACCCGTTGGTAATTCCCTGGGCTATCCCTGTTCCCTTTCTTGAAAATAGGAACCACATCCGCAATCCTCCAATCCTCCAGAACCTCTCCCGTCTCCATCGACGACGCAAATATCATCGCTAGGAGCTCTGCAATTACTTCCCTCACTTCTCACAATAACCTGGGGTACATTCCATCTGGTCCCGGCAACTTGTCTATCTTGATAGAATTTAAAAGTTCTAACATATCCTTCTAATCTTGTAGACTTAGAACGTAAGAACGTAAGAAATAAGAGCAGGAGTAGGCCATCTAGCCCTTCAAGCCTGCCCTGTTTGTCAATAATATCATGGCTAATCTGAAGTGGATCAGTTCTACTTTCTCGCTTTAGAACATAGAACATGGAATATTACAGCGCAGAACAGGCCCTTCGGCCCTTGATGTTGCGCCGACCAATTGAGAAAAAGCAATGATCCTCTAACCTAAACCATTCCCTTTTCATCCATAAACTTATCTACTAACCTCTTAAATGCCACCAAACTTGGCGCATCTACAACTGACGCAGGCAGGGCATTCCATACCCTTACCACACTCTGGGTAAAGAACCTACCTCTGACATCCGTCCTATAACTACCACCCCTTAATTTAAAGCTACGTCCCCTCGTGCTAGCTTTCTCCATCCGAGGAAAAAGGCTATCACTGTCCACCCTATCTAAACCTCTAATCATCTTATATGTTTCAATAAGGTCACCTCTTAGCCGCCTTCTTTCTAACGAAAACAACCTCAAATCCCTCAGCCTCTCCTCATAAGATCTGCCCTCCATACCAGGCAACATCCTGGTAAACCTCCTCTGTACCCTCTCCAATGCCTCCACATCTTTCTTATAATGTGGGGACCAGAACTGTACACAATACTCCGAGTGCAGCCGCACCAGACTTTTGTACAGTTGTAACATGACATTGCGGCTCCAAAATTCAATCCCCCTACCAATAAAAGCTAAGACTCCATATGCCTTCTTAACAACCTTATCGGCTTGAGTGCCATAACCCATAATTCCCTTGTCTATCAGAAATCTATCTTCCCATGACTTAAAATATTCAGCAAGATAACCTCCACCACTTCAATGGGCAGAGAATTCCAGAGATTCACCATCGTTTGAGTGAAGAACTTCCTCCAAACTCCGCTCTAAACTGCAACTCCCTAAGCGGGAAGAATCTCTCTACCTCTACCCTATCTATCCCTGATAAGGTTGTTAAGAAGGCATATACTGTTTTAGCTTTTATTGGTAGAGGGATTGAATTTCAGAGCCGAGATGTTATGTTGCAACTGTACAAAAGTCTGGTGCGGCCGCACTTGGAGTATTGTGTACAGTTCTGGTCCCCACATTATAAGAAAGATGTGGATTCATTGGAGAGGGTACAGAGGAGGTTTACCAGGATGTTGCCTGGTATGGAGGGCAGGTCTTATGAGGAGAGGCTGAGGGATTTGAGGTTGTTTTCGTTAGAAAGGAGGAGGCTAAGAGGGGACCTGATCGAAACATATAAGATGATTAGAGGTTTAGAGAGGGTGGACAGTGATAGCCTTTTTCCTAGGATGGAGAAAGCTAGCACGAGGGGACATAGCTTTAAATTAAGGGGTGGTAGTTATAGGACGGATGTCAGAGGTAGGTTCTTTACCCAGAGGGTGGTAAGGGTATGGAATGCCCTGCCTGCGTCAGTTGTAGATGCGCCAAGTTTGGTAGCGTTTAAGAGGTTAGTAGATAAGTTTATGGACGAAAAGGGAATGGTTTAGGTTAGAGGGTCACTGCTTTTTCCTAATTGGTCGGCGCAACATCGAGGGCCGAAGGGCCTGTTCTGTGCTGTAATGTTCTATGTTCTATGTTCTAGTCGCATCCTCATAGAAATCCAATAAATTCGTCAAACACAATTTCCCCTTCACGAATCTGTGCTGTGTCTGTTTGATCAAACTGTTCTTTTCAAGGTGTCTCGCTATTTCCTCTTTGATGATGGATTCTACCGTTCTCCAACTACAGACGTTAAACTAACCGGCCTATAATTCCCTGCCTTTTGTCTGCTACCTTTTTTAAACAGCAGTGTAACATTAGCCGTTTTCCAATCTTCTGGCACTTCCCCAGAATCCAGTGAATTTTGATAAATAATTACTAAGGCATCCGCTATCACCCCTGCCATTTCTTTCAGAATCCTGGGATGTGTTCCATCCGGTCCGGAGGACTTGTCTATTTCAGTCCCGTTAGTCTATCAAGCACTACCTCTCTAGTAACTGTAATTGCATGAAGGACCTCATCTTCTACCATCCTTCTATCTTTAATATTCGGTAAGTTATTTGTGTCCTCCTCCATGAAGACCGACACAAAAAGACTTAGGTAAAGTCTCAGCCATTTCCTCGTTACCCACCATTAAATCCCCCCTCTTGTCGTCCAAGAGTCCAACATTCACTCTAGTCAGTCACTTCTTCTTTATATGTTTGCAAAAACTTTTAATATCACTTTTTCTATCAGGTTGCCCTTCAATCTCCATCATTACAAAGGGAACAAACCAAGTTTCCCCAACCTCTCCTCATAACTAATACCCTCCATACCAGGCAACATCCTGGTAAATCTTTTCTGTACCCTCTCCAAAGCCTCCACGTCCTTCTGGTAGTGTAGCATCCAGAATTGAACACTAAATTTCAACTGCAGCCTAACTAAGGTTCTATAATCAGGAGGACAAAAAGGGAACACAAAGTTGTTTTGGCAGATAAGGCAAAGGAGAATCCAAAGAGCTTCTACAAATACATAAAGAGCAAAAGAGTAACAAGGAAGAGAGTAGGGCTTCTTCAGGATCAACAAGGTCATCTATGTGCGGATCCACAAGAGATGAATATTTCTCATCAGTATTTACTGTTGAGAAAAGCATGCATGTTGGGGAACTTAGAACATAGAACATAGAACATTACAGCACAGAACAGGCCCTTCGGCCTTCGATGTTGCGCCGACCAATATAAAAAGCAATGCCCCTCCAAACTAAACCATTCCCTTTTCTTCCATATACTTATCAACTAACCTCTTAAACGCCACCAAACTTGGCGCATCTACAACTGCCGCAGGCAGGGCATTCCACTCCCGAACCACCCTTTGGTAAAGAACCTACCTCTGATATCCGTCCTATAACTATCACCCCTTAATTTAAAGCTGTGTCCCCTCGTGCTAGCTTTTTCCATCCTAGGAAAAAGGCTATCACTGTCCACCCTATCTAAACCTCTAATCATCTTATATGTTTCGATCAGGTTCCCTCTTAGCCTCCTCCTTTCTAACGAAAACAACCTCAAATCCCTCAGCCTCTCCTCATAAGACATGCCCTCCATACCAGGCAACATCCTGGTAACCTCCTCTGTACCCTCTCCAATGCCTCCACATCTTTCTTATAATGTGGGGACCAGAACTGCACACAATACTCCAAGTGCGGCCGCACTAGAGTTTTGTACAGTTGCAACATGACGTTGTGGCTCCGAAATTCAATCCCTCTACAATAAAAGCCAAGACTCCATATGCCTTCCTAACAACCTTCTCGACCTGACTGCCTAATTTCAGGGATCTATGCACATACACACCAAGATCCCTCTGTTCATCTAGACTACTAAGAATCCTACCATTTGCCCTATACTCTACACATTTATTATTTCGGCCATAGTGCATTACCTCACACTTTTCCACATTAAACTCCATTTGCCACCTCTCGGCCCAGCTCTGCAACTTGTCCAAGTCCCTCTGCAAACTATAACACCCCTCTTCACTATCTACCACTCCACCGACTTTAGTGTCATCTGCAAATTTACTAATCCATCCTTCAATACCCTCATCAAGATCATTTATAAAAATTACAAACAGCAGGGGCCCCAAAACAGACCCCTGAGGTACACCACTTGTCACCGAACTCCAAGATGAATATCTCCAATCAACCACCACCCTCTGTCCTCTATCTGCTAGCCAATTCCTAACCCAATTAGCTAAATCACCCTCTATCCCATACATCTGCATTTTCTGCAGAAGTCTTCCATGGGCCACCTTATCAAACGCCTTACTAAAGTCCATATATACCACATCAACCACCTTACCCCCATCCACCTCTTTAGTCACTTTTTCAAAAACCTCAATGAGGTTAGTAAGGCACGACCTACCCTTCACAAAACCATGCTGACTATCCCCAATCAATTCATTTCTCTCTAAATAACTATAAATCCTATCCCTAATTATTATCTCCAATACTTTGCCCACAACAGAAGTAAGACTCACTGGCCTATAATTCCCTGGAAGGTCTCTCTCTTCCCCTTCTTGAACAATGGGACCACATTCGCTATCCTCCAGTCCTCCGGAACCACACCCGTAACCAACGACGACCTGAAGATCAGAGCCAGAGCTCTGCAATCGCCTCTCTTGCCTCCCAGAGAATCCTAGGGTAAATCCCGTCCGGCCCAGGGGACTTATCCAACTTCAAACCCTCGAGAATATCTAGCAAATCCTCCCTATCTACTTCAATACTTTCCAGTTTGCTACCCTGTACCTCAGTGTTCTCCATAACTACATTTACATCGCCCTGCGTGAATACCGAAGAGAAATATTTATTCAGTACCTCTCCAATCTCCTCAGGCTCCACGCACAACTTCCCACTGCTGTCTATGACTGGCCCTAATCTTGCCCTAACCAATCTTCTATTCTTAACATATCTAAAGAAAGCTTTAGGATTCTACCTAATCCTATCAGCCAAAGTCTTCTCATGTCCTCTCTTTGCTCTCCTCAATTCCCTCTTTAGCTCCCTCCTGGCTAATCTATAGCTATCCATCGCACTAACCGAGCCTTCAATCCTCATCCTGACATAAGCCTCCTTTTTCCTTTTAACCAGCAAATTAAATTTTTTCGTACACCAAGGTTCTCTTACTCGACCATTTCCTCCTTGCCTGACAGGGACATACTTATCAAGGACCCGCAGCAGCTGCTCCTTGAATAAGCTACACATTCCAGATGTTCCCAGTCGCTGTAGCTTCCTAGTCCAATCTATGCACCCTAATTCTCTCCTGATGGCCTCATAATTACCCTTCCCCCAGCTATAACTACTGCCCCCAGCTTCATGCCTATCACTATCCATCACTAAGGTGAACGTAACCGAATTGTGGTCACTTGGGGAAATAAATAGTGATGTCTTGAGGAGTGTACATGTTACAGAGAAGGAGGTGCTGGAAGCCTTAAAGCGCATCAAGATAGATAAATTCCCAGGACCTGAGGAGATGTATCGCAGAACATTGTGGGAAGCTCGGGAGGAAATTGTGGGTTCCTTAGCCGAGATATTTTGATCATTGATAGTCACGAGTGAGGTGCCTGAAGATTGGAGAGTGGCAAATGTGCCTTTGTTTAAAAAGGGCTGCAGGGAAAAGCCTGGGAATTACAGGCCAGTGAGCCTCTCATCTGTGGTGGATAAATTGTGGGAAGGTATTTTGAGAGACAGGATCTACAGGCATTTAGAGATGCAAGGACTGATTAGGGACAGTCAGCATGGCTTTGTGAGTGGAAAATCATGTCTCACAAATTTGGTTGAGTTTTTTGAAGGGGTAACCAAGAAGGTAAATGAGGGCAGTGCAGTTGATGTTGTCCACACGGACTTTAGCGAGGCCTTTGACAAAGTACTGCAAGGTAGGTTATTGCATAAGGTTCAATCTCACGGGATCCAGAGTGAGGTATCTAAATTCGGTGACAAGTGGTGTACCTCAGGGGTCTGTTTTGGGGCCCCTGCTGTTTGTAATTTTTATAAATGATCTGGATGAGGGTATTGAGGGATGGATCAGTAAATATGCAGATGACACTAAAGTTGGTGGAGTGGTAGATAGTGAAGAGGGGTGTTATAGTTTACAGAGTGACTTGGACAAGTTGCAGAGCTGGGCCGAGAGGTGGCAAATGGAGTTTAATGTGGAAAAGTGGGAGGTAATGCACTATGGCAGAAATAATAAATGTGTAGAGTATAGGGCAAATGGTAGGATTCTTAGTAGTCTAGATGAACAGAGGGATCTTTGTGTGTATGTGCATAGATCCCTGAAAGTAGGCAGTCAGGTCGAGAAGGTTGTTAGGAAGGCAAATGGAGTCTTGGCTTTTATTGGTAGAGGGATTGAATTTCGGAGCCGCAACGTCATGTTGCAACTGTACAAGACTCTAGTGCGGCCGCACTTGGAGTATTGTGTGCAGTTCTGGTCCCCACATTATAAGAAAGATGTGGAGGCATTGGAGAGGGTACAGAGGAGGGTTACCAGGATGTTGCCTGGTATGGAGGGCAGGTCTTATGAGGAGAGGCTGAGGGATTTGAGGTTGTTTTCGTTAGAAAGGAGGAGGCTAAGAGGGGACCTGATTGAAACATATAAGATGATTAGAGGTTTAGACAGGGTGGACAGTGATAGCCTTTTTCTTAGGATGGAAAAAGCTAGCACGAGGGGACACAGCTTTAAAATAAGGGGTGATAGTTATAGGACGGATATCAGAGGCAGGTTCTTTACCCAAAGGGTGGTTCGGGAGTGGAATGCCCTGCCTGCAGCAGTTGTGGATGCGCCAAGTTTGGTGGCGTTTAAAAGGTTAGTTGATAAGTATATGGAAGAGAAGGGAATGGTTTAGTTTGGAGGGGCATTGCTTTTTTATATTGGTCGGCGCAACATCGAAGGCCGAAGGGCCTGTTCTGTGCTGTAATGTTCTATGTTCTATGTTCTATGTTCTAAATGAATACGACACCAAAGTCAGAGGAGTTGTAGACAGTGAGGATGAATGTTACAGTTTGCAGAGGGAACTTATTGAAACATATAAGATGATTAGAGGTTTAGATAGGGTGGACAGTGATAGCCTTTTTCCTAGGATGGAGAAAGCTAGCATGAGGGGACATAGCTTTAAATTAAGGGGTGGTGGTTTTAGGACAGATGTCAGAGGTAGGTTCTTTACCCAGAGGGTGGTAAGGGTATGGAATGCCCTGCCTGCTGCAGTTGTAGATGCGCCAAGTTTGGTGGCGTTTAAGAGGTTAGTAGATACGTTTATGGATGAAAAGGGAATGGTTTAGGTTAGAGGGTCATTGCTTTTTCTTAATTGGTCGGCGCAACATTGAGGGCCGAAGGGCCTGTTCTGCGCTGTAATGTTCTATGTTCTATAGATAAGTTGCAGAGCTGGGCCGAGAAGTGGCAAATGGAGTTTAATGTGGAAAAGTGTGAGGTGATTCACTTTGGTAAGAGTAATATGTGTGCAGAATATACGGCTAATGGTAGGACTCTTAGTAGTGTGGCTGAGCAGAGAGATCTTGGTGTACAGGTGCATAGATCTCTGAAAGTTGATACTCAAGTTGATAAGGTTGTTAAGAAGGCATAGAGTGTGTTAGCATTTATTGGTAGAGGGATTGAATTTTGGAGCCGAGATGTTATCTTGCAACTGTACAAAACTCTGGTGCGGCCGCACTTGGAGTATTGTGTACAGTTTTAGAACATAGAACATTACAGCGCAGGACAGGCCCTTCGCATTCGATGTTGCTCCGAACAACTAAGAAAAAGCAATGACCCTCTAACCTAAACCATTCCCTTTTGTCACCACAAGAAGGGGAATAGAGACTTTCCGGGGAATTGTTCAAGAAGGGGAATAGAGACTTTCCGGGGAATTATAGACAGGTGAGTCTTACTTCTGTTGTGGGGAAAGTATTGGAGAGAATTATTAGGGATAGAATTTATAGTTATTTAGAGTGAAATGAATTGATTGGGGATAGTCAGCATGGTTTTGTGAAGGGTAGGTCGTGTCTTAGTAACCTTATTGAGTTTTTTGAAAAAGTGACCAAAGAGGTGGATGGGGGTAAGGCAGTTGATGTGGTATATATGGACTTTAGTAAGGCATTCGATAAGGTGGCCCATGGAAGGCTTCTGCAGAAAATGCAGATGTATGGGATTGAGGGTGATTTAGCTAAGTGGATTAGGAATTGGCTAGCAGATAGAAGACAGAGGGTGGTGGTTGATGGGAGATATTCATCGTGGAGTTCGGTGACAAGTGGTGTACCTCCGGGGTCTGTTTTGGGGCCCCTGCTGTTTGTAATTTTTATAAATGATCTGGATGAGGGTATTGAGGGATGGATCAGTAAATTTGCAGATGATACTAAAGTTGGTGGTGTGGTAGATAGTGAAGAGGGGTGTTTTAGTTTACAGAGTGACTTGGACAAGTGGCAGAGCTGGGCCGAGAGGTGGCAAATGGAGTTTAATGTGGAAAAGTGTGAGGTAATGCACTATGGCAGAAATAATAAATGTGTAGAGTATAGGGCTAATGGTAGGATTCTTAGTAGTCTTGATGAACAGAGGGATCTTGGTGTGGATGTGCATAGATCCCTGAAAGTAGGCAGTCAAGTCGAGAAGGTTGTTAAGAAGGCATATGGAGTCTTAGCTTTTATTGGTAGGGGGATTGAATTTCGGAGCCGCAACGTCATGTTGCAAACTGTACAAAACTCTAGTGGGGCTGCACTTGGAGTATTGTGTGCAGTTCTGGTCCCCGCATTATAAGAAAGATGTGGAGGCATTGGAGAGGGTACAGAGGAGGTGTACCAGGATGTTGCCAGGTATGGAGGGCAGGTCTTATGAGGAGAGGCTGAGGGATTTGAGGTTGTTTTCGTTAGAAAGGAGGCGGCTAAGAGGAGACCATATCGAAACATATAAGATGATTAGAGGTTTAGATAGGGTGGACAGTGATAGCCTTTTTCCTAGGATGGAGAAAGCTAGCACGAGGGGACATAGCTTTAAATTAAGGGGTGGTAGTTATAGGACAGATATCAGAGATAGGTTCTTTACCCAGAGGGTGGTTAGGGTATGGAATGCCCTGCCTGCATCAGTTGTAGACGCGCCAAGTTTGGTGGCTTTTAAGAGGTTAGTAGATAAGTTTATGGACAAAAAGGGAATGGTTTAGTTTGGAGGGTCATTGCTTTTTCCTAATTGGTCGGCGCAACATCGAGGGCCGAAGGGCCTGTTCTGCGCTGTAATGTTCTATGTTCTATGTTCTACATTATAAGAAAGATGTGGAGGCATTGGAGAGGGTGCAGAGGAGGTTTACCAGGATGTTGCTTGGTATGATGGGTAGGTCTTATGAGGAAAGGCTAAGGGACTTAAGGTTATTTTCATTAGAGAGAAGAAGGCTAAGAGGTGACTTAATTGAGACATATAAGATGATCAGAGGGTTAGATAGGGTGGATAGTGAGAGCCTTTTTCCTCGGATGGAGATGGACAACACGAGGGGGCATAGCTTTAAATTAAGGGGTGGTAGTTATAGGACAGATGCTAGAGTTGGGTTCTTTACTCAGAGGGTAGTAAGGGTGTGGAATGCCCTGCCTGCAGCAGTTGTGGACTCGTCAAGTTTAAGGGTGTTCAAATGGTCAGTGGATAGGCATGTGGATAACATTGGAATAGTTTAGGTTAGAGGATCATTAGATTGGTTCCATTGGTCAGCATAACATCGAGGGCCGAAGGGCCTGTACTGCGCTGTAATGTTCGATGTTCTATCCAATAACCGCTTGAAAGTTCCTGAAGTGTCCGACTCCACTATCACAGCAGGCAGTCTATTCCACACCCCAACTGCTCTCTGAGTGAAGAATCTACCTCGGACATCCCTCTGATATCTCCCACCATGAACCTTATAGTTATGCTCCCCAATAACAGCTACATCCACCCGAGGAAAGTCTCTGCATATCCACTCTATCTCCCTCATCATCTTATAAACCTCTATTAAGTCGCCTCTTATCCTCCTCCACTCTAAAGAGAAAAGCCCCAGCTCCCTCAACCTTTCCTCACAAGACCTACCCTCCAAACCAGGCAGCATCCTGGTAAATCTCCTCTGCACTCTCTCCAATGCTCCCACAGCCTTCTTATAGTGAAGTGACCAGAACTGAACACAATATTCTAAATGTGGTCTCACCAACATCTGGTATTGTTGCAGCATAACCCCACGTCTCTTAAACTCAAACACCCTGTTAATAAACACTAACACACTATAAGCTTCTTCACGGCTCTATCCACTTGAGTGACAACCTTCAGAGATCTGTGGATATGAACCCCAAGATCTCTCTGTTCCTCCACATTTCTCAGAACCCTGCTGTTGACTCTGTAATCCGCATTCAAGTTTGTCCTCCCAAAATGAATCACCTCACATTTATCAGGGTTAAACTCCATCTGCCACTGTTCGGCCCAGCTCTGCATCCTATCAATGTCACTTTGCAGTTCAGAGCAGGTTTATGAGCTGACAAGAAAGCATTTTACACACAAGATACAGTAAGATTTGAACAAGTGTTTCTGATTTTCTGTTGATATTTTGAAAGTATTAATATTTTTAAGGTATATTTTTACTTTAGTCAAAGGCAATTTGCCACAAAGCATCATGGTAAAGGGCATGAGGATAAAACCATCTTCCAAAAGAATGTTCTGACATTGAGAATATGCAAGATTTATCAATAGAGTTTTGAATGGATAAACCATTTAGAACATTTCATCATATTGATGAATAGGGTTTATTCAGTCTCCCGATAAGATGGATGCATGCCCTTGCATAGAGTCATGGGTTAGTCAGGTTTAGAACATAGAACATAGAACAATACAGCACAGAACAGGCCCTTCGGCCCTCGATGTTGTGCCGACCAAAATAAAAAGCAATGCCCCTCCTAACTAAACCATTCCCTTCTCATCCATATACTTATCAACTAACCTCTTAAACGCCACCAAACTTGGCGCATCTACAACAGCTGCAGGCAGGGCATTCCACTCCCTAATCACTCTTTGAGTAAAGAACCTACCTCTGATATCCGTCCTATAACTCATACCCCTTAATTTAAAGTTGTGTCCCCTCGTGCTAGCTTTTTCCATCCTAGGAAAAAGGCTATCACTGTCCACCCTATCCAAACCTCTAATTATCTTATATGTTTCAATAAGATCCCCCCTTAGCCGCCTCCTTTCTAACGAAAACAACCTCAAATCCTTCAACCTCTCTTCATAGGACCTGCCCTCCATACCAGGAAACATCCTAGTAAACCTCCTCTGTACCCTCTCCAATGCCTCCACATCTTTCTTATAATGTGGCGACCAGAACTGCACACAATACTCCAAGTGCGGCCGCACTAGAGTTTTGTACAGCTGCAACATGATGCTGCGGCTCCTAAATTCAATCCCCCTACCAATAAAAGCTAAGACTCCATATGCCTTCTTAACAACTTTATCCACTTGACTGCCTACTTTCAGGGATCTATTGACACATACACCAAGATCCTTCTGTTCCTCAACACTATTAAGAGCCCTACCATTAGCCCTATACTCTACACATTTATTGTTCCTGCCAAAGTGCATTACCTCACACTTTTCCACATTAAACTCCATTTGCCACCTCTCGGCCCAGCTCTGCAACTTGTCCAAGTCACTCTGTAAACTAAAACACCCCTCTTCACTATCTACCACACCACCAACTTTAGTATCATCTGCAAATTTACTGATCCATCCCTCAATACCCTCATCCAGATCATTTATAAAAATTACAAACAGCAGGGGCCCCAAAACAGACCCCTGAGGCACACCACTCGTCACCGAACTCCACGATGAATATCTCCCATCAACCACCACCCTCTGTCTTCTATCTGCCAGCCAATTTCTAATCCAATTAGCTAAATCACCCTCTATTCCACACATCTGCATTTTCTGTAGAAGTCTTCCATGGGCCACCTTATCAAACGCCTTACTAAAGTCCATATATACTACATCAACCGCCTTACCCCCATCCACCTCTTTGGTCACTTCTCAAAAAACTCAATGAGGTTAGTAAGGCATGACCTACCCTTCACGAAACCATGCTGACTATCCCCAATCAATTCATTTCTCTCCAAATAACTATAAATCCTATCCCTAATAATTCTCTCCAATACTTTGCCCACAACAGAAGTAAGACTCACTGGCCTATAATTCCCTGGAAGGTCTCTCTTCCCCTTCTTAAACAATGGGACCACATTCGCTATCCTCCAGTCCTCCGGAACCACACCCGTAACCAACGAGGACCTGAAGATCAGAGCCAGAGGCTCTGCAATCTCCTCTCTTGCCTCCCAGAGAATCCTAGGGTAAATCCCGTCCGGCCCAGGGGACTTATCCAACTTCAAACCCTCGAGAATTTCTAACACATCCTCCCTATCTACTACAATACTCCCCAATTTGCAACCCTGTACCTCAGTGCTCTCCACAGCTACATTTCCAGCACTCTGCGTGAATACCGAAGAGAAATATTTATTCAGTGCCTCGCCAATCTCTTCAGGCTCCACGCACAACTTCCCACTGCTATCTATGACTGGCCCTAATCTTGCCCTAACCAATCTTCTATTCTTAACATATCGAAAGACCAATCTTCGGCAGTGATCGGCAAGTTTGGCAGTGATCTATAGAGGAACTTATGGGAACATATATTTGAACTTTGAGCTAGCATCCAAGATGACTAGGTAACACAGGAAGTGAGGTCAGCCAAGACAGGAATTAGCCGAGAATTTATTTGTAGCTTTTCAATACAATTTATGAAGTTGGGGTGGAAGCTTAGGGCCAAAACACACAGAATGGTTATCTCTGGACTCTTGCCTGTGCCACGGGATAGTTTAGAGAAAAACAGAGAGAGGGAATGTTTGAACTTGTGGCTGCGGGGATGGTGCAGGAGGGAGGGGTTCAGGTTCCTGAACAACTGGGATTCATTCTGGGATAGGTGGGACCTTTATAAGAGAAATGGTCTACACCTGAACCAGAGGGGAATCAATATCTTGGGGGGAAAATTTGCAAAGGCTATTCAGGGGGTTTAAACTGATTCAGAGGAGGGGTGGGATCCTGAGTAGTTTGGATGTTAAGAGGGACGAGAATAGGGGGGTCATAGATGAGAACTGTAAAACACAGCAGCGTACGGATGGAGTAGGGCATGGTTTGAAATGCGTATACTTTAATGCAAGAAGTGTTCGCAATAAGGTGGAGGAACTTGCAGCTTGGATCAGTACCTGGAACTTGGATGTTGTGGCCATTTCAGAGACATGGATAGAGCAGGGACAGGAATGGTTGTTGCAGGTTCCGGGGTTCAAATGCTTCAGTCGGAGTAGAGAAGGAGGTAGAAGGGGGGGAGGAGTGGCATTATTAGTCAAAGACTGTATCACAGTGACAGAAAGGAAGTTTGATGAGGACTTGTCTGTTGAGGTAGTATGGGCTGAGATTAGAAACAGGAGAGGAGAGGTCACCCTGTTGGGAGTCTTTTATAGACCTCCTAAAAGTTCTAGAGAGGTAGAGGAAAGGATTGCAAAGTCGATCCTGGACAGGAGTGAAAGTAATAGGGTAATTGTTATGGGGGACTTTAACTTTACTAATATTGATTGGAATAGCTATAGCTCTAGCTCGTTAGAGGGGTCAGTTTTTATACAAAGTGTGCAGGAAGGTTTTTTGACTCAGTATGTAGATAGGCCAACTAGAGGTGAGGCTACATTGGATTTGGTGCTGGGCAATGAGCCAGACCAGGTGTTAGACTTGGAAGTTGGTGAACATTTTGGTGATAGTGACCACAATTCGGTTACATTCACCTTAGTGATGGATAGGGATAGGCATGAAGCTGGGGGCAGTAGTTATAGCTGGGGGAATGGTAACTATGAGGCCATGAGGAGGGAATTAGGGTGCATAGGTTTGACAAGGAAACTACAGGGACTGGGAACATCTGAAATATGGAGCTTATTCAAGGAGCAGCTACTGCAAGTCCTTGATAGAGTATAGGGCTAATGGGTAGGGCTCTTAATAGTGTTGAGGAACAGAAGGATCTTGGTGTATGTGTCAATAGATCCCTGAAAGTAGGCAGTCAAGTGGATAAAGTTGTTAAGAAGGCATATGGAGTCTTAGCTTTTATTGGTAGGGGGATTGAATTTAGGAGCCGCAGCATCATGTTGCAACTGTACAAAACTCTAGTGCGGCCGCACTTGGAGTATTGTGTGCAGTTCTGGTCGCCACATTATAAGAAAGATGTGGAGGCATTGGAGAGGGTACAGAGGAGGTTTACCAGGATGTTGCCTGGTATGGAGGGCAGGTCCTATGAAGAGAGGTTGAAGGATTTGAGGTTGTTTTCGTTAGAAAGGAGGCGGCTAAGAGGGGATCTTATTGAAGCATATAAGATGATTAGAGGTTTAGATAGGGTGGACAGTGATAGCCTTTTTCCTAGGATGGAGAAAGCTAGCACGAGGGGACACAGCTTTAAATTAAGGGGTATGAGTTATAGGACGGATATCAGAGGTAGGTTCTTTACTCAAAGAGTGATTAGGGAGTGGAATGCCCTGCCTGCAGCTGTTGTAGATGCGCCAAGTTTGGTGGCGTTTAAGAGGTTAATTGATAAGTATATGGAAGAGAAGGGAATGGTTTAGTTTGGAGGGGCATTGCTTTTTATTTTGGTCGGCACAACATCGAAGGCCGAAGGGCCTGTTCTGTGCTGTAATGTTCTATGTTCTATGTACCAGAGGGTGGTAAGGGTATGGAATGCCCTGCCTGCGTCAGTTGTAGATGCACCAAGTTTGGTGGCGTTTAAGAGATTAGTAGATAAGTTTATGGATGAAAAGGGAATGGTTTAGGTTAGAGGGTCATTGCTGTTCCTAATTGGTCGCGCAACATCGAGGCCGAAGGGCTGTTCGCGCTGTAATGTTTTATGTGCGGCCGCACGGAGTATTGTGTCATTTGGTCGCCACATTATAAGAAAGAGTGGAGGCATTGGAGAGAGTACAGAGGATGTTCTATGTTCTATGTGGAATGTGGTGCTTATTCAAGGAGCAGCTGCTGCGAGTCCTTGATAAGTATGTCCCTGTCAGGCAGGGAGGAAATGGACGAGTAAGAGAGCCTTGGTGTACGAAAAGAGTTGATTTGCTGGTTAAGAAGAAAAAGGAGGCTTATGTCAGGATGAGGCTTGAAGGCTCAGGTAGTGCAATGGATAGCTATAGATTAGCTAGGAAGGAGGTAAAAAGTGAATTGAGGAGAGCTAAGAGGGGACACGAGAAGATGTTGGCTGATAGGATTAAGGAGAATCCTAAAGCTTTCTTTCGATATGTTAAGAATAGAAGATTGGTTAGGGCAAGATTAGGGCCAGTCATAGACAGCAGTGGGAAGTTGTGCGTGGAGCCTGAAGAGATTGGTGAGGCACTGAATAAATATTTCTCTTCGGTATTCACGCAGAGTGCTGGAAATGTAGCTGTGGAGAGCACTGAGGTACAGGGTTGCAAATTGGGGAGTATTGTAGTAGATAGGGAGGATGTGTTAGAAATTCTCGAGGGTTTGAAGTTGGATAAGTCCCCTGGGCCGGACGGGATTTACCCTAGGATTCTCTGGGAGGCAAGAGAGGAGATTGCAGAGCCTCTGGCTCTGATCTTCAGGTCCTCGTTGGTTACGGGTGTGGTTCCGGAGGACTGGAGGATGGCGAATGTGGTCCCATTGTTTAAGAAGGGGAAGAGAGACCTTCCAGGGAATTATAGGCCAGTGAGTCTTACTTCTGTGGTGGGCAAGGTATTGGAGAGAATTATTAGGGATAGGATTTATAGTTATTTAGAGAGAAATGAATTGATTGGGGATAGTCAGCATGGTTTCGTGAAGGGTAGGTCATGCCTTACTAACCTCATTGAGTTTTTTGAGAAAGTGACCAGAGAGGTGGATGGGGGTAAGGCGGTTGATGTAGTATATATGGACTTTAGTAAGGCTTTTGATAAGGTGGCCCATGGAAGACTTCTACAGAAAATGCAGATGTGTGGAATAGAGGGTGATTTAGCTAATTGGATTAGGAATTGGCTGGCAGATAGAAGACAGAGGGTGGTGGTTGATGGGAGATATTCATCGTGGAGTTCGGTGACGAGTGGTGTGCCTCAGGGGTCTGTTTTGGGGCCCCTGCTGTTTGTAATTTTTATAAATGATCTGGATGAGGGTATTGAGGGATGGATCAGTAAATTTGCAGATGACACTAAAGTTGGTGGAGTGGTAGATAGTGAAGAGGGGTGTTTTAGTTTACAGAGTGACTTGGACAAGTTGCAGAGCTGGGCCGAGAGGTGGCAAATGGAGTTTAATGTGGAAAAGTGTGAGGTAATGCACTTTGGCAGGAACAATAAATGTGTAGAGTATAGGGCTAATGGTAGGGCTCTTAATAGTGTTGAGGAACAGAAGGATCTTGGTGTATGTGTCAATAGATCCCTGAAAGTAGGCAGTCAAGTGGATAAAGTTGTTAAGAAGGCATATGGAGTCTTAGCTTTTATTGGTAGGGGGATTGAATTTAGGAGCCGCAGCATCATGTTGCAACTGTACAAAACTCTAGTGCGGCCGCACTTGGAGTATTGTGTGCAGTTCTGGTCCCCACATTATAAGAAAGATGTGGAGGCATTGGAGAGGGTACAGAGGAGGTTTACCAGGATGTTGCCTGGTATGGAGGGCAGGTCCTATGAAGAGAGGTTGAAGGATTTGAGGTTGTTTTCGTTAGAAAGGAGGCGGCTAAGAGGGGATCTTATTGAAGCATATAAGATGATTAGAGGTTTAGATAGGGTGGACAGTGATAGCCTTTTTCCTAGGATGGAGAAAGCTAGCACGAGGGGACACAGCTTTAAATTAAGGGGTATGAGTTATAGGACGGATATCAGAGGTAGGTTCTTTACTCAAAGAGTGATTAGGGAGTGGAATGCCCTGCCTGCAGCTGTTGTAGATGCGCCAAGTTTGGTGGCGTTTAAGAGGTTAGTTGATAAGTATATGGAAGAGAAGGGAATGGTTTAGTTTGGAGGGGCATTGCTTTTTATTTTGGTCGGCACAACATCGAAGGCCGAAGGGCCTGTTCTGTGCTGTATTGTTCTATGTTCTATGTTCTATGTTCTATGTAATAGAAATTTTAGCTTAAATCAAAAACCTCACAAAGAGGGGAAGCGCTGAGTGAGGAGTTCCAGAAGATGGAATGGGTGGAGGGAATGCAAAATTTACAATCATCCTATTGGGTAACTTGTGGACAAGTTCGGACTGTTTAACAATGATAGCAACAAACGGCTGGATTGTGAGGAGTGGATGTTTAAAGTTAGTGAACAAATCATAAGACTGGGAGAAGCATTTCAGAACACAAAACACTGCATGCTGCAAAGTTTGAATGTGGGAATTTAAAAAACAGATGGGTTCAAAAGCAAAACCCACTCTTTCCCTTAAACTGAAGATTGTTATCATTCGAGCTAAAGGGAATAATCCAGTGAAATAAATGAACATTAAAGGAAGTGAACAGGTATGTGTTTTACAGTTGAGATACGGGCAAGTGAACAGGGTAACAGAGACATTACAGAACAGGTAGTCATAAACAGAGTGGGACCAAATTCAAGGTGGGATTTGTTTGATAGATACAGAGAATGATAATGGTGATTAAGAGATGTTTGAAGGGATTGTAAGAAGTAAAACACCATTTTGACGGGTGGCTATGGATGAAAGAACAAAGTTTTTAAAGGAAGGGATAAGATCAACACTAACAGAGATTTGACAACACTGGGTCCTGAGTTTGGGGAGGATTTTAACACAATAAAACATGCTGTCAGCAAGTGCCCAAACAAAATGATACTAGTTAAGATAAAGAATCACAGAATGCTACACTGTTGAAGAGGCCCTTCGGCCCATCGAGTCTGCACTGACACATGAAAGGCCCTTCGTGCCCACCTAATCCCATCTGCCAGCACTTGGCCCATAGCCCAGAATGTTATAATTTACCAAGTGCTGATCCAGGTACTTTTTAAAGGATGTGAGATATCCCGTCTCCACCACCCTCCCAGGCAGCGCATTCCAGACCCCCACCACCCTCTGGGTAAACAGGTTTTTCCTAAAATTCCCCCAAACCTCGTATCCCTCACTCTTAACTTGTGTCCCCTCATGACTGACCCTTCTACTAAGGGGAACAGCTGCTCCTTATCCATTCTGTCCGTGTCCCTCACATCCTGAACACCTCGATCAGGTCCCCCTCAGTCTTCTCTGCTCCAATGAAAATAACACAAGCCTATCCAACCTCTCTTCATAAATTAAATTTTCCATCCCAGGCAATTTAAGGTGCAGGGAAGCAAGTACAGAGGAGATGTTCGGGGTAAGTTTTTCACTCAGAGGGTAGTGAGTGAATGGAATCGGCTGCTGTCAGTGGTGGTGGAAGCAAATTCGCTGGGGTCTTTTAAGAGATTTCTGAATTACTATATGGGATTTAATGGGATTGGGAGTTACAGATAGTTCTATGGCCTGGTAGGTATAGATATGATCGGCACAACCTGTGGGCCGAAGGGCCTGTTTGTGCTGTAGTGTTCTATGTTCTAAGGAGTTAGATATAGTTCTAATAAAAAAAGGAATAATGGGATATGGGGAACGGGTGGGGAGATGGATTTGAGATCAGCCTTGATCTGATTGAATGACAGAGCAGGTTCAAAGGGCTGAATTTGCCAAATTCTGGTGTAATTCCAATGTTCCTATGGCAGAGATGGAGAGAGTGAGAGGCAGAGAGGGAGAAAGTGACACAAGAGTGAGTGAGAGTTGTGGAGGAGACAGAGAGGGTGTGAGAGGAATTGATAGAGAAAGTCTGACAGTTGGGAAAGATGATACCATGGTCTTACCTTCTGTTGAGTGAGTTGGTGACGTCTCCAGGTTGGGTCCCAGAGGAGTGAGCATTGCAGAAACTGTAGTTGGTCTGTGCTGACTCCAGTCGGAAACGTTGACAGTTGTGGAATGTGAATCCCAAACAGTAGATATTGGAATCGATGTTCCCCATGCAGGAACAGTTCCTGAAAGACAAAATCCAGATTTCTAGACCCACAGCGTCTCTCGCAATAGTGAAACAAAGTATTCATTTTAAACCTTACCACTGTCCTCTGGCCCCACACATAAATTATTCTGCCCTCAATGGGCCTCCTCTTTCCCTTGTTATCCTTTTCCCTTAATATATTTGTAAAACAGCTTTATTTTACTTGTCAGTATCCTTTCATGAACCCTTTTGCTGTCTTAATTTCCTTTTTGAGT
Source organism: Sphyrna mokarran (assembly GCA_024679065.1). Classification (NCBI taxonomy): domain Eukaryota; kingdom Metazoa; phylum Chordata; class Chondrichthyes; order Carcharhiniformes; family Carcharhinidae; genus Sphyrna; species Sphyrna mokarran. The sequence continues at coordinate 381,196 of JAGIQG010000007.1, read as the reverse complement.
TCCACCTTGTACATTCTGTACTCCTCCAGGGTTTCTGCTTTTTTGTGCCCTCGATGCCTGATCTAAGCCTCCCTTTTTCTCTTTATCCAATGCTGTATATCCCTCGATATCCACAGCTCACTGGATTGTTAGCCCCATCGTTTTTCTTTATTAAAACACGTTATGTTAGTGTCTATCTTATCTCTTCTTTTTCACATAGAGAGTGGGGAGTGTCTGAATTGAGCTGCCAGAGGTACTGGTAGAGGCGGGTACAATTTTATCTTTTAAAATGCATTTAGATGGTTACATGGGTATGATGGGTAAAGAGGGATATAGGGCAAACGCGGGCAATTGGGATTAGCTGAAGGATTTAAAAAAAAAGGACAGCGTGGACAAGTTGGGCCAAAGGGCCTGTTTCCATGCTGTAAATCTCTGACTCTCTGTTGGCGTTTACTCTCCCTGTTTTCTTCTTGAATGTACCCAATATTCTATCACAGATTTACTTAAGCATCTGCTCCCAACCCACTTTGTCTAAATCATATCTGATCTTAGTAAAATCAGCCACCCCAGTTTAGAACTTTGATTTCAGGCCCATCCTTTCCTTTTCTATAACGATCTTGAATTTAATGAAGTTGTGATCGCTGTCAGCGAAATGCTCCCCCTACTAATACTTCAATCACTTACCTGGCTGCTTTACCTAAAATACAGGCCAAGACCATCCCCTCTCTTGTAAAACCTTCTACCTACAGTCTTGAAAAGTTCTCCTGGGTAAATTTTGAGCGTTCTGCTCCCTTGGGGAAATTATAATCCCCCCACTATAACAACACTATTACTTTTAAATTTGTGGTGATAATGAACCATTTAGAAATGTTCTTGTGTAGGATTTAGAACATAGAACATAGAACATTACAGCACAGAACAGGCCCTTCGGCCTTCGATGTTGTGCCGACCAAAATAAAAAGCAATGCCCCTCCAAACTAAACCATTCCCTTCTCTTCCATATACTTATCAATTAACCTCTTAAACGCCACCAAACTTGGCGCATCTACAACAGCTGCAGGCAGGGCATTCCACTCCCTAATCACTCTTTGAGTAAAGAACCTACCTCTGATATCCGTCCTATAACTCATACCCCTTAATTTAAAGTTGTGTCCCCTCGTGCTAGCTTTTTCCATCCTAGGAAAAAGGCTATCACTGTCCACCCTATCCAAACCTCTAATTATCTTATATGCTTCAATAAGATCCCCCCTTAGCCGCCTCCTTTCTAACGAAAACAACCTCAAATCCTTCAACCTCTCTTCATAGGACCTGCCCTCCATACCAGGCAACATCCTAGTAAACCTCCTCTGTACCCTCTCCAATGCCTCCACATCTTTCTTATAATGTGGCGACCAGAACTGCACACAATACTCCAAGTGCGGCCGCACTAGAGTTTTGTACAGCTGCAACATGATGCTGCGGCCTAAATTCAATCCCCCTACCAATAAAAGCTAAGACTCCATAAGCCTTCTTAACAACTTTATCCACTTGACTGCCTACTTTCAGGGATCTATTGACACATACACCAAGATCCTTCTGTTCCTCAACACTATTAAGAGCCCTACCATTAGCCCTATACTCTACACATTTATTGTTCCTGCCAAAGTGCATTACCTCACACTTTTCCACATTAAACTCCATTTGCCACCTCTCGGCCCAGCTCTGCAACTTGTCCAAGTCACTCTGTAAACTAAACACCCCTCTTCACTATCTACCACACCACCAACTTTAGTATCATCTGCAAATTTACTGATCCATCCCTCAATACCCTCATCCAGATCATTTATAAAAATTACAAACAGCAGGGGCCCCAAAACAGACCCCTGGCACACCACTCGTCACCGAACTCCACGATGAATATCCCATCAACCACCACCCTCTGTCTTCTATCTGCCAGCCAATTCTAATCCAATTAGCTAAATCACCCTCTATTCCACACATCTGCATTTTCTGTAGAAGTCTTCCATGGGCCACCTTATCAAAAGCCTTACTAAAGTCCATATATACTACATCAACCGCCTTACCCCCATCCACCTCTCTGGTCACTTTCTCAAAAAACTCAATGAGGTTAGTAAGGCATGACCTACCCTTCACGAAACCATGCTGACTATCCCCAATCAATTCATTTCTCTCTCTAAATAACTATAAATCCTATCCCTAATAATTCTCTCCAATACCTTGCCCACAACAGAAGTAAGACTCACTGGCCTATAATTCCCTGGAAGGTCTCTCTTCCCCTTCTTAAACAATGGGACCACATTCGCCATCCTCCAGTCCTCCGGAACCACACCCGTAACCAACGAGGACCTGAAGATCAGAGCCAGAGGCTCTGCAATCTCCTCTCTTGCCTCCCAGAGAATCCTAGGGTAAATCCCGTCCGGCCCAGGGACTTATCCAACTTCAAACCCTCGAGAATTTCTAACACATCCTCCCTATCTACTACAATACTCCCCAATTTGCAACCCTGTACCTCAGTGCTCTCCACAGCTACATTTCCAGCACTCTGCGTGAATACCGAAGAGAAATATTTATTCAGTGCCTCACCAATCTCTTCAGGCTCCACGCACAACTTCCCACTGCTGTCTATGACTGGCCCTAATCTTGCCCTAACCAATCTTCTATTCTTAAAATATCGAAAGGACCAATCTCGGCAGTGATGGCAAGTTGGCAGTGATCTATAGAGGAAGCCTCATTATGGGAACATAATTATTTGAACTTTGAGCTAGCATCCCAAGATGACAGGTAACCACAGGAAGGGTGAGGTCAGCCAAGACAGCGGGAATAGCCGAGAATTTTTGTAGCTTTTTCAATACAATTATGAAAAGTTGGGGTGGAAGCTTAGGGCCAAAACTGGCAGAGTGGTTATCTCTGGACTCTTGCCTGTGCCACGGGATAGTTTAGAGAAGAACAGAGAGAGAGGGAATTTTGAACTCGTGGCTGCGGGGATGGTGCAGGAGGGAGGGGTTCAGGTTCCTGAACAATTGGGACTCATTCTGGGATAGGTGGGACCTCTATAAGAGAGATGGTCTACACCTGAACCAGAGGGGAACTAATATCTTGGGGGGGGAAATTTGCAAAGGCTATGCAGGGGGCTTTAAAACTGATTGAGGGGGGGTGGGATCCTGATAGTTTGGATGTTAAGAGGGACGAGAATAGGGGGGTCATAGATGAGAAACTGTAAAACACAAGCAGCGTACGGTGGGGTAGGGCATGGTTTGAATGCGTATACTTTAATGCAAGAAGTATTCGCAATAAGGGGAGGAACTTGCAGCTTGGACCCAGTACCTGGAACTTCGATGTTTTTGTGGCCATTTCAGAGACATGGGTTAGAGCAGGGACAGGAATGGTTGTTGCAGGTTCCGGGGTTCAAATGCTTCAGTCGGAGTAGAGAAGGAGTAGAAGGGGGGAGGAGTGGCATTATTAGTCAAAGACTGTATCACAGTGACAGAAAGGAAGTTTGATGAGGACTTGTCTGTTGAGGTAGTATGGGCTGAGATTAGAAACAGGAGAGGAGAGGTCACCCTGTTGGAGTCTTTTATAGACCTCCTAAAAGTTCTAGAGAGGTAGAGGAAAGGATTGCAAAGTCGATCCTGGACAGGAGTGAAAGTAATAGGGTAATTGTTATGGGGGACTTTAACTTTACTAATATTGATTGGAATAGCTATAGCTCTAGCTCGTTAGAGGGGTCAGTTTTTATACAAAGTGTGCAGGAAGGTTTTTGACTCAGTATGTAGATAGGCCAACTAGAGGTGAGGCTACATTGGATTTGGTGCTGGGCAATGAGCCAGACCAGGTGTTAGACTTGGAAGTTGGTGAACATTTTGGTGATAGTGACCACAATTCGGTTACGTTCACCTTAGTGATGGATAGGGATAGGCATGAAGCTGGGGGCAGTAGTTATAGCTGGGGAATGGTAATTATGAGGCCATAGGAGGGAATTAGGGTGCATAGGTTTGACTAGGAAACTACAGGGACTGGGAACATCTGAAAATGTGGAGCTTATTCAAGGAGCAGCTACTGCAAGTCCTTGATAGAGTATAGGGCAATGGTAGGGCTCTTAATAGTGTTGAGGAACAGAAGGATCTTGGTGTTATGTGTCAATAGGTCCCTGAAAGTAGGCAGTCAAGTGGATAACGTTGTAAGAAGGCATAGGAGGCTAGCTTTCTTGGTAGGGGGGATGGAATTAGGAGCCGCAGCATCATGTGCAACTGTACCAAAACTCTAGTGCGCCGCACTTGGAAAAGTATGTGGCCAGTTCTGTCGCCACAATTATAAGAAAGATGTGGAGCATTGGAGGGGTACAGAGGAGGTAACAGGATGTTGACTGGTATGGAGGCAGGTCCTATGAAGAGAGGTTGAAGGATTTGAGGTTGTTTTTCGTTAGAAAGGAGGCGGCTAAGAGGGGATCTTATGAAGCATATAAGAGGATTAGAGGTTTAGTATAGGGTGGACAATGATAGCCTTTTTCCTAGGATGGTAGAAGCTAGCACGAGGGGGACACAGCTTAAATTAAGGGGGTATATGAGTTTAGGAAGGATATCAGAGGTAGGTTCTTTACTCAAAAGATGTGAGTAGGGAGTGGAATGCCCTGCCTGCAGCTGTTGTAGATGCGCCACGTTTGGTGGGTTACAAGAGGTTAATTGATAAGTATATGGAAGAGAAGGGAATGGTTTAGTTTTGGGAGGGGCTGCTTTTGTATTTTTGGTCGGCCAACATCGATGGCCGAAAGGGCCTGTCTGTGCTTGTAGTGTTACTATTGTTCTATGATAAGTATGTCACTGTCAGGCAAGGAGGAATGGTGAGTAAGGGAACCTTGGTGTACGAAAAAAGTTAATTCTCTGGTTAAAAGAAAAAAGAGGCGTATGAGTCAGGAAAAAGGATGAGCTCAGTAGGTGCAATGGATAGCTATAGATTAGCCAGACGTGAGCAAAAGAGTTGAGTTGAGGAGAGTAAAGGGACACGAGAAGCTTTGGCTGATAGGATCAAGGAAGAACCTAAAGCTTCTTTAGATATGTTAGAATAGAAGAGATTGGTTAGGGCAAGATTGCGTGTGATGCGCCAAGTTCTGGTGGGTTTAAGAGGGTAGTTGATAAGTAATGAAGAGAAGGGAATGGTTAGTTTGGTAGGGGCATGCTTCTTATATTGGTTCGGCGCAACATCGAAGGCCGAAGGCTGTCTGTGCCCTGGAATGTGCGATGTTCTATGTTTTAAGATTAGGGCCAGTCAGAGACAGCTAGTGGAAGTTGTGTGTGGAGCCTGAAGAGATTGGAGAGGCACTAAACAATATTTCTCTTCGGTATTCAGCAGGGAGATGTAAATGTAGTTGTGGAGAACACTGGGATACAGGGTTGTAAACTGGAAAGTATTGAAGTAGAAGGGAGGATGTGCTAGATATCTTGAGGGTTTGAAGTTAGATAAGTCCCCTGGGCCGGACGGGATTTACCCTAGGATTCTCTGGGAGGCAAGAGAGGCGATTGCAGAGCCTCTGGCTCTGATCTTCAGGTTGTCGTTGGTTACGGGTATAGTCCGGAAGACTGGAGGATAGCGAATGTGGTCCCATTGTTCAAGAAGGGGAAGAGAGACTTCCTGGGAATTTATAGGCCAGTGAGTCTTACTTCTGTTGTGGGCAAAGTATTGGAGAGAATTATTAGGGATAGGATTTATAGTTATTTAGAGAGAAAATGAATTGATTGGGGATAGTCAGCATGGTTTTGTGAAGGGTAGGTCGTGCCTTACTAACCTCATTGAGTTTTTTGAAAAAGTGACCAAAGAGGTGGATGGGGGTAAGGCAGTTGATGTGGTATATATGGACTTTAGTAAGGCGTTCGATAAGGTGCCCATGGAAGGCTTCTGCAGAAAATGCAGATGTATGGGATAGAGGGTGATTTAGCTAATTGGATTAGGAATTGGCTAGCAGATAGAAGACAGAGGGTGGTGGTTGATGGGAGATATTCATCGTGGAGTTCGGTTACAAGGGTGTACCTCAGGGGTCTGTTTTGGGGCCCCTGCTGTTTGTAATTTTTATAAATGATCTGGATGAGGGTATTGAGGATGGATTAGTAAATTTGCAGATGACACTAAAGTCGGTGGAGTGGTAGATAGTGAAGAGGGGTGTTATAGTTTGCAGAGAGACTTGGACAAGTTGCAGAGCTGGGCCGAGAGGTGGCAAATGGAGTTTAATGTGGAAAAGTGTGAGGTAATGCACTTTGGGAATAAAAATGTGTAGAGTATAGGGCTAATGGTAGGACTCTTAATAGTGTTGATGAACAGAGGATCTTGGTGTATGTGCATAGATCCCTGAAAGTAGGCAATCAAGTCGATAAGGTTGTTAAGAAGGCATATGGAGTCTTAGCTTTTATTGGTAGGGGGATTGAATTTGGAGCCGCAACATCATGTTGCAACTGTACAAAACTCTAGTGCGGCCGCACTTGGAGTATTGTGTACAGTTCTGGTCCCACATTATAAGAAAGATGTGGAGGCATTGGAGAGGGTACAGAGGAGGTTTACCAGGATGTTGCCTGGTATGGAGGGCAGGTCTTATGAAGAAGGCTGAGGGATTTGAGGTTGTTTTCGTTAGAAAGGAGGCGGCTAAGAGGAGATCTTATTGAAACATATAAGATGATTAGAGGTTTAGATAGGGTGGACAGTGATAGCCTTTTTCCTAGGATGGAGAAAAGCTAGCACGAGAGGGACATAGCTTTAAAATTAAGGGGTGGTGGTTTTAGGGACGGATGTCAGAGGTAGGTTCTTTAATAAAAGTGTGAAGGATAATGACATTGGCGGAACAAATAAATGTGTTAGCGTATAGGGCTAATGGAGGGCTCTTAATAGTGTTGAGGAACAGAAGGATCTTGGTGTATGTGTCAATAGATCCCTGAAAGTAGGCAGTCAAGTGGATAAAGTTGTTTAGAAGGCATATGGAGTCTAGCTTTTATGGTAGGGGATTGAATTTAGGAGCCGCAGCATCATGTTGCAAACTGTACAAAACTCTAGTGCGGCCGCACTTGGAGTATTGTGTGCAGTTCTGGTCCCCACATTATAAGAAAGATGTGGAGGCATTGGAGAGGGTACAGAGGAGGTTTACCAGGATGTTGCCTGGTATGGAGGGCAGGTCCTATGAAGAGAGGTTGAAGGATTTGAGGTTGTTTTTCGTTAGAAAGGAGGCGGCTAAGAGGGGATCTTATTGAAGCATATAAGATGATTAGAGGTTTAGATAGGGTGGACAGTGATAGCCTTTTTCTAGGATGGAGAAAGCTAGCACGAGGGGGACACAGCTTTAAATTAAGGGGTATGAGTTATAGGACGATATCAGAGGTAGGTTCTTTACTCAAAGAGTGATTAGGGAGTGGAATCCCTGCCTGCAGCAGTTGTAGATGCGCCAAGTTTGGTGGCGTTTAAGAGGTTAATTGATAAGTATATGGAAGAGAAGGGAATGGTTTTAGTTTGGAGGGGCATTGCTTTTTATTTTGGTCGGCACAACATCGAAGGCGAAGGGCTGTTCTGTGCTGTAATGTTCTATGTTCTATGTACCAGAGGGTGTAAGGGTATGGAATGCCCTGCCTGCGTCTTGTAGATGCACCAAGTTTGGTGGCGTTTAAGAGATTAGTAGATAAGTTTATGGATGAAAAAGGGAATGGTTTAGGTTAGAGGGTCATTGCTTGTTCCTAATTGGTCGGCGCAAAATCGAGGGCCGAAGGGCTGTTCGCGCTGTAATGTATGTGCGGCCGCACGGAGTATTGTGTCATTTGGTCGCCACATTATAAGAAAGATGTGGAGGCATTGGAGAGAGTACAGAGGAGGTTCTATGTTCTATGTGGAATGTGGTGCTTATTCAAGGAGCAGCTGCTGCGAGTCCTTGATAAGTATGTCCCTGTCAGGCAGGGAGGAAATGGACGAGTAAGAGAGCCTTGGTGTACGAAAAGAGTTGATTTGCTGGTTAAGAAGAAAAAGGAGGCTTATGTCAGGATGAGGCTTGAAGGCTCAGGTAGTGCAATGGATAGTTATAGATTAGCTAGGAAGGAGGTAAAAAGTGAATTGAGGAGAGCTAAGAGGGGACACGAGAAGATGTTGGCTGATAGGATTAAGGAGAATCCTAAAGCTTTCTTTCGATATGTTAAGAATAGAAGATTGGTTAGGGCAAGATTAGGGCCAGTCATAGACAGCAGTGGGAAGTTGTGCGTGGAGCCTGAAGAGATTGGTGAGGCACTGAATAAATATTTCTCTTCGGTATTCACGCAGAGTGCTGGAAATGTAGCTGTGGAGCACTGAGGTACAGGGTTGCAAATTGGGGAGTATTGTAGTAGATAGGGAGGATGTGTTAGAAATTCTCGAGGGTTTGAAGTTGGATAAGTCCCCTGGGCCGGACGGGATTTACCCTAGGATTCTCTGGGAGGCAAGAGAGGAGATTGCAGAGCCTCTGGCTCTGATCTTCAGGTCCTCGTTGGTTACGGGTGTGGTTCCGGAGGACTGGAGGATAGCGAATGTGGTCCCATTGTTTAAGAAGGGGAAGAGAGACCTTCCAGGGAATTATAGGCCAGTGAGTCTTACTTCTGTGTGGGCAAGGTATTGGAGAGAATTATTAGGGATAGGATTTATAGTTATTTAGAGAGAAATGAATTGATTGGGGATAGTCAGCATGGTTTCGTGAAGGGTAGGTCATGCCTTACTAACCTCATTGAGTTTTTTGAGAAAGTGACCAGAGAGGTGGATGGGGGTAAGGCGGTTGATGTAGTATATATGGACTTTAGTAAGGCTTTTGATAAGGTGGCCCATGGAAGACTTCTACAGAAAATGCAGATGTGTGGAATAGAGGGTGATTTAGCTAATTGGATTAGAAATTGGCTGGCAGATAGAAGACAGAGGGTGGTGGTTGATGGGAGATATTCATCGTGGAGTTCGGTGACGAGTGGTGTGCCTCAGGGGTCTGTTTTGGGGCCCCTGCTGTTTGTAATTTTTATAAATGATCTGGATGAGGGTATTGAGGGATGGATCAGTAAATTTGCAGATGATACTAAAGTTGGTGGTGTGGTAGATAGTGAAGAGGGGTGTTTTAGTTTACAGAGTGACTTGGACAAGTTGCAGAGCTGGGCCGAGAGGTGGCAAATGGAGTTTAATGTGGAAAAGTGTGAGGTAATGCACTTTGGCAGGAACAATAAATGTGTAGAGTATAGGGCTAATGGTAGGGCTCTTAATAGTGTTGAGGAACAGAAGGATCTTGGTGTATGTGTCAATAGATCCCTGAAAGTAGGCAGTCAAGTGGATAAAGTTGTTAAGAAGGCTTATGGAGTCTTAGCTTTTATTGGTAGGGGGATTGAATTTAGGAGCCGCAGCATCATGTTGCAGCTGTACAAAACTCTAGTGCGGCCGCACTTGGAGTATTGTGTGCAGTTCTGGTCGCCACATTATAAGAAAGATGTGGAGGCATTGGAGAGGGTACAGAGGAGGTTTACTAGGATGTTGCCTGGTATGGAGGGCAGGTCCTATGAAGAGAGGTTGAAGGATTTGAGGTTGTTTTCGTTAGAAAGGAGGCGGCTAAGGGGGGATCTTATTGAACATATAAGATGATTAGAGGTTTGGATAGGGTGGACAGTGATAGCCTTTTTCCTAGGATGGAGAAAGCTAGCACGAGGGGACACAACTTTAAATTAAGGGGTATGAGTTATAGGACGGATATCAGAGGTAGGTTCTTTACTCAAAGAGTGATTAGGGAGTGGAATGCCCTGCCTGCAGCTGTTGTAGATGCGCCAAGTTTGGTGGCGTTTAAGAGGTTAGTTGATAAGTATATGGATGAGAAGGGAATGGTTTAGTTAGGAGGGGCATTGCTTTTTATTTTGGTCGGCACAACATCGAAGGCCGAAGGGCCTGTTCTGTGCTGTATTGTTCTATGTTCTATGTTTCTATGTTCTATGTAATAGAAATTTTAGCTTTAAATCAAAAAACTCACAAAGAGGGGAAGCGCTGAGTGAGGAGTTCCAGAAGATGGAATGGGTGGAGGGAATGCAAAATTTACAATCATCCTATTGGGTAACTTGTGGACAAGTTCGGACTGTTTAACAATGATAGAACAAACGGCTGGATTGTGAGGAGTGGATGTTTAAAGTAGTGAACAAATCATAAGACTGGGAGAAGCATTTCAGAACACAAAACACGCATGCTGCAAAGTTGAATGTGGGGAATTTAAAAACAGATGGGTCAAAAGCAAAACCCACTCTTTCCCTAAACTGAAGATTTTATCATTCGAGCTAAAGGGAATAATCCAGTGAATAAATGAACATTAAAGGAAGTGAACAGGTATGTGTTTACAGTTGAGATACGGGCAAGTGTGAACAGGGTAACAGAGGACATTACAGAACAGGTAGTCATAAACAGAGTGGGACCAAATTCAAGGTGGGATTTGTTTGATAGATACAGAGAATGATAATGGTGATTAGAGAGATTTTTGAAGGGATTGTAAGAAGTAAAACACCATTTTGACGGGTGGGCTATGGATGAAAGAACAAAGTTTTTAAGGAAGGGATAAGATCAACACTGAACAGAGATTTGACAACCTGGGTCCTGAGTTGGGGAGGATTTTAACACAATAAAACATGCTGTCAGCAAGTGCCCAAACAAAATGATAATAGTTTATAAAGAATCACAGAATGCTACACTGTTGAAGAGGCCCTTCGGCCCATCGAGTCTGCACTGACACATGAAAGGCCCTTCGTGCCCACCTAATCCCATTGCCAGGCACTTGGCCCATAGCCCAGAATGTTATAATTTACCAAGTGCTGATCCAGGTTACTTTTTAAAGGAGTGAGATATCCCGTCTCCACCACCCTCCCAGGCAGGCGCATTCCAGACCCCCACCACCCTCTGGGTAAACAGGTTTTCCTAAAATTCCCCCAAACCTCTTATCCCTCACTCTAACTTGTGTCCCCTCATGACTGACCCTTATACTAAGGGGAACAGATGCTCTTATCCATTCTGTCCGTGTTCCCTCACATCCTGAACACTCGATCAGGTCCCTTCCGTCAGTCTTCTCTGCTCAATGAAAATAACACAAGCCTATCCAACCTCTCTTCATAAATTAAATTTTCCATCCCAGGGCAATTTAAGGTGCAGGGAAGCAAGTACAGAGGAGATGTTCGGGGTAAGTTTTTCACTCAGAGGGTAGTGAGTGAAGGAATCGTGCTGTCAGTGGTGGTGGAAGCAAATTCGCTGGGGTCTTTAAGAGATTTCTGAATTACTATATGGGATTTAATGGGATTGGGAGTACAGATAGTTCTATGGCCTGGGTATAGATATGATCGGCACAACCTGTGGGCCGAAGGGCCTGTTTGTGTGCTGTAGTGTCTATGTTTAAGGAGTTAGTATAGTTATAATAAAAAAAGGAATAATGGGATATGGGGAACGGGTGGGGAGATGGATTTGAGATCAGCCTTGATCTGATTGAATGACAGAGCAGGTTCAAAGGGATGAATTTGCCAAATTCTGGTGTAATTCCAATGTCCTATGGCAGAGATGAGAGAGTGAGAGCAGAGAGGGAGAAAGTGACACAAGAGTGAGTGAGAGTTGTGGAGGAGACAGAGAGGTGTGAGGAGGAATTGATAGAGAAAGTCTGACAGTGGGAAAGTGATACCATGGTCTTACCTTCTGTTGAGTGAGTTGGTGACGTCTCCAGGTTGGGTCCCAGAGGAGTGAGCATTGCAGAAACTGTAGTTGGTCTGTGCTGACTCCAGTCGGAAACGTTGACAGTTGTGGATGTGAATCCCAAACAGTAGATATTGGAATCGATGTTCCCCATGCAGGAACAGTTCCTGAAAGACAAAATCCAGATTTCTAGACCCACAGGTCTCTCGCAATAGTGAAACAAAGTATTCATTTTAAACCTTGCCACTGTCCTCTGGCCCCAAACATAAATTATTCTGCCCTCAATGGGCTCCTCTTTCCCTTGTTATCCTTTTCCCTTAATATATTTGTAAAACAGCTTTTTTTACTTGTCAGTATCCTTTCATGAACCCTTTTGCTGTCTTAATTCCTTTTTGAGTTTCCACCTTGTACATTCTGTACTCCTCCAGGGTTCTGCTTTTTTGTGCCCTCGATGCCTGATCTAAGCCTCCTTTTTCTCTTTATCCAATGGTGTATATACTCGATATCCACAGCTCATGGATTGTAGCCCCATCGTTTTCTTTATTAAAACACGTTATGTTAGTGTCTATCTTATCTCTTCTTTTTCACATAGAGAGTGGGGAGTGTCTGAATGAGCTGCCAGAGGTACTGGTAGAGGCGGGTACAATTTATCTTTTAAAATGCATTTAGATGGTTACATGGGTATGATGGGTAAAGAGGGATATAGGGCAAACGCGGGCAATTGGGATTAGCTTGAAGGATTTTAAAAAAAAAAGGACAGCGTGGACAAGTTGGGTCCAAAGGGCCTGTTCCATGCTGTAAATCTCTGACTCTCTGTTGGCGTTTACTCTCCCTGTTTTCTTCTTGAATGTACCCAATATTCTATCACAGATTTATTAAGCATCTGCTCCCAACCCACTTTGTCTAAATCATATCTGATCTTAGTAAAATCAGCCACACCAGTTTAGAACTTGATTTCAGGCCCATCCTTTCCTTTTCTATAACGATCTTGAAATTTAATGAAGTTGTGATCGCTGTCAGCGAAATGCTCCCCTATAATACTTCAATCACTACCTGGCTGCTTTACTAAAATACAGGCCAAGACCATCCCCTCTCTATAAACCTTCTACCTACAGTCTGAAAGTTCTTCCTGGTAAATTTTGAGCGTTCTGCTCGCCCTTTGGGAATTATGATAATCCCCCCACTGATAACAACACTATTACTTTTAAATTTGTGGTGAAATGAACATTTAGAAATGTTCTTGTGTAGGATTTAGAACATAGAACATAGAAACATTACAGCACAGAACAGGCCTCGGCTTCGATGTGGCCGACCAAAATAAAAAGCAATGCCCCTCCAACTAAACCATTCCCTTCTCATCCATATACTTATCAATTAACCTCTTAAACGCCACCAAACTGGCGCATCTACAACAGCTGCAGGCAGGGCATTCCACGTCCCTAATCACTCTTTGAGTAAAGACCTACCTCTGATATCCGTCTATAACTCATACCCCTTAATTAAAGTTGGTCCCTCGTGCTAGCTTTTCCATCCTAGGAAAAAGCTATCACTGTCCACCCTATCCAAACTCTATTTCTTAATGTTTCAATAAGATCCCCCCTTAGCCGCCTCCTTTCTAACGAAAACAACCTCAAATCCTTCACTCTCTCATAGGACCTGCCCTCCATACCAGGCAACATCCTAGGTAAAACCTCCTCTGTACCACTCTCCAATGCCTCCACATCTTTCTTATAATGTGGGACCAGAACTGCACACAATACTCCAAGTGCGGCCGCACTTTATGGTAGGGGGATTGAATTTAGGAGCCGCAGCAGCATCATGTTGCAACTGTACAAAACTCTAGTGCGGCCGCACTTGGAGTATTGTGTGCAGTTCTGGTCGCCACATTATAAGAAAGATGTGGAGGCATTGGAGAGGGTACAGAGGAGGTTACCAGGATGTGCCTGGTATGGAGGGCAGGTCCTATGAAGAGAGGTTGAAGGATTTGAGGTTGTTTTCGTTAGAAAGGAGGCGGCTAAGAGGGATCTTATTGAAGCATATAAGATGATTAGAGGTTTAGATAGGGTGACAGTGATAGCCTTTTTCCTAGGATGGAGAAAGCTAGCACGAGGGGACACGCTTTAAGTAAGGGGTATGAGTTATAGGAGGATATCAGAGGTAGGTTCTTTACTCAAGAGAGGATAGGGAGTGGAATGCCTGCCTGCAGCTGTTGTAGATGCGCCAAGTTTGGTGGCGTTTAAGAGGTTAGTTGATAAGTATATGGAGAGAAGGGAATGGTTTAGTTAGGAGGGGCATTGCTTTTTATTTTGGTCGGCACAACATCGAAGGCCGAAGGCCTGTTCTGTGCTGTATGTTCTATGTTCTATGTTCTATGTTCTAAAAGCTAAGACTCCATATGCCTTCTTAAAACTTTACACTTGACTGCCTACTTTCAGGGTCTATTGACACATTACACAAGATCCTTCTGTTCCTCAACACTATTAAGAGCCCTACCATTAGCCTATACTCTCACACATTTATGTTTCCTGCCAAAGTGCATTACCTCACACTTTTCCACATTAAACTCCATTTGCCACCTCTCGGCCCAGCTCTGCAACTTGTCCAAGTCACTCTGTAAACTAAAACACCCCTCTTCACTATCTACCACTCCACCGACTTTAGTGTCATCTGCAAATTTACTGATCCATCCCTCAATACCCTCATCCAGATCATTTATAAAAATTACAAACAGCAGGGGCCCCAAAACAGACCCCTGAGGCACACCACTTGTCACCGAAAATTTATTGTAGAAGTTTTTGATGCAATAGGAGCCAGTGTCTACAGGCATCCTATATTGTTTCTGTAGCATCATAATTGTTTCTAATGACTAGAGTGTTGGTTTTAACCTGAATTAATGCTGTCCTGCTGTTTTCCCTGGATTTTGCAGAGTGGGGTTTTACTGGAATGCTTGGTAGAGAATGGTCATGTGACAGGGAAAGCTGGGTTTTTTCACAGAACACTCAAGCTTAGATGCTGCTTGGAGTTGAGAAAGGCAAGTCCCTCTCTTTTCCCCTTCCTGAAGTTGGAGATTCTGCTGTATAAGGGTTGCTGCTTGAAGCCAAGAGAAACAACAGTGCTTCCTCTCTCTGGAGCCTGAAGACTGGAAGCCATCACAGATTAAATTGACTTCCCTGAGGTTTTGCTGTTGGGAGAATTTATCCTTATCTGAAAACTACTGTTGGATCAAGAGATGTTACAATGCTGGAAATTTAGCATCATGTGAGTACAGAACCATAGAAAATTATAGCACAGAAACAGACCTTTTGGCCCTTCTTGTCTGTGCCGAACCGTTTTTCTGCCTAGTCCCACTGACCTGCACCTGGACCATATCCCTCCACACCCCTCTCATCCATGAACCCATCCAAGTTTTTCTTAAATGTTAAAAGCGACTCCACATTCATCACTTTATCCGGCAGCTCATTCCACACTCCCACCACTCTCCGTGTGAAGAATCCCCCCTAATATTCCCTTCAAACTTTTCCTCTTTCACCCTTAACCCATGTCCTCTGGTTTTTTCTCCCCGAGCCTCAGTGGAAAAAGCCTGCTTGCATTCACTCTATCGATACCCATCAAAATCTTATACACCTCTATCAAATCTCCCCTCATTCTTCTACACTCCAGGGAATAAAGTCCTAACCTATTCAATCTCTCTCTGTAACTCAGTTTCTCACGTCCTGGCAATATCCTCGTGAACCTTCTCTGCACTCTTTCAACCTTATTTACATCCTTCCCGTAACTAGGTGACCAAAACTGTACACAATCCTCTAAATTCAGCCTCAGCGGTGTCTTATATAACCTTACCATAACACTCCAACTCTTATACTCGATACTCCGATTTATAAAGGCCAACGTACCAAAAGCACTCTTTACAACCCTATCTGTGATGCCACTTTTAGGGAATTCTGTAGCTATATTCCCAGATCCCTCTGTTCGACTGCATTCTTCAGAGTCCTACCATTTACCTTGTATGTTCTACCCTGGTTTGTCCTTCCAAAGTGCAATACCTCACATTGTTTGCATTAAACTCCATCTGCCATTTCTAGCTAGTCCAAATCCCTCTGCAAGCTTTGAAAACCTTCCTCACTGTCCACTAACACATAACAAATGTATAGAGTATAGGCTAATCGTAGGACTCTTAATAGTGTTGACAAACAGAGGGATCTTGTTGTATATGTGCATAGATCCCTGAAAGTTGGCAATCAAGTCGATAAGGTTGTTAAGAAGGCATATGGAGTCTTAGCTTTTATTGGTAGGGGGATTGAATTTCGGAGCCGCAACGTCATGTTGCAACTGTACAAAACTCTAGTGCGGCCGCACTTGGAGTATTGTGTGCAGTTCTGGTCCCCACATTATAAGAAAGATGTGGAGGCATTGGAGAGGGTACAGAGGAGGTTTATCAGGATGTTGCCTGGTATGGAGGGCAGGTCTTATGAAGAGAGGCTGAGGGATTTGAGGTTATTTTCGTTAGAAAGAAGGCGGCTAAGAGGAGACCTTATTGAAACATATAAGATGATTAGAGGTTTAGATAGGGTGGACAGTGATAGCCTTTTTCCTAGGATGGAGAAAGCTAGCACGAGGGGACATAGCTTTAAATTAAGGGGTGGTAGTTATAGGACGGATGTCAGAGGTAGGTTCTTTACCCAGAGGGTGGTAAGGGTATGGAATGCCCTGCCTGCAGCAGTTGTAGATGCGCCAAGTTTGGGGGCATTTAAGTGGTCAGTGGATAGGTTTATGGATGAAAATGGAATGGTTTAGGCTAGAGGGTCATTGCTTTTTCTCCATTGGTCGGCGCAACATCGAGGGCCGAAGGGCCTGTTCTGCACTGTAATGCTCTATGTTCTATGTTCTACTACACCTCCAATCTTTGTATCATCAGCAAATTTGCTGATCCAATTTACCACATTATCATCCAGATCATTGATATAGATGACAAACAATAATGGACCCAACACCGATCCCTGTGGTACACCACTAGTCACAAGCCTCCACTCAGAAAAACAATCCTCCACAACTACTCTCTGGCTTCTTCCATTGAGCCAGTGTCTAATCCAATTTACTACATCCCCATGTATACTTAGCGACTGAACCTTCCTCACTAACCTCTCATGAGGGACCTTGTCAAAGACCTTATTGAAATCCAGGTTGACAACATCCACTGCCCTATCCTCATCCACTTCCCTGGTAATCTCCTCGAAAAACTCTAATAGAATGGTTAAATATGACCTACCACACACAAAGCCATGTTGACTCTCCCTAATAAGTCCCTGTCTATCCAAATATTTGTAGATCCTATCTCTTAATACTCTTTCCAATAATTTACCTACTACTGACATTAAACTTATCGGCTTATAATTTTCTGGATTACATTTTGAGCCTTTTTTAAGCAACAGAACAACATGGGCTATACTCCAATCATTTGCCACCTCACCCGTGGATACCAACATTTTAAATATATCTGCCAAGGGCCCCTGCAATTTCAACACTAATCTCCTTCAAGGTCCGAGTGAACACCCTGTTCAGTGTCCCCTCAGAGGGGATTTATCTACTCTGATTTGCCTCAAGGAACCTAGTGGCTAGGATTCAGTCATCTTCCTTACAGCATTTCCAGGTTGAAAAACTTATTCCAGTTGTTTCCTGTGCTAGCTCATACTGATGCTCCAAAATGAAATGCTGGAAAATCTCATCAGGTCTGACAGTATCTGTGGAGAGAGAGTAGAGTCAATGTTTCAAGTCTGGATGATTCTCCAACAGACCTCTGACAAAGGGTCATCCAGACTTGAAACATTGGCTCTACTCTCTCTCCACAGATACTGTCAGACCTGATGAGATTTTCCAGCATTTTCTGTTCTGGTTTTAGATTCCAGCACCTGCAGTATTTTGCTTGAAACTCCAGATGTCTATAGAGAAGATTTTCTCCTCCTCAAAGTACACTACTAGCTGATCGCTAACAAAAAGCCTTCCCATTGACACTGTTGATGCAACAGGACCTCAGGAAAAAACACCACGCACTCATTTGAAAGCTCATAGTGTCCACTGGAACACACTCTACACTCTGAAAACCAAAGACAGTCCTACCTCTTGGTGACCCATCTCCTGGCCAACTGCAAATATCAGCAGCTGCAACCTGGTAACTCACCCCAAGCTTTCAACCTTCCACAGAAAATTTGGACAATCTTCAATTGCTTAGTGACAGGCCAAGGGAGGATGCGGCCAATCCTGCCACAAGTGATAAATAAGGAACAGCTCATATTGTAACTGTAGCTATCCCAGAACACACCATCGCAACCCCCCACCCTGCTCTCCCCACCCACGCACTGAAATTCTCTCAGATCCATTCCTAGTGGCATCACAACCATTCATCAGATAAAACCACTGAATGGATTGTTAACCTCGATATCGAACCACTTCCTCAGCAAAACAGATTATTAAAAAAAAATCAAGAGTGATAAGCTAGAGTACAAAGGTATTAGGGGAGATGGCAAACTAAGAGAAAAGCAGAGATATGAAATTAATGGCAATCAATAAGCAACATAAAGCAAGAAAGTAAAATATTTTAATTATATTGATTTTAAAAAAGTTCAGGATGGATATAGGACCAATAGAAGATAGACAGAATAATAGTTAGATTGGGGCAGAGATGGCAGAAATATGAACAAATTGTTTTGCTTTGGTCTTTCTCAGGGAGATTGAACAAGATGACATGACATTTGGCGGGGATTCTTAGAGATAGGACGTATAGGCACTTAGAGCATTGAGGTCTGATTAGGGATACGCAGCATAGATTTGTTAAGGGGAGGTCGTGCCTTACGAATCTGGTAGAATTTTTTGATGAGGTGACGAAAACGGTGGACGAAGGGCGAGCCATTGATGTCGTCTATATGGATTTCAGGAAGGCGTTTGACAAAGTCCCTCATGGGAGGTTAGTTGAAAAGTTCAAGGCTAATGGGATACAAGGACAGGTAGCTAGATGGATAAGTAACTGGCTAGTAATAAGAGACAGAGAGTAATAGTGGAAGGGTGTTTCTCTAGCTGGAGGTCGGTCACTAGTGGTGTGCCGCAGGGCTCGGTACTGGGACCTCTTCTATTTGTAATATATATAAATGACTTGGAAGAGGGAGTAAGTGGAGTGATCAGCAAGTTTGCAGACGATACAAAGATGGCTGGACTTGCGGATAGTGAGGAGCAGTATGGAAGCAGCAGGACATAGATAGGCTGGTAGCTTGGGCAGACAGACAGCAGATGGAACTCAATCCTGATAAATGTGAGGTGATGCATTTCGGGAGAAAGAATGTAAGGGGGAGGTATATGATAAAGGGTAGACCTATTAAGAGTATAGAAATGCAGAGGGACCTGGGGGTGCAGGTACACAAGTCTCTGAAGGTGGCAGAGCAAGTGGAGAACATAGAACATAGAACATTACAGCACAGAACAGGCCCTTCGGCCTTCGATGTTGCGCCGACCAATATAAAAAGCAATGCCCCTCCAAACTAAACCATTCCCTTCTCTTCCATATACTTATCAACTAACCTCTTAACGCCACCAAACTTGGCGCATCTACAACTGCTGCAGGCAGGGCATTCCACTCCCGAACCACCCTTTTGGTAAAGAACCTACCTCTGATATCCGTCCTATAACTATCACCCCTTAATTTAAAGCTGTGTCCCCTCGTGCTAGCTTTCTCCATCCTAGGAAAAAGGCTATCACTGTCCACCCTATCTAAACCTCTAATCCTCTTATATGTTTCGATTAGGTCCCCTCTTAGCCGCCTCCTTTCTAACGAAAACAACCTCAAATCCCTCAGCCTCTCTTCATAAGACCTGCCCTCCATACCAGGCAACATCCTGTTAAACCTCCTCTGTACCCTCTCCAATGCCTCCACATCTTCCTTATAATGCGGGGACCAGAACTGTACACAATACTCCAAGTGCGGCCGCACTAGAGTTTTGTACAGTTGCAACATGACGTTACGGCTCCGAAATTCAATCCCCCTACCAATAAAGCTAAGACTCCGTATGCCTTCTTAACAACCTTATCGACTTGATTGCCAACTTTCAGGGATCTATGCACACATACACCAAGATCCCTCTGTTCATCAACACTATTAAGAGTCCTACCATTAGCCCTATACTCTACACATTTGTTATTCCTGCCAAAGTGAATTACCTCACACTTTTCCACATTAAACTCCATTTGCCACCTCTCGGCCCAGCTCTGCAACTTGTCCAAGTCTCTCTGCAAACTATAACACCCCTCTTTACTATCTACCACTCCACCGATTTTAGTGTCATCTGCAAATTTACTAATCTATCCCTCAATACCCTCATCCAGATCATTTATAAAAATTACAAACAGCAGGGGCCCCAAAACAGACCCCTGAGGTACACCACTTGTCACCGAACTCCACGATGAATATCTCCCATCAACCACCACCCTCTGTCTTCTATCTGCTAGCCAATTCTAACCCAATTAGCTAAATCACCCTCTATCCCATACATCTGCATTTTCTGCAGAAGTCTTCCATGGGCCACCTTATCAAACGCCTTACTAAAGTCCATATATACCACATCAACCGCCTTACCCCCCTCCACCTCTTTGGTCACTTTTTCAAAAAACTCAATGAGGTTAGTAAGGCACGACCTACCCTTCACAAAACCATGCTGACTATCCCCAATCAATTCGTTTCTCTCTAAATAACTATAAATCCTATCCCTAATAATTCTCTCCAATACTTTGCCCACAACAGAAGTAAGACTCACTCGCCTATAATTCCCTGGAAGGTCTCTCTTCCCCTTCTTGAACAATGGGACCACATTCGCTATCCTCCAGTCCTCCGGAACCACACCCGTAACCAACGACGACCAAGAAGGTTGTGAAGAAAGCATATAGTACGCTAGCCTTTATAGGAAGGAGTATAGAGCTGGCCTTTAATGTTGCAGTTGTATAAAACGTTGGTTAGACCTCATTTGGAATACTGTGTCCAGTTCTGGTCGCCTTACTACCGGAAGGACGTGGAGACTCTGGAGAGAGTGCAGAGGAGTTTTACTAGGATGCTGCCTGGTATGGAAGGTCTGAGTTACGAGGAGAGGTTAGGCAAATTGGGACTGTTTTCCTTAGAAAGACGTAGACATAAAGGAGATCTAATAGAGGTGTACAAGATTATGAGGGGTGTAGAGAGAGTAAACAGGGTTAAGCTTTTTCCTAGGATAGACTCGAATAGCACGAGGGGTCACGGGCTTAGGGTGTGGGGGGTAAGGTATAATTTGATGCTAGAGGGAGTTTTATCACACAGAGGATGGTGGGGGTATGGAATGCGCTGCCAAGTAAAGTGGTGGAGGCAGGTACTCTGGAGTTATTTAAGAAATACTTAGATGGGCTCATGAACAGAATGGGAATGGAGGGGTATAGAAAACTGATTTAAAATAGGAATCATGAGCCTTGGGAGTCCCTGGGAAGTGTGTAAATTGTCGATGGTTTTGATATATTTGTTTTATCCTACAGGTGCTTTGGTCCACCTTGTTGTCTAACAAGGGGCATACACGCGATGGGTCGTGAGAGGGCTGCTCTTGGATTTTTTTCGAGAGTATCCTTGTGCTTCACGTTGTTAGTGTACACTTGACCTGGACCATTTGATGGGCAACACAACAGCTCAGTGACTATCGCTGCGCTGTGCAGATACATGGACTTGGGCCTGTGTCTGTGGGAGTTTGCACATTCTCCCCGTGCTTGCGTGGATTTTCTCCGGATGCTCCGGTTTCCTCCCACATCCCAAAAATGTGCTCTTAGGCTAATTGTCAGAAGAAATTCTCCCTAAATTGTCTCAAATTTGGTTTAAATGCATAGATCTTTAAACATAGACGGGGACCACGGGTAGAAGTAGGAACATCGGGGTGGCGGCGCGTGCTCGTTGGGCCGAAGGGCCTGTTTCCCAAGCTGTTTTGTTCTTTGCTCTTTGCATCCGGCATGCTTGCCTTCATCAGCCAGGGCACTGAGTTTAAAAATTGGCAAGTCATGTTGCAGCTTTATAGAACTTTAGTTAGGCTGCACTTGGAATATAGTGTTCAATTCTGGTCACCACACTGCTAGAAGGACGTGGAAGCTTTGGAGAGGGTACAGAAAAGATTTACCAGGATGCTGCCTGGTATGGAGGGCATTAGCTATGAGAGGTTGGAGAAACTTGGTTTGTTCTCACTGGAGTGACGGAGGTTGAGGGGGAGACCTGATAGAAATCTACAAGATTATGAGAAACATGGACAGAGTGGATAGTCAAAGCTTTTTCCCAGGGCTGAAAAGTTAATTATGAGGGAGCAGAGGTTTAAGGGCGAGGGGCAAGGTTTAAAGCAGATGTACGAGCAAATTTTTTACACAGAGGGTGGTGGGTGCCTGGAACTCACTGCCAGGGGAGGTAGTGGAAGCAGATACAATAGTGAGTTTTAAGAGGCGTCTTGACAAATACATGAATAGAATGGGAATAGAGAGATATGGTCCCCGGAACGGTAGCGGGTTTTACTTCAGTCGGGCAGCATGGTCAGTGCAGACTGGGAGGGCCGAATCCCATGCTGTAATTTTCTTTGTTCTATCAGCGAACTGTTTGGGTTAAAATTCCTGGTGTTGCACACACATAAATCCCTCAGAAACAGGAACAGAAGGAGGCCATTCAGCCCCTCAAGCCTGTTTGGCCATCCAATAGAATCATGGCTGATCCAACATTCCTCACATCCACTTTCCTGCCCTTTCCCGTAACCCTTAATTCTCTTACTGATCAAAAATCCATCTCAGCCTTAAAGATCCACAAGGATTCTACCCTCGCCACTCTCTGTGGCAATAAGTTCCAAAGACTCACAACCTTCTGAGAGAAGAAATTCCTCCTCATTTCAGTCTGAAATTGGCCCCTTTATTTTGAGACTCTCCCATGAGGGAATCATGGAAGATGGCACAGTAGTTAGCACTGCTGCCCCACAACTAGAATGGTTGGGGAGTGGGAATCAAATTAAAGTGACTGGGAGAGAAGAGGTTAGCTCACAAATAGAGAGAGCTTGTCGACAGTGTGAGAGGGAGGATAGGCAGGTGATAGAGAAAGGGAGTGTTCAGACCGAAGGTTTTAATTCCAGGAGTGTAGTGAATAAAGTGGATGAGCTCAGGGCCTGGATTGCTGCTTGGAAATGTGATGTGGTGGCCATCACAGAGACTTGATGTCTCAGGGACAGGACTGGGTACTTCAAGTGCTGGGATTCAGATGCATCAGGAAGGGCAGGGAGGGAGGTAGAAGAGGTGGCGGAGTGGCACTGTTGATCAGGGACAGTGTCATGGCTGCAGAGAAGGTGGAAGATGGGGAGGGAATGTTTACGGAGTCTCTGTGGGTGGAAGTTAGGAATAGCAAAGGCTCAATAACTTTGCTGGGTGCATTCTATAGGCTGCCCAATAGTGACAGAAAGTTGAGGAACAGATAGGGAAACAGATCCTAGAAAGGTGTAATAATAACAGAGTTGTCGTGATGGGAAATTTTAATCCCAAATACTGATTAGAATCTCCCTGGGTAAGAGGTTTAGACAGGAGAAGTTTGTTAGGTATGTTCAGGAGGATTTCTTGATACAGTACGTAGATAAGCCTACAAGAGGAGAGACTGTATTTGACCTGGTATTAGGAAATGCACCTGGTCAGGGGTCAGATCTCTCAGTGGGAGAGCATTTTGGGGATAGTGATCGTAATTCTATCCCTTTTATATTAGCATTGTGGGCCAAAGGGCCCGTTTGTTCTGTAGTTTTTCTATGTTTCTACAACACCAGAGACCTGGGTTCCATTCGTGGTTTGGGTCACTGTCTGTGCGAAGTCTGCATGTTCTCCCCATGTCTATGTGGGTTTCTTCTGGATGCTCCGGTTTCTGCCCACAGTCTGAAAGTTGTGCTGGTTCAGTACATTGGGCTGTGCCAAGTTCTCCCTCAATGTAACCTGAACAGGTGCCAGAGTGTGGCGACTCGGGGGTTTTCACAGGAACTTCATTGCAATGTTAATGTAAGCCTACTTGTGTCGAATAAATAAACTTGAACACCCTCTCAGCATTTACTCCTGTACTTCATGTTAGAACAAGATTACTTCACATTCTTCCCAATTCCAATGACTGTGCGATAAATGTTGACCCAGCAACACCGAAGGACCATTTCAATAAATTGTTATAAATTGAGATCATCAGGCAGAGAGAGAGAGTGTGAGAGAGAGAGAGAGAGAACAAGAGAGCAAGAGAAAAAGAGAGAGCGCGAGAGAGAGCGAGAGATAGAGACAGAGAGAGAGAGAGAGAGAGAGCAAGAGAGAGAGTGAGAGAGAGAAACAGAGAGAGAAAGAAAGAGAGAGAGCAAGAGAGAGAGAGAGAGAGAACAAGAGAGAGAACGAGAGAGAGAGAACAAGAGAGAGAGAGAGAGAGAACGAGAGAGAGAGAGGGAACGAGAGGAGAGAGAGGGAACAGAGAGAGAGAGAGAGGAGAGAGAGAGAGAGAGAGAACGAGAGAGAGAGAGGGAACGAGGAAGAGAGAGAGAGAACGAGAGAGAGAGAGGAACGAGAGAGAGAGAGAGAAGAGAGAAGAGAGGAGAGAGAGAGAGGAGAATGAGAGAGAAGAGAGAGAGAGCAAGAGAGAGAGAGAGAGAACGGAGAGAGAGAGAGGAACGAGGAGAGAGAGAGAGAACGAGAGAGAGAGAGAGAGAGCAGAGAGAGAGAGAAGAGAGAGAGAGAGAACGAGAGAGAGACAGAGAGAACGAGAACAAGAGAGAGAGAGAGAACGAGAGAGAGAGAGAGAGAGAACGAGAGAGAGAGAGCGAGAGAGAGAGAGAGAGAGAGCGAGAGAGAGAGCGAGAACGAGAGAGAGAGCGCGAGAGAGAGAGCAGAGAGAGAGAGAGAGAGCAAGAGAGAGAGAGAGAACAAGAGAGAGAGAGAGAACAGAGAGAGAGAGAGAGAAGAGAACGAGAGAGAGAGAGAAGAGAGAGAGAGAGAGGGGAACGAGAGAGAGAGAGGGAAGAGGGAGAGAGAGAGAGGGGAACGAGAGAGAGAGAGAGAGGGAGAGAGAGAGAGAGAGAGAGAGAGAGAGAGAACGAGAGAGAGAGAGAACGAGAGAGAGAGAACGGAGAGAGGAGAGAAACGAGAGAGAGAACAAGAGGGAGAGAAGAGAAGAAGAGAGAGAGAGGAGAGAGAGCAAGGAGAGAGAGAGAGAAAGCGAGGAGAGAGAGAGAGCAAGAGAGAGAGAGAGAGCAAGAGAGAGAGAGAGCAAGAAGAGAGAGAGAGCAAGAGAGAGAGAGAGAACGAGAGAGAAAGAGAGCAAGAGAGAGAGAGAGAGCAAGAGAGAGAGAGAGCAAGAAGAGAGAGAGAGCAAGAAGAGAGAGAGAGCAAGAAGAGAGAGAGCAAGAAGAGAGAGAGAGAACAAGAGAGAGAGCGAGCAAGCGAGAGCGAGAGAGAGAGACAGAGACAGAGAGACAGAGAGAGCGCGAGAGAGAGAGAGCGAGCAAGCAAGAGAGAGAGAGCGAGCAAGCGAGAGAGCGAGAGATAGAGACAGAGAGCGAGAGACAGAGAAAGCAAGACTGAAAGAGTGAGAGAGCGAGAGACAGAGAGAATGAAAGAGCGCGAGAGCAAATGAGAGAGCAAGAGACAGAGATCAAGAAAGCGAGAGGGCGTGCGAGAGAGCGGGCGCGCGAGAGAGCGGGCGCGCGAGAGAGCGGGCGCGCGAGAGCGAAAAAGAAGAGAGAGAGAGATAGAGAGAGAGAGAGATTCAAACAGAGAAAGAGACAGAGAGAGAGACAGAGACAGAGACAGTGACAGAGAGAGAGACAGAGAACACTACAGCATAACCAGGCCCTTCGGCCCACAAGTTGTGCTGATCATATCTATACTTACCAGGCCATAGAACTATCTGTAACTCCCAATCCCATCAAATCCCATATACTCATCCAGAAGTCTCTTAAAAGACCCCAGCAAGTTCGCCTCTACCACCACTGACGGCAGCCGATTCCATTCACTCACCATTCTGAGTGAAAAACTTACCTCTAACATCTCTGAAAGTAGATGAAAGTAGATTTATCCCTGAAAGTAGGCAGTCAGGTCAAGAAGGTTGTTAGGAAGGCATATGGAGTCTTGGCTTTTATTGGTAGAGGGATTGAATTTCGGAGCCGCAACGTCATGTTGCAACTGTACAAAACTCTAGTGCGGCCGCACTTGGAGTATTGTGTGCAGTTCTGGTCCCCGCATTATAAGAAAGATGTGGAGGCATTGGAGAGGGTACAGAGGAGGTTTACCAGGATGTTGCCTGGTATGGAGGGCAGGTCTTATGAGGAGAGGCTGAGGGATTTGAGGTTGTTTTCGTTAGAAAGGAGGAGGCTAAGAGGGGACCTGATCGAAACATATAAGATGATTAGAGGTTTAGATAGGGTGGACAGTGATAGCCTTTTTCCTAGGATGGAAAAAGCTAGCACGAGGGGACACAGCTTTAAATTAAGGGGTGATAGTTATAGGACGGATATCAGAGGCAGGTTCTTTACCCAAAGGGTGGTTCGGGAGTGGAATGCCCTGCCTGCAGCAGTTGTAGATGCGCCAAGTTTGGTGGCGTTTAAGAGGTTAGTTGATAAGTATATGGAAGAGAAGGGAATGGTTTAGTTTGGAGGGGCATTGCTTTTTATATTGGTCGGCGCAACATCGAAGGCCGAAGGGCCTGTTCTGTGCTGTAATGTTCTATGTTCTATGTTCTATCTCCTCTGTACTTGTCCCCCAGCAACTTATATCTGTGTCCTCTCATAACAACCATTTCAACCCTGGGAAATAGCCTCCGAGAATCCACTCTATCTATTCCTCTCAACATTTTATAAACCTCTATCAGGTCGCCGCTCAACCTTTGTCTCTCCAGGGAGAAGAGACCAAGCTCCCTCAACCTATCTTCATAAGGCCTGCCTCCCAATCCAGGCAATATCCTTTTAAATCTATGCCTCTAAGAGGCAGAGATAGAGAGAGGCAGAGACAGAGAAAGGCAGAGAGAGACAGAAAGAGAGAGAGACGAAGAGCCTTAGCTGGGAGGTCAAGGAGATCATGATGTGGAGCTGCTAGCATTGGACTGGGGTAAACATAACAAGACGTCTGACACCTGATACCTGATGAAGAAACAGCGTTTCCGAAAGCTTGTGGGATTATTGTCAAATAAACTGGTTGGACTTTAACTTGGTGTTGTGAGAGTTCTTACTAGGTCAAGGAGAAGCAGTGACGTCAGAGTGTTTGGGGTCAGGGGGCTCAGGGTCAGAGGGCCCGGGACCTGTCATTTCTTTCAATGATCTGGATGATAATGTGGGAAATTGGACCAGCAAATTTGCTAATGATACAAAGATAGTAGTGGACAGTGAGGAAGGTTTTCAGAGCTTGCAGAGGGATTTGGACCAACTAGAAAAGTGGGCTGAAAAATGGCAAATGGAACTTAATGCACACAAGTGTGAGGTATTGCACTTTGGAAGGACAAACCAAAGTAAAACGTACAGGGTAAATGGTAGAACACTGAAGAGTGCAGTTGAATAGACGGATCTGGGAATACAGGTACAGAATTCCCTAAAAGTGATATCACAGGTGGATAGGTTCATATCGAGTGTTTTTGGTACATTGGTCTTTAAAAATCGGAGTATCGAATATAAAAGTTGGAGTGTTATGGTAAGGTTATATAAGGCATTCGTGAGGCCGAATTTAGAACATTGTGTACAGTTTTAATATAGAGAACATAGAACATTACAGCGCAGAACAGGCCCTTCGGCCTTCGATGTTGTGCCAACCAATTATGAAAAAAGCAATGCCCCTCCAAACTAAACCATTCCCTTCTCTTCCATAAACTTATCAACTAACCTCTTAAACACCACCAAACTTGGCGCATCTACAACTGCTGCAGGCAGGGCATTCCACTCCCGAACCACCCTTTTGGTAAAGAACCTACCTCTGATATCCGTCCTATAACTATCACCCCTTAATTTAAAGCTGTGTCCCCTCGTGCTAGCTTTCTCCATCCTAGGAAAAAGGCTATCACTGTCCACCCTATCTAAACCTCTAATCATCTTATATGTTTCGATTAGGTCCCCTCTTAGCCGCCTCCTTTCTAACGAAAACAACCTCAAATCCCTCAGCCTCTCTTCATAAGACCTGCCCTCCATACCAGGCAACATCCTGGTAAACCTCCTCTGTACCCTCTCCAATGCCTCACATCTTTCTTATAATGTGGGGACCAGAACTGCACACAATACTCCAAGTGCGGCCGCACTAGAGTTTTGTACAGTTGCAACATGACGTTGCGGCTCCGAAATTCAATCCCCCTACCAATAAAAGCTAAGACTCCGTATGCCTTCTTAACAACCTTATCGACTTGACTGCCTACTTTCAGGGATCTATGCACAAATACACCAAGATCCCTCTGTTCATCAACACTATTAAGAATCCTACCATTAGCCCTATACTCTACACATTTATTATTCCTGCCAAAGTGCATTACCTCACACTTTTCCACATTAAACTCCATTTGCCACCTCTCGGCCCAGCTCTGCAACTTGTCCAAGTCTCTCTGCAAACTATAACACCCCTCTTCACTATCTACCACTCCACCGACTTTAGTGTCATCTGCAAATTTACTAATCCATCCTTCAATACCCTCATCCAGATCATTTATAAAAATTACAAACAGCAGGGGCCCCAAAACAGACCCCTGAGGTACACCACTTGTCACCGAACTCCACCTTTCGGTCACCTAGTTACACAGGATGGATGTAAATTCTGGTCACTATTATAGAAAGGATATTATTAAACTAGAAAGAGTGTAGAAAAGATTTACTAGGATGCTATCAGAACTTGATGGGTTGAGTTATAAGGAGAGGCTGGATAGACTGGGACTTTTTTCTCTAGAGTGTAGGAGGCTGAGGGGTGACCTTGAGGACATAGGTTTAAGGTGAGAGGGGAGAGATACAGAAGTGTCCAGAGGGCAATTTTTTCACACAGAAGATGGTGAGTGTCTGCAACAAGCTACCAGAGGTAGTAGTAGAGGCGGGTACAATTTTATCTTTTAAAATGCATTTAGATAGTTACATAGGTATGATGGGTATTGAGGAATATGGGCCAAATGCAATTGGGATTAGTTTAGAGGTTTTAAAAAAAGGGTGGCATGGACAAATTGGGCTGAAGGGCCTGTTCCCATGCTATAAACGTCTATAAGTTTGAAAGAGTGCAGAGAAGGCTCATGAGGATGTTGCTGGGACTTGAGAAGCTGAGTTACTGAGAGAGATTGAATAAGTTAGGACTTTATTCCCTGGAGTGTAGAAGAATAAGGGGAGATTTGATAGAGATGTATAAGATTTTGATGGGTATCGATGGAGTGAATGCAAGCAGGCTTTTCCCACTGAGGCTCGAGGAGAAAAAAACCAGAGGGTATGGGTTAAGGGTGAAAGGGAAAAGTTTAAAGGGAATATTGGGGGGGATTCTTCACACAGAGAGTGGTGGGAATGTGGAATGAGCTGCCGGATAAAGTGGTAAATGTGGAGTCACTTTTAACATTTAAGAAAAACTTGGGACAGGTTCATGGATGAGAGAAGTGTGGAGGGATATGGTTCAAGTGCAGGTCAGTGGGACTAGGCAGAAAATGGTTCAGCACAGACAAGAAGGGCCAAAAGGCCTGTTTCTGAGCTGTAATTTTCTATAGTTCAGAGGGCCCGGGGTCAGAGAGCTCGGTCAGGAAGGTGACATAGTTAAGGTTAAAGGTCACTCACCACAGCCCTGTTCGTCGGAGAAGTCACTGCAGTCAGGGAAACCGTTACAGAGAGTCGCTGGGGCTCGGACACACTGTCCATTCTGACACTGGAATTCCCCTGGTTTACAGTGACTCGGCTGGAAACGCGCGGTTGCCGTGGTGATTCCCCAGGTTCTGCTGTGGTCCAGCATCCCAAATCCATCAGTGCTGGAAGAAGTGTCCAGGGAGGAAGTGGTCTGAGCAGGCTGGGTCCTCGATGCAAGTTCCTGAGCTACACAAACATCAAACACTAAATTAACCCACTGAGGATAGAGATAGGGAGGAGGGGGAGAGAGAGAGGGGGGGAGAGGAGAGAGAGGGGGGAGAGAGAGAAGAGGGGGGAGAGAGAGAGAGGGGGGGAGAGAGAGGGAAGGGGGGAGAGGAGAGAGGGGGGGAGAGAGAGAGAGGGAAGAGAGAGAGAGGGGGAGAGGAGAGAGAGGGGGAGAGAGAGAGAGGGGGGAGAAGAGAGAGAGGGGGAGAGAGAGAGAGGGGGAGAGAGAGAGGGGAGAGAGAGAGAGGGAGAGAGAGAGAGAGGGAGAGAGAGAGAAGGGGAGAGAGAGAGAGGGGGGGGGAGAGAGGAGAGAGAGAGAGGGGGGGGAGAGAGAGAGAGAAGAGGGGGGGGCAGGAGAGAGGAGAAGACAGAGGAGAGGGGGGAAGAGAGAGAGAGGAAAGGGGGAGAGAGAGAGAGGGAGGGGAGAGAGAATATGAGGGGGGGAGAGAGCGAGAGGGGGAGAGAGAGAGAGGGGGGAGGAGAGAGATAGGAGAAGGAGGGGGGGAGAGAGGTGGGGAGAAGGAGGGGAGAGGTGGGGGGGCGGAGAGAGAGAGGAGGAAGGGGGAGAGAGAGAGGGTGCAGAGAGAGAGGGGGCAGAGAGAGGGAGAGGTGGCAGAGATAGGGGGGGCAGAGAAAATTTGGATTTAATTTGCGATGACACTAAAGTCGGTGGAGTGGTAGATAGTGGAAGAGGGGTGTTTATGTTTTGCAGAGGGACTTGGACAAGTTGCAGAGCTGGGCCGAGAGATGGCAATGAGTTTAATGGTGGAAAAGTGTGGGTATGCACTATGCAGAAATAAAAATGTTGTAGGGTTAGGGCAAATGGTATGATTCTAGTAGTCAGAATGAACAGAAGGGATCTTGGTGTGTATGGTGCATAGAATCCCGGAAAGTAGGCAGTCAGGTCTAGAAGGTTGTTAGGAGGCATATGGAGGTCTTGCCTTTTATGGTAGAGGGATTGAATTTCCGGAGCCGCAACGTCATGTTGCCACTGTACAAAACTCTAGTGCGGCCGCACTTGGAGTATTGTGTGCAGTTCTTTTACTAAAGAGTGATTAGGAGTTGGAATGCCCTGCCTGCAGCTGTTGTAGATAGCGCCAATTTTGGTGGCGTTTAAGAGGTTTAGTTTTGATAAGTATATGGAATGAGAAGGGAATGTTTAGTTTGGAGGGCATTGCTTTTTTTATTTCGGGTCGGCACAACATCGAAGGCCCGAAAGGGCCTGTTCATGTGCTTTATTGGTTCTATGTTATGGTCCCCACATTATAAGAAAGATGTGGAGTGCATTGGAGAGGGTACAGAGGAGGTTTACCAGGATGTTGCCTGGTATGGAGGGCATGTCTTATGAGGAGAGGCTGAGGGATTTGAGGTTGGTTTCGTTAAAAAGGAGGAGGCTAAGAGGGGAACCTGATCGAAACCTATAAATGTATGTTGTAGGCGCCAAATTTGGTGGCGTTTTAAGAGTAATTGAGTAAGTTATCATGGAAGAGAAGGGAATGGTTTTAGTTTGGTGGAGGGGGCATTGCTTTATTGTGACCATCGAAGGCCGCACCTGTTCTGTGCTGTATTGTTCTATGTTCTAAGTTCTATGATTAGAGGTTTAGATAGGGTGGACAGTGATAGCCCTTTTTCCTAGGATGGAAAAAGCTAGCACGAGGGGACACAGCTTAAATTAAGGGTGATAGTTAGAGGACGGATATCAGAGGCAGGTTCTTTACCAAAGGGTGGTTGGGAGTGGAATGTCCCTGCCTGCAGCGTTGTAGATGCGCCAAGTTTGGTGGTGTTTAAGAGTTAGTTGATAAGTATATGGAAGAGAAGGGAATGGTTTAGTTTTGGAGGGCATTGCTTTTCATATTGGTCGGTATTGCAACAACATCGAAGGCCGAAGGGCCGTTCTGTGCTGTAATGTTCTATGAGAGAGAGGGAGGGAGAGAGAGAAGAGGGAGGGAGGAGGGAGAGAGGGAGGTAGGGAGGGAGGAGAAGAGAGGAAGGAGGGGCGAGAGAGGGAAGAGAGATAGGAGGGAGAGAGAGAGGGAGAGAGAGAGAGGGAGAGTGAGAGAGAGAGGAAGGAAGGGCAAGAGCAGTGAGAGAGGGAGAGAGAGAAGGAGGGGGAGAGGGAGAGAGGGAGAGAGGGAGGAAGTAGGAGAGAGGGAGGGAGAGAGGAGGGAGGGAGAGGGAGGGAGAGAGGGAGGGAGAGAGGGAGGGAGAGAGGGAGGGAGAGAGGGAGGGAGAGAGGGAGGGAGAAGGGAGGGGAAGAGGGAGGGAGAGAGGGAAGGGAAGAGGAGGGAGAGAGGGAGAGGAGGGACGGGAGAGAGGGAGGGAGGGAGGGGGGAGGGAGGAGGGAAGAGAGGGAGGGAAGAGGGAGGGGAGAGAGGGAGGGAGAGAGAGAGGGGGGAAGAGAGATAAGGGAGAGAGAGAGGGAGAGAGAGAGGAGGAGGAGAGGGAGAGAGAGAGGGAGAGAGAGTGGAGAGAGAGAGGGAGGAGAGAGTGGAGGGAGAGAGGAGGGAGAGAGGGAGGGAGAGAGGGAGGGAGAGAGGGAGGAAGAGGGGAGGGAGAGAGGGGAGAGAAGGGAGGGAAGAGGAGGGAGAGAGGGAGGGAGAGCGGGAGGGAGGAGTGAGGGAGAGAGGGAGGGAAGGAGGGAGGGAGTAAGGGAGGGAGGAGAGGGAGGGAGGAGGGGGGAGAGAGGGGGGGGGAGAGAGGGACGGAGGGAGAGAGGGAGAGAGGAGAGGGGGGAGGGAGGAAGGAGAAGGGGAGGAAGGAAACTGAGGGAGAGAGGGAGGAGATATCAGAAGGAGGGAGGGGCCGGGGTGTGTAGAGGCGGGGGTGCAGAGGAGGGGGAGAGGCAGAGTGGGGGAACCGAAGGGAGAAGGGGGCCAGAGGGAGAGGGTGGGGGCCAGAAGAGAGAGAGGGGCCGAGAGAGAGAGGGGGGCAGATAGGAGAAAGGGGGGGGGGCCAGAGAGAGAGGGGGGGGCAGAGAGAGAGAGGGGGGCAGAGAGAGAGAGGGGGGCAGAGAGAGAGAGGGGGCGAGAGAGAGAGGGGGGCAGAGAGAGAAGGGGGGCGAGAGAGAGATGGGGGCAGAGAGAGAGAGGGGGGCAGAGAGAGAGAGGGGGGCAGAGAGAGAGAGGGGGGCAGAGAGCGGAGGGGGCAGAGAGAGAGAGGGGGGACAGAGAGAGAGAGAAGGGGGGCAGAGGAGAGGGGAAAAACGCGAGAGAGAGAGGCGGGTATAGAAAGGGGGTGAAGAGAAAGGGGAGGAAGAGAATGAGAGGGAAAGAGAGAGAGGCAGGGAGGGAAAGGAGGACGAGGGAGGGACAGAGGGAGGGAGTAGAGAGAGAGAAAAAGAGACAGAGAAACAGAGAAGGAAAGAAGGTGGAAAAAAGAGGTAGGGAAATGGAAGAAAGTAGAGGGGTTTAAGGGGATGGGGGTTAAATCAAAGGGATAAAAGTTTGGATGTGGGGAAGGCGCCGGATACTCTAACAGAGTTTGGGGTATTGTGACGGGGCGTAGGGTGCTGTAACAGGAAGCAAAGTGCTGTAATGGGATGCATGGGGCTGTAACAGGATACAGGATGCTGTAATGGGGTGCATGGTACTGTAACGAGGTTCAGGATGCTGCAACAGAGCGTAAGACACTATAACAGGATTCAGGGCACTGTAACAGGGCTCATGCTGCTGTAATGGAGCCAGAGTGCTATAACAGGCTGCAGCGTGCTGTAACAGGACGCAAAGAACAAAGAACAATGCAGCACAAGAACAGGCTCTTCGGTCTTCAAGCCTGCACCAATCATGTCTTCCAAACTAGACTACTTCTTTATATCCCTCTATTCTCAGTCTGTTCAGCGCAGAGTGCTGTAATGGGCTTCATAGATCATAGAACACTACAGCACAAACAGGCCCTTCGGCCCACGAGTTGCGCCGATCACATCTATACCTACCAAGCCACAGACCTATCTATAACCTTCTACCCATTAGATCCCATATAGTCATCCAGAAGTCTTTTAAAAGACCCCAGTGAGTTCGCCTCGACCACCTCTGACTGCAGCCAATTCCGTTCACTCACCACCGTCTGAGTGAAAAACTTACCCCTGACATCTCCTTTGTATTTGCTTCCCTGCACCTTAAATCTGTGTCCTCTCATAGTGACCATTTCAGCTCGGGGAAATACTCTCTGAGAGTCCACCCTATCTATCCCTCTCAACATTTTATAAACCTCTATCAGGTCGCCTCTCAACCTACGTCTCTCCAGTGAGAAGAGTCCCAGCTCCCTCAACCTATCTTCATAAGGCCTGCCTCCCAATCCAGGCAGCATCCTTGTAAATCTCCTCTGAACTCTCTCAATAGCCTCTACATCCTTCCTATAATGAGGCGACCAGAACTGCGCGCAATACTCCAACTGGGGTCTGACAAGAGTCTTATAGAGCTGCATCATTACCTCCTGACTCCTAAACTCTATTCCTCATTAATGAAGGCCAGTACACCGTACGCCTTCTTGACCACATCCTCCACCTGCGAGGCTGATTTAAGAGTCCTATGGACGACCCCAAGATCCTTCTGCTCTTCAACACAGCTAAGACTCCTAACATTGATATTATACTCCTTCATCCATTGGTCCTGCCCAAATGGACGACTACACATTTACATAGAACATATAACATTACATAGAACATAGAACATTACAGCACAGAACAGGCCCTTCGGCCTTCGATGTTGCGCCGACCAATATAAAAAGCAATGACCCTCCAAACTAACCATTCCCTTCTCTTCCATATACTTATCAACTAACCTCTTAAACGCCACCAAACTTGGCGCATCTACAACTGCTGCAGGCAGGGCATTCCACTCCCGAACCACCCTTTGGGTAAAGAACCTACCTCTGATATCCGTCCTATAACTATCACCCCTTAATTTAAAGCTGTGTCCCCTCGTGCTAGCTTTCTCCATCCTAGGAAAAAGGCTATCACTGTCCACCCTATCTAAACCTCTAATCATCTTATATGTTTCGATAAGGTCCCCTCTTAGCCGCCTCCTTTCTAACGAAAACAACCTCAAATCCCTCAGCCTCTCTTCATAAGACCTGCCCTCCATACCAGGCAACATCCTGGTAAACCTCCTCTGTACCCTCTCCAATGCCTCCACATCTTTCTTATAATGTGGGGACCAGAACTGCACACAATACTCCAAGTGCGGCCGCACTAGAGTTTTGTACAGTTGCAACATGACGTTGCGGCTCCGAAATTCAATCCCCCTACCAATAAAAGCTAAGACTCCATATGCCTTCTTAACAACCTTATCGACTTGACTGCCTACTTTCAGGGATCTATGCACAATACACAAGATCCCTCTGTTCATCAAGACTATAAGAATCCTACCATTAGCCCTATACTCTACACATTTATTATTCCTGCCATAGTGCATTACCTCACACTTTTCCACATTAAAATCCATTTGCCACCTCTCGGCCCAGCTCTGCAACTTGTCCAAGTCCTCTGCAAACTATAACACCCCCTCTTCACTATCTACCACTCCACCGACTTTATGTCATCTGCAAATTTACTAATCCATCCTTCAATACCCTCATCCATATCATTTATAAAAATTACAAACAGCAGGGGCCCCAAAACAGAACCCCTGAGGTACACCACTTGTCACCGAACTCCACGATGAATATCTCCCATCAACCCCACCCTCTGTCTTCTATCTGCTAGCCAATTCCTAACCCAATTAGCTAAATCACCCTCTATCTGCATTATAGAACATAGAACATAGAACAATACAGCACAGAAACAGGCCCTTCGGCCTTCGATGTTGTGCCGACCAAAATAAAAAGCAATGCCCCTCCTAACTAAACCATTCCTTCTCTCCATATACTTATCAACTAACCTCTTAAACGCCACCAAACTTGGCGCATCTACAACAGCTGCAGGCAGGGCATTCCACTCCCTAATCACTCTTTGAGTAAAGAACCTACCTCTGATATCCGTTCCTATAACTCATACCCCTTAATTTAAAGTGTGTCCCCTCGTGCTAGCTTTCTCCATCCTAGGAAAAAGGCTATCACTGTCCACCCTATCTAAACCTCTAATCATCTTATATGCTTCAATAAGATCCCCCTTAGCCGCCTCCTTTCTAACGAAAACAACCTCAAATCCTTCAACCTCTCTTCATAGGACCTGCCCTCCATACCAGGCAACATCCTAGTAAACCTCCTCTGTACCCTCTCCAATGCTCCACATCTTTCTTATAATGTGGCGACCAGAACTGCACACAATACTCCAAGTGCGGCCGCACTAGAGTTTTGTACAGCTGCAACATGATGCTGCGGCTCCTAAATTCAATCCCCCTACCATAAAAGCTAAGACTCCCATAAGCCTTCTTCACCTTTATCCACTTGACTGCCTACTTTCAGGGAATTTTCTGCAGAAGTCTTCCATGGGCCACCTTATCAAATGCCTTACTAAAGTCCATATATAGCACATCAACTGCCTTACCCCCATCCACCTCTTTGGTCATTTTCTCAAAAAACTCAATGAGGTTAGTAAGGCACGACCTACCCTTCACAAAACCATGCTGACTATCCCCAATCAATTCATTTCTCTCTAAATAACTATAAATCCTATCCCTAATAATTCTCTCCAATACTTTGCCCACAACAGAAGTAAGACTCACCGGCCTATAATTCCCTGGAAGGTCTTTCTTCCCCTTCTTGAACAATGGGACCACATTCGCTATCCTCCAGTCCTCCGGAGCCCACCCGTAACCAACGACGACCTGAAGATCAGGCAGAGCTCTGCAATCGCCTCTCTTGCCTCCAGAGAATCCTAGGGTAAATCCCGTCCGGCCCAGGGGACTTATCCAACTTCAAAACCTCGAGAATACTAGCACATCCTCCTATCCACTTCAATACAGTGCAGTATAGGCCCTTCGGCCCTCGATGTTGCGCCAGCCAGCGGACCCTCTAACCTAAACTATTCCAGTATCATCCATATGCCTATCCACCGAACATTTGAATGCCCCCAAAGTAGGCGAGTCCACAACTGCTGCAGGCAGGGCATTCCACGCCCTCACCACCCTCTGTGTAAAGAACCTGCCTCTGACATCCGTCCTATAACTACCACCTCTTAATTTAAAGTTATGTCCCCTCGTGTTGGTCATCACCATCTGAGGAAAAAGGCTCTCACTATCCACCCTATTCAGTCTTTTGATCATTTTATACGCCTCAATTAGGTCACCGCGTAACCTTCTTCTCTCTAATGAAAATAACCTCAGGTCCCTCAGCCTTTCCTCATAAGGCCTTCCCACCGTACCAGGCAACATCCTGGTAAACCTCCTCTGCACCCTTTCCAATGCTTCCACATTTATCCACGTTGAAGTCCATCTGCCACTTCTCCGCCCAGTTTTGCATCCTGTCGATGTTCTGCTGCAACTTCTGACATCCCTCCAAACCATCCACAACACCACCGACCTTTGTATCGTTGGCGAACTTACTCACCCATCCCTCCACTTCCTCATCCAGGTCATTTATGAAAATGACCAACAGCAGGGGTCCCAGAACAGATCCCTGGGGCACTCCACTGGTGACCGACCTCCATGCAGAACAAGACCGATCCACAACCACTCTCTGCCTTCTGCCAGCAAGCCAGTTCTGGATCCACAAGGCCAAAGCCCCTTGGATCCCATGCCCTCTCACCTTCTCAAGAAGTCTTGCATTGGGGACCTTATCAAACGCCTTATCAAAAACCTTATCAAATGGATAAGGTGTTGTAACAGGCTGCATGGTGCTGTAACAGGCTACAGAGTGCTGTAAGGGGAGTGCTGTAACAAGCTGCAGAGTGCTGTAATGGGGTGCAGGGTGCTGTAATGAATGTATGTCTTGTAAGGGGGTGCAGGGTGCTGTGACAAGCTGCAGAGTGCTTTAATGGTTGCAAGATGTTGTAACAGGCGCAGGGTGTTGTAAGGAGGTACAGGGTGCTGTAACAAGCCGCAGGGTGCTGTAATGGGCTGTACTCACGCCAGGGGCAGCCCAGGATCTCAGTGCGAAGGTAAATGCCATTGTGCTGATTGACCGGGATAATCCTCAGGAATCGGGCGAAGATGAGAGGCTGGAGGTTCTGTCTGACGGGGCTGTTGCTGTCAGAATTGGCTGGAAAGATCTATATTCAAGAATGAAGTTATTATAACTCCCATAGGACAGACACTGCAGCGAACTCCACTCATTCCCACTGTACAGTCTGTGGGATCTTGCTATGTAAACATTGGCTCCCGTATTGCAGCAGGTTCTGACTGGCTGGAGAGTGTTTGGAATGTTGGGAGGATGAGCAGACTGCCCCCCCCAACCACCACCCACCACCACCACACCCACCTCCTCAACACCCCTCCCCTCCACCCCGGACCAACAGGCTGTTAATACCAGCCCAGAGCCACAGACCCATTGGTGCCCATTAGTACCCACATCCGCTGGCAACACCCCACCCGGCAACCCTCTGCTCTGCCACACACACCTTGCCCCCCCCATCTGCGCCCGTATCATCTGCGTGCTAATGGCCACCCGGCTCAATCCGTGTGCTGCTCCCTACCCTGGCAGGTTGTGTCCAGTCACTGTTGCCTGTGTAGTTCACAAAGCGAATACCATCGTAGCTGTACATGAGGCGGTAACTGGTGATGAAGCCTCCAGACCGGGTACCACCCTGGGTAATAACTCCAGATACAAAGGTGGGAACCAGGAAATCGACTTGGAAATATGGATGGGGATCAGAATCCACTGGACTCCAGCCTGGCTCCAGGTTCAATCTGGTGAGAGAAAGAATTTAATTTGGATATCTCCTATCACAACCACTAACATGATTGCTATTCTTGAAACCATGGTGTCCTCCTGCCTCCCCAGAGCCTGTCCACCATCTACAAGGCACAAAACAGGAGTGTTGATGCCATTTAAATTTTTAAATTCAGCGATGGTAATTTGTTTTTTGAGGAGGAGTGTATGAGGCAGGCTGATAGGATGGAGGAGGTAGATGTTCTGAGGGAAGATGTATGAGTAATTTTGAAAAAGCTGAGGGTCAGTAAGTCCCCTGGGCCAGATGGGATACACCCTAGGATACTTTGGGAGGCAAAGGATGAGATTGCGGAGCCTTTAGCTTTGATCTTTGGGTCCTCACTGTCCACAGGGATTGTGCCAGAGGACTGGAGAATGGTAAATATTGTTCCTCTTTTCAAGAAAGGAAATAGGAATGACCGTGGTAATTATAGGCCGGTTAGTCTTACTTGAGTCGTCAGTAGGTTAATGGAAAAGGTCCTGAGGGATAGGATTTATGACGATTTGGAAAGATTCAGTTTAATCTGGGATACTCAGCACAGTTTCGTGAAGGGTAAGTCCTGCCTCATAAATTTGATTGAATTCTTTGAGGAGGCAACTAAGTGTGTAGATGAAGGTAGAGCAGTTGATGTTGTATACATGGATTTTAGTAAGGCATTTGATAAGGTTCCCCACGGTAGTCTCATGAAGAAGATAAAGAGGTGTGGGATAGAAGGAAATTTGGCCGATTAGATAAGTAACTGGCTGTATCATAGAAGACAGAGGATAATGGTGGAGGGAAAATTTTCAGACTGGAGGCCAGTTACCAGTGCGGTACCACAGGGATCAGTGCTGGGTCCTCTGCTATTTGTGATTTTTATCAATGACTTGGAAGAGGGGGCTGAAGGGTGGGTTAGTAAATTTGTGATGACACCAAGATTGAACATAGAACATAGAACATTACAGCGCAGTACAGGCCCTTCGGCCCTCGATGTTGCGCCGGCCAGCAGACCCTCTAACCCAAACTATTCCAATATCATCCATATGCCTATCCACCGAACATTTGAATGCCCCCATAGTAGGCGAGTCCACAACTGCTGCAGGCAGGGCATTCCACGCTCCCACCACCCTCTGTGTGAAGAACCTGCCTCTGACATCCGTCCTATTGGAGGAGTAGTGGATGAGGTGAAGGGCTCTTATAGGCTGCAAAGAGACATTGATAGGATGCAGAGCTGGGCAGAAAAGAGGCAGATGGAGTTTAACCCTGATAAGTGCGAGATGATACATTTTGGTAGGACAAACTTGAATGCGGATTTCAGGGTCAACGGCAAAGTTCTGAGGAATGTTGAGGAACAGAGAGATCTTGAGGTTCATATCCACAGATCCCTGAAGGTTGCCACTCAATGAACATAGAACACTACAGCACAGAACAGGCCCTTCGGCCTTTGATGTTGCGCCGACCAATATAAAAAGCAATGCCCCTCCAAACTAAACCATTCCCTTCTCTTCCATATACTTATCAACTAACCTCTTAAACGCCACCAAACTTGGCGCATCCACAACTGCTGCAGGCAGGGCATTCCACTCCCGAACCACCCTTCGGGTAAAGAACCTACCTCTGACATCCGTCCTATAACTATCACCCCTTAATTTAAACTATAACACCCCTCTTCACTATCTACCACTCCACCGACTTTAGTGTCATCTGCAAATTTACTAATCCAAATGGACAGAAACATGAAGAAGGCTTATAATGTGTTAGTGTTTATTAAAAGGGGGTTTGAGTTTAAGGGTTGTGAGATTATGCTGCAACTATACCGGACATTGGTGAGACCACATTTAGAATATTGTGTGCAGTTCTGGTCACCTCACTATAAGAAGGCTGTGGAAGCATTGGAGAGAGTGCAGAGGAGATTTACCAGGATGCTGCCTGATTTGGAGGGTAGGTCTTGTGACAAAAGGTTGAGGGAGCTGGGGCTTTTCTCTTTAGAGCGGAGGAGGATGAGAGGTGACTTAATAGAGGTTTATAAGATGATGAGAGGGATTGATAGAGTGGATATGCAGAGAATATTTCCTCAGGTGGATGTAGATGTTACTAGGGGGCATAACTATAAGATTCATGTTGGGACATATATGAGGGATGTCCAAGGTAAATTCTTTACTCAGAGTGGTTGGGATGTGGAATGCACTGCCTGCTGTGATAGTGGAGTCGGACACTTTAGGAACTTTCAAGTGGTTATTGAATAGGCACATGGAGCACACCAGAATGATAGGGAGTGGGATAGCTTGATCTTGGGATTGGACATAGCTCGACACAACATTGAGGGCCGAAGGGCCTGTACTGTGCTGTACTCTTCTGTACTGTACACGGATAAGTGTGAGGTGATTCACTTTGGTAGGAATAACAGGCATATGAAATATAGGGTTAATGGAAGGACCCTTAATAGCGTTGTCGAGCAGAGGGATCTTGGGGTACAAGTACATAGCTCTTTGAAAGTTGGCACCCAGGTTGATAAAGTTGTTAAAAAGGCGTACAGTGTGTTAGCTTTTATTAGTACAGGGATTGAATTTAGGAGCCGTGAGGTTATGTTACAACTGTACAAAACTCTGGTGCGGCCGCACTTGGAGCATTGCGTACAGTTCTGGTCGTCGCATTATAAGAAAGATGTGGAAGTATTGGAAAGGGTGCAGAGGAGGTTTACCAGGATGTTGCCTGGTACGGTGGGAAGGCCTTATGAGGAAAGGCTGAGGGACCTGAGGTTATTTTCATTAGAGAGAAGAAGGTTACGCGGTGACCTAATTGAGGCGTATAAGATGATCAAGGGATTGGATAGGATGGATAGTGAGAGCCTTTTTCCTCTGATGGTGATGACCAACACGAGGGGACATAACTTGAAATTAAGAGGTGGTAGTTATAGGACGGATGTCAGAGGCAGGTTCTTTACACAGAGGGTGGTGAGGGC
This sequence comes from Sphyrna mokarran, assembly GCA_024679065.1. Taxonomy (NCBI): domain Eukaryota; kingdom Metazoa; phylum Chordata; class Chondrichthyes; order Carcharhiniformes; family Carcharhinidae; genus Sphyrna; species Sphyrna mokarran. The sequence continues at coordinate 339,720 of JAGIQG010000007.1, read as the reverse complement.
GTGGAATGCCCTGCCTGCAGCAGTTGTGGACTCGCCTACTTTGGGTGCATTCAAATGTTCGGTGGATAGGCATATGGATGATATTGGAATAGTTTAGGTTAGAGGGTCCACTGGCCGGTGCAACATCGAGGGCCGAAGGGCCTGTACTGCGCTGTAATGTTCTATGTTCTGTGTTTTACAACCCCAGGACATCCCAGAGGGAGTTAGTTTTCCATTGGTTGATGGGATTAGCATTGCCAGCAGGTTGAGCCAGTAATCTGCATTGGATAATGACACCCAATTTCAACCTCAGAACAATTAACTCAGATGGGAATTTCCATAACACAGTGCAGATTACCTGAGACTGCATCAGCTGCTCCCTCTTCCTGGTAGGGAGGAGATACAGTTTGAGTGTCTCATAGAGTTAACATTTCAGCTGGATTTGGGGAATAGCCCAGTGATACATTGGGGAATTCCTCCAGAAAGTTCCCAGGAAAGGAATTTAAATTTCAAACTGTGTGTGGCTGACAGTGTTAGCAATTCTGGGAAAGTTACAAGAAATAAAATCTCTGCTAATTTCAGTGTAATTAGTCACAGAGATTTATAATATTGAACATAGAACTTGGAATAGTGCAGCACAGTACAGGCCCTCCAGCCCAACTTGTTCATTTTAAACCCCTAAGCTAATCCCAATTGGCCACATTTAGAACACAGAACATTACAGCACAGAACAGGCCCTTCGGCCTTCGATGTTGCGCCGACCAATATAAAAAGCAATGCCCCTCCAAACTAAACCATTCCCTTCTCTTCCATATACTTATCAACTAACCTCTTAAACGCCACCAAACTTGGCACATCTACAACGGCTGCAGGCAGGGCATTCCACTCCCGAACCACCCTTTGGGTAAAGAACCTACCTCTGATATCCATTTGCCCCATATCTCTCCATACCCATCATACCCATGTAACTATCTAAATGCTTTTTACAAGACAAAATTGTACCCATCTCTACTACTGCCTCTGGCAGCTTATTCCAGACACTCACCATCCTCTGTGAAAAAAAATGCCCCTTTTGTATTTCTTCCCTCTCACCTTCAACCTATGCCCTCTACTTTTAGACTCCCCTACCTTTGGGAAAAGATATTGACAACCTAGCTGATCTATGACTCTCATTATTTTATACACCTCTAAAAGATCACCCCTCAGCCTCCTACACTCAAAAGAATAAAATCCTAGTCTATTCAGCCTCTCTTTACAACTCAATTCCTCAAGTCCCGGTAGCGTCCGAATAAATCTCTTCAGCACTCTTTCTAGTTTAATAATATCCTTTCTATAATAGGGTGACCAGAATTGCACACAGTATTCCAAGTGCGGCCTTACCAATGTCCTGTACAAATTCAACAAAACGCCCCAACTCCTGGATTCAACGTTCTAACTCATGAAACTAAGAATGCTGAATTCCTTCTTCACCACTCTGTCCACCTGTAACTCCACTTTCATGTACACGTATCCCGAGATCTCTTTGTTCTGTAACTCTCCAAAACGCCCTACCACTGAGGCTCGGGGAGAAAAAAACCAGAGGGTATGGGTTAAGGGTGAAGGGAAAAAAAGTTTAAAGGGAATATCAGGGGGGATTCTTCACACAGAGAGTGGTGGGAATGTGGAATGAGCTGCCGGATAAAGTGGTAAATGCGTGATCACTTTTAACAGTTAAGAAAAACTTGGACTGGTACATGGATGAAAGAGGTGTGGAGGGATATGGTTCAAGTGCAGGTCAGTGGGACTAGGCAGAGAAATGGTTTAGCACAGACAAGAAGGGCCAAAAGGCCTGTTTCTGAGCTGTAATGTTCTATGGTTTTGTGAAGGGTAGGTCATGCCTTACTAACCTTATAGAGTTTTTTGAAAAAGTGACCAAAGAGGTGGATGGGGGTAAGGCGGTTGATGTGGTATATATGGACTTTAGTAAGGCATTCGATAAGGTGGCCCATGGAAAGCTTCTGCAGAAAATACAGATGTATGGGATTGAGGATGATTTAGCTAATTGGATTAGGAATTGGCTAGCGGATAGAAGACAGAGGGTGGTGGTTGATGGGAGATATTCATCGTGGAGTTCGGTTACAAGTGGTGTACCTCAGGGGTCTTTTTTGGGGCCCCTGCTGTTTGTAATTTTTATAAATGATCTGGATGAGGGTATTGAAGGATGGATTAGTGAGTTTGCGGATGACACCAAAGTCGGTGGAGAGGTAGATAGTGAAGAGGGGTGTTATAGTTTGCAGAGAGACTTGGACAAGTTGCAGAGCTGGCCGAGAGGTGGCAAATGGAGTTTAATGTGGAAAAGTGTGAGGTAATACACTTTGGCAGGAATAATAAATGTGTAGAGTATAGGGCTAATGGTAGGATTCTTAATAGTGTTGATGAACAGAGGGATCTTGGTGTATTTGTGCATAGATCCCTGAAAGTACGCAGTCAAGTCGATAAGGTTGTTAAGAAGGCATACGGAGTCTTAGCTTTTATTGGTAGGGGGATTGAAATTCGGAACCGCAACGTCATGTTGCAACTGTACAAAACTCTAGTGCGGCCGCACTTGGAGTATTGTGTGCAGTTCTGGTCCCCGCATTGTAAGAAAGATGTGGAGGCATTGGAGAGTGTACAGAGGAGGTTTACCAGGATGTTGCCTGGTATGGAGGGCAGGTCTTATGAAGAGAGGCTGAGGGATTTTGAGGTTGTTTTCGTTAGAAAGAAGGCGGCTAAGAGGAGACCTTATTGAAACATATAAGATGATTAGAGGTTTAGATAGGGTGGACAGTGATAGCCTTTTTCCTAGGATGGAAAAAGCTAGCACGAGGGGACACAGCTTTAAATTAAGGGTGATAGTTATAGGATGGATATCAGAGGTAGGTTCTTTACCCAAAGGGTGGTTAGGGAGTGGAATGCCCTGCCTGCAGCAGTTGTAGATGCGCCAAGTTTGGTGGCGTTTTAAGAGGTTAGTTGATAAGTTTATGGAAGAGAAGGGAATGGTTTAGTTTGGAGGGTCATTGCTTTTTTCATAATTGGTCGGCGCAACATCGAAGGCCGAAGGGCCTGTTCTGCGCTGTAATGTTCTATGTTCTATGGTTCTGTGATTCTATTAACTGAGTAAGTCCTGCCCCGGTTCAATTTTCCAAACTGCATCACCACGCATTTTTCTAAATTAAACTCCATCTGCCATTTGTCAGCCCACTGGCCCAATTGATCAAGATCCCGTTGCAACTGGAGATAATTTTCTGACCACTATGCCATCAATCTTCATGTAATCTGCAAACTTACTAACCATGCTTCCTGTATTCTCATCCAAATCATTAATATAAATGACAAATAGCAATGGGCCCAGCACTGATCCCTGAGGCACACCGCTGGACACAGGCCTCCAGTTTGAAAAACAACCCTCTACAAACATCCTCTGGCTTCTGTCAAGAAGCCAATTTTGAATCCATTTAGATACCTCATCCTGGATCCCATGAGATTTAACCTTATGCAACAACCTACCATGCAGTACCTTGTCCATGTAGACAACACTGCCCTCATCTACCTTCTTGTTTACTCCGTCAAAAAACTCAAACAAATTTGAGGGACATGATTTTCCACTCACAAAAAAGCCATGCTGGCTGTCCCCTATCAGTCCTTCTATCTCTAAATGTCTGTAGATCCTGTCTCTCAAAACACCTTCCAACAATTTACCCACCACAGATGTGAGGCTCACTGGCCTGTAGTTCCCAGGCTTTTCCCTGCAGCCCTTTTTAAACAAAGGCACATTTGCCACTTTCCAATCTTCAGGCACCTCACTCGTGACTATCGATGATTCAAATATCTCGGCTAGGGGACCCGCAATTTCCTCCCAGCCTCCCATAATTTCCTGGGACTTCATCAGGTCTCAGGAATTTATCTACCTTGATGTGCTTTAAGACTTCCAGCATCTCCTTCTCTGTAATATGTACACTCCTCAAGACATCATTATTTATTTCCCCAAGTTCCCTAACATCCATGTTTTTCTCGACAGTAAATACTGATGAGAAATATTCATTTACGATCCTACCCATCTCTTGTGGATCCACACATAGATGACCTTGCTGATCCTCAGAGGCCCTACTCTCTCCCTTGTTACTCTTTGGCCCTTTATGTATTTGTAGAAGCTCTTTGGATTTCATAGAACATAGAACACTACAGCACAACTCACAAGTTGCAGCGATCTTATCCATACATGTTCTATGTTCTATACCTCCCAGGCCACAAAGCTATCTATAACTCTCAATCCCACTTAATCCCATATACTCATCCAGAAGTCTATTAAAAGACCACAGCGAGTTTGCCTCTATCACCACTGACGGCAGCCGATTCCACTCACCCACCACCCTCTGAGTGAAAAACTTACCTCTAACATCCCCTCTGTGCTTGCCCCCCAGCATCTTAAATCTGTGTCCTCTCATAGTGACCATTTCAGCCTGGGGAAACAGTCTCTGAGAGTCCACCCTATCTATTCCTCTCAACATTTTATAAACCTCTATGAGGTCGCCTCTCAAACTACGTATCTCCAGGGAGACAGTCCCAGCTCCCTCAATCTATCTTCATAAGGCCTGCCTCCCAATCCAGGCAGCATCCTTGTAAATCTCCTCTGCACCCTTTCAATAGCCTCTACATCCTTCCTATAATGAGGCGACCAGAACTGCACACAATACTCCAACTGGGGTCTGACAAGAGTCTTACAGAGCTGCATCATTATCTCCTCTCTCCTAAACTCTATTCCTCGATTAATGAAGGCCAGTACACCATACGCCTTCTTGACCACTTCCTCCACCTGCGAGGCTGATTTAAGAGTCCTATGGACCCGGACCCCAAGGTGCTTTTGATCCTCTACACTGTTAAGACTCCTACCCTTGATATTGTACTCTTTCATCCCATTATTCCTGCCAAAATGGACCACTACACATTTATCTGCATTGAAGTCCATCTGCCACTTCTCCGCCCAGTCTTGCATCCTGTCTATGTCTCGCTGCAACTTCTGACATTCCTCCAGACTATCCACAACACGACCAACCTTCGTATCGTTGGCGAACTTACTAACTCATTCCTCTACTTCCTCATCCAGGTCATTTATGAATGCTTCACATCGTTAGTGTACGCTTGACCTGGACCATCTGATGGGCAACACAACAGCGCAGTGACTATCGCTGTGCTGTGCAGATATCTGGATTTGGGCCTGTGTCTGTGGGAGTTTGCGCATTCTCCCTGTGCTTGTGTGGGTTTTCTCCGGGAGCTCCGGTTTCCTCCTACATCCCAAAGATGTGCTCTTAGGCTAATTGGCAAAACAAATTCTCCCTAAATGGTCTCAAATTTGGTTTTTAATCCATAGATCTATAAACATGGACAGGGATCGCGGGTAGAGGTGGGAACATCGGGGTGGCGGCTCAGGCTCGTTGGGCCGAAGGGCCTGTTTCCCATGCTGTTTTGTTCTTTGTTCTTTGAAAATGACAAACAGCAAGGATCCTAGAACAGATCTCTGGGGTACTCCACTGCTGACTGACCTCCATGCAGAAAAAGACCCATCCACAACTACTCTCTATCTTCTGCCGGCAAGCCAGTTCTCGATCCACAAGGCCCAAAGCCCCTTGGATCCCATGCCCTCTCACCTTCTCAAGAAGTCTTGCATGGCGGACCTTTCAAATGCCTTGCTGAAGTCCATGGAAACCACATCTATAATCCTTTCCAAAACTTTGCCCACAAAAGAAGTAAAGCTCACTAGTCTATAATTACCAGGGTTGTCTCTACTCCCCTTCTTGAACAAGGGGACAACATTTTCCATCCTCCAGTCTTCCAGCACTATACCTATAGACAATGACAATCTGAAAATCAAAGCCAAAGGCTCTGCAATCTCCTCTCTAGCCTCCCAGAGAATCCTGGGATAAATCCCATCTGGCCCAGGAGACTTATAGAACAAACATAGAACAATACAGCACAGAACAGGCCCTTCGGCCTTCGATGTTGTGCCGACCAAAATAAAAAGCAATGCCCCTCCTAACTAAACCATTCCCTTCTCATCCATATACTTATCAACTAACCTCTTAAACGCCACCAAACTTGGCGCATCTACAACAGCTGCAGGCAGGGCATTCCACTCCCTAATCACTCTTTGAGTAAAGAACCTACCTCTGATATCCGTCCTATAACTCATACCCCTTAATTTAAAGCTGTGTCCCCTCGTGCTAGCTTTCTCCATCCTAGGAAAAAGGCTATCACTGTCCACCCTATCTAAACCTCTAATCATCTTATATGCTTCAATAAGATCCCCTCTTAGCCGCCTCCTTTCTAACGAAAACAACCTCAAATCCTTCAACCTCTCTTCATAGGACCTGCCCTCCATACCAGGCAACATCCTGGTAAACCTCCTCTGTACCCTCTCCAATGCCTCCACATCTTTCTTATAATGTGGCGACCAGAACTGCACACAATACTCCAAGTGCGGCCGCACTAGAGTTTTGTACAGCTGCAACATGATGCTGCGGCTCCTAAATTCAATCCCCCTACCAATAAAAGCTAAGACTCCATATGCCTTCTTAACAACTTTATCCACTTGACTGCCTACTTTCAGGGATCTATTGACACATACACCAAGATCCTTCTGTTCCTCAACACTATTAAGAGCCCTACCATTAGCCCTATACTCTACACATTTATTGTTCCTGCCAAAGTGCATTACCTCACACTTTTCCACATTAAACTCCATTTGCCACCTCTCGGCCCAGCTCTGCAACTTGTCCAAGTCACTCTGTAAACTAAAACACCCCTCTTCACTATCTACCACACCACCAACTTTAGTATCATCTGCAAATTTACTGATCCATCCCTCAATACCCTCATCCAGATCATTTATAAAAATTACAAACAGCAGGGGCCCCAAAACAGACCCCTGAGGCACACCACTCGTCACCGAACTCCACGATGAATATCTCCCATCAACCACCACCCTCTGTCTTCTATCTGCCAGCCAATTTCTAATCCAATTAGCTAAATCACCTCTATTCCACACATCTGCATTTTCTGTAGAAGTCTTCCATGGGCCACCTTATCAAAAGCCTTACTAAAGTCCATATATACTACATCAACCGCCTTACCGCCTTATCTATTTTCATACTTTCCAGAATTGCTAATACCTCCTCCTTATGAACCTCAATCTGTCTAGTCTAATATTCTGTATCTCCGTATTCTCCAGAACAACATTGTCTTTTTCCTGTGTGAATACTGACGAAAAATATTCATTTAATGCCTCTCCTATCTCTTTGGACTCCACACACAACTTCCCACTACTGTCCTTATCTACTGGCCCTAATCTTACCCGAGTCATTCTTTTCTTCCTGACATACCTATAGAAAGCTTTAAGGTTTTCCTTGATCCTACCTGCTAAAGACTTCTCATGTCCCCTCCTGGCTCTTCTTAGCTCTTTCTTTAGCTCCCTCCTGGCCAACTTGTAAGTCTCCAGTGCCCTAACTGAGCCTTCATGTCTCATCTTGACATAAATTTTCATCCTCCTCTTCATAAGAGATTCAACTTTAGTAAACCACGGTTCCCTCGCTCGACCATTTCCTCCCTGCCTCAAAGGTACATAATTATCAAGGACACACAGTAGCTGTTCCTTGAACAAGTTCCACATTTCAACTGTGTCCACCCAATGCAGATTCCTTCCAAACGGCACAGGAAGATAGGTTTCTGATAGACAAGGAAATTAAGGATTACAGCAAGAAAGTGGGAAAGGGGAACTGATCCACTTCAGATCAGCCATGATCTTATTGAATGGTGGGGCAGGCTCGAGGGGCTGGATGGCCGACTCCTCTTCCTATTTCTTACGTTCTTGCATCCTATACATCTTAAATCTCACCTAATCACATCATAATTTCCTTTCTCCCAGATATAACTCTTGCTGTGTGAATCCCCAGGTCGGCAGAGCTGTCCCTCTGCTCTCTCTGTGATATCGAGTAGTTGGACAGTGGATCAGACTCACATGTTGGGAATGATGTTGAGGCGACCAGCATCCGGGGGATTACTTTCGCGATGCGATGAGGCACTGAGCTGCTGATATCGAATCCGACCATCCTCCAAACCCAGCGGCAGACTGCACAATCCTGGAGATCCAGAGAAAGAGAATCAGCATGGGAAATGGGGGGCGCATCAGCCTGAGATAGTTGGGGGGACGGGGGGGTGGAGGGGCTGGGGGGATGGGGGGGGGGGGGTAGGGGTGGGCGTTGAAGAGAGAGACAGCACGCGGCGGGAGGAGAGCGGCGGGGAGGGGGAAGAGCCTGGATGGGGGGAGCCCGGGGGGGGAGAGCCTGGGGGACAGAAGTGCACGGGGGGGCGAAGAGCGCAGGGGGGCAGATAATACAGGGTTCAGAAGTGGGGGGATAGAGCGGAGGTGGGGGGTGCGGGATTCGGGGGCAGTCTATACCTGTGGGCTCAGGTGGTGTGGGTGGAATCACTGGTTTGGAAATTCCCGACAGTTTAGTCACAGGATTGACCTGGAACAGGAACAGAAACCAAGAGTAAATCGCAGAATACAATCAGGACACTCTTTAACTTTCAATCCATCAACTAAAAGCTAACGACAAGAAGTCTAAACCGTACCCCAGTGAGAGTCAGTGTGTGTGGGACCCGTATCCTAGTGAGAGTCAGTGTTTGTGGGACCCATACCCCAGTGAGAGTCAGTGTGTGTGGGAGCCGTACCCCAGTGAGAGTCAGTGTGTGTGGGACCCATACCCCACTGAGAGTCAGTGTGTGTGGGACCCGTACCCCAGTGAAAGTCAGTGCGTGTGGGGTCCCGTATCCCAGAGAGAGTCAGTGTGTGTGGGAGCTGTACCCCAGTGAGAGTCAGTGTGTGTGGGACCCGTACCCCAGTGAGAGTCAGGGTGTGCGGGACCCGTATCCCAGTGAGAGTCGGTGTGTGTGGGAGCTGTACCCCAGTGAGAGTCAGTGTGTATGGGAGGCGTATTCCAGTGAGAGTCAGGGTGTGTGGGACCCGTACCCCAGTGAGAGTCAGGTGGTGGAGCGTACCCCAGTGAGAGTCAGTGTGTGTGGGAGCCGTACCCCAGTGAGAGTCAGTGTGTGTGGGAGCCCATACCCAGTGAGAGTCAGTGTGTGTGGGACCCGTACCCCAGTGAGAGTCAGTGTGTGTGGGAGCCGTACCCCAGTGAGAGTCAGTGTGTGTGGGACCCGTACCCCAGTGAGAGTCAGTGTGTGTGGGACCCGTACCCCAGTGAGAGTCAGTGTGTGTGGGACCCGTACCCCAGTGAGAGTCAGTGTGTGTGGGAGCCGTACCCCAGTGAGAGTCAGTGTGTGTGGGAGCCGTACCCCAGTGAGAGTCAGTGTGTGGGAGCCGTACCCCAGTGAGAGTCAGTGTGTGTGGGACCCGTACCCAGTGAGAGTCAGTGTGTGTGGGGAGCCGTACCCAGTGAGAGTCAGTGTGGGCCGTACCCCAGTGAGAGTCAGTGTGTGTGGGAGCCGTACCCCAGTGAGAGTCAGTGTGTGTGGGGCCGTACCCAGTGAGAGTCAGTGTGTGTGGGAGCCGTACCCCAGTGAGAGTCAGTGTGTGTGGGACCCGTACCCCAGTGAGAGTCAGTGTGTGTGGGAGCCGTACCCCAGTGAGAGTCAGTGTGTGTGGGAGCCGTACCCCAGTGAGAGTCAGTGTGTGTGGGAGCCGTACCCCAGTGAGAGTCAGTGTGTGTGGGACCCGTACCCCAGTGAGAGTCAGTGTGTGTGGGAGCCGTACCCCAGTGAGAGTCAGTGTGTGTGGGAGCCGTACCCCAGTGAGAGTCAGTGTGTGTGGGAGCCGTACCCCAGTGAGAGTCAGTGTGTGTGGGACCCGTACCCCAGTGAGAGTCAGTGTGTGTGGGACCCCAGTGAGAGTCAGTGTGTGTGGGAGCCGTACCCCAGTGAGAGTCAGTGTGTGTGGGAGCATACCCCAGTGAGAGTCAGTGTGTGTGGAGCCATACCCAGTGAGAGTCAGTGTGTGTGGGGCATGTCCCCAGTGAGAGTCAGTGTGTGTGGGACCCGTACCCCAGTGAGAGTCAGTGTGTGTGGGAGCCGTACCCCAGTGAGAGTCAGTGTGTGTGGGAGCCGTACCCCAGTGAGAGTCAGTGTGTGTGGGACCCGTACCCCAGTGAGAGTCAGTGTGTGTGGGACCCGTACCCCAGTGAGAGTCAGTGTGTGTGGGACCCGTACCCCAGTGAGAGTCAGTGTGTGTGGGAGCCGTACCCCAGTGAGAGTCAGTGTGTGTGGGACCCGTACCCCAGTGAGAGTCAGTGTGTGTGGGACCCGTACCCCAGTGAGAGTCAGTGTGTGTGGGACCCGTACCCCAGTGAGAGTCAGTGTGTGTGGGACCCGTACCCCAGTGAGAGTCAGTGTGTGTGGGACCCGTACCCCAGTGAGAGTCAGTGTGTGTGGGACCGTACCAGTGAGAGTCAGTGTGTGGGGACCCGTACCCCAGTGAGAGTCAGTGTGTGTGGGACCCGTACCCCAGTGAGAGTCAGTGTGTGTGGGACCCGTACCCCAGTGAGAGTCAGTGTGTGTGGGACCCGTACCCCAGTGAGAGTCAGTGTGTGTGGGAGCCGTACCCCAGTGAGAGTCAGTGTGTGTGGGAGCCGTACCCCAGTGAGAGTCAGTGTGTGTGGGAGCCGTACCCCAGTGAGAGTCAGTGTGTGTGGGAGCCGTACCCCAGTGAGAGTCAGTGTGTGTGGGAGCCGTACCCCAGTGAGAGTCAGTGTGTGTGGGAGCCGTACCCCAGTGAGAGTCAGTGTGTGTGGGTCCCATACCCCAGTGAGAGTCAGTGTGTGTGGGAGCCATACCCCAGTGAGAGTCAGTGTGTGTGGGAGCCGTACCCCAGTGAGAGTCAGTGTGTGTGGGTCCCGTATCCCAGTGAGAGTCAGTGTGTGTGGGAGCCGTACCCCAGTGAGAGTCAGTGTGTGTGGGAGCCGTACCCCAGTGAGAGTCAGAGTGTGTGGGAGCCGTACCCCAGTGAGAATCAGTGTGTGTGGGAGCCGTACCCCGGGGTGCCCTGTTAGGAAATGCGGTGTCAGTTTGGTGTATTTGTAGATGTGCCGATATCCCCACCTGTGTGACGGGCGGTTTCCTTGTTCCCGTGGACTGATCGGACACTCGGTCTCCGGCTCTCTCGGGCGGGGTCACTAAGTGGACGCTGCTTGCGGTCTCTGAGCTCTCTCCAGCACGGATGGTTGTGATCGGTTTGAATTGAACCGATGGTCCTAGCATAGCTGAGTGGTCAGTGGCTGTCGTGGGCAGCGGCCTGGATTGGTCTCGGCCCAGTGATCCTGGGGAGTGCGAAATGAGGACCACAGAACTGACCAACTCTTCTCCCTGAGTGGCACTAGGGGCAAAATCAGAGTGACTGGTCAGTGAGTGTCCAGAAAAGGTCAATGAGGGAAGTAGTGAGTAACCGGTGGGTATGGATTAGTGAGAGGCACAGTGAGTATCCAGAGTGGAGGGTATGGGTCAGTGAGGGATGGAGTGAGTGATCGGAGGGTATGGGTCAGTGAGGGACGGAGTGAGTGATCGGAGGGTATGGGTCAGTGAGGGATGGAGTGAGTGATCGGAGGGTATGGGTCAGTGAGGGATGGAGTGAGTGATCGGAGGGTATGGGTCAGTGAGGGACAGAGTGAGTGATCGGAGGGTATGGGTCAGTGAGGGATGGAGTGAGTGATCGGAGGGTATAGGTCAATGAGGGACAGAGTGAGTGATCGGAGGGTATGGGTCAGTGAGGGGATGGAGTGAGTGATCGGAGGGTATGGGTCAGTGGAGGACGTTGTGAGTGATCGGAGGGTATGGATCAGTGAGGGACGGATGTGAGTGATCGGAGGTATGGGTCAGTGAGGGACGGAGTGAGTGATCGGAGGGTATGGGTCAGTGAGGGACGGAGTGAGTGATCGGAGGTATGGGTCAGTGAGGGACGGACTGAGTGATCAGAGGGTATGGGTCAGTGAGGGACCAATAAAAGGTAAGACTCCATATGCCTTCTTAACAACCTTATCGACTTGATTGCCAACTTTCAGGGATCTATGCACAAATACACCAAGATCCCTCTGTTCTTCAACACTATTAAGAGTCCTAACATTAGCCCTATACTCTACACATTTGTTATTCCTGCCAAAGTGAATTACCTCACACTTTTCCACATTAAACTCCATTTGCCACCTCTCGGCCCAGCTCTGCAACTTGTCCAAGTCTCTCTGCAAACTATAACATCCCTCTTCACTATCTACGACTCCTCCGACTTTGGTGTCATCCGCAAATTTACTAATCCATCCTTCTATACCCTCATCCAGATCATTTATAAAAATTACAAACAGCAGGGGCCCCAAAACAGACCCCTGAGGTACACCACTTGTAACCGAACTCACGATGAATATCTCCCATCAACCACCACCCTCTGTCTTCTATCTGCTAGCCAATTCCTAATCCAATTAGCTAAATCACCCTCAATTCCATACATCTGCATTTTCTGCAGAAGCCTTCCATGGGGCACCTTATCGAACGCCTTACTAAAGTCCATATATACCACATCAACTGCCTTACCCCCATCCACCTCTTTGGTCACTTTTCAAAAAACTCAATAAGGTTAGTAAGGCACGACCTACCCTTCACAAAACCATGCTGACTATCCCCAATCAATTCATTTCTCTCTAAATACCTATAAATCCTATCCCTAATAATTCTCTCCAATACTTTGCCCACAACAGAAGTAAGACTCACCGGCCTATAATTCCCCGGAACGTCTCTCTTCCCCTTCTCGAACAATGGGACCACATTCGCTATCCTCCAGTTTTCCGGCACTATACCTGTAACCAACGACGACCTGAAGATCAGAGCCAGAGGCTCTGCAATCGCCTCTCTTGCCTCCCAGAGAATCCTAGGGTAAATCCCGTCCGGCCCAGGGACTTATCTAACTTCAAACCCTCAAGAATATCTAGCACATCCTCCTTATCTACTTCAATACTTTCCAGTTTGCAACCCTGTATCCCAGTGTTCTCCACAACTACATTTACATCTCCCTACGTGAATACCGAAGAGAAATATTTGTTCAGTGCCTCTCCAATCTCTTCAGGCTCCACGCACAACTTTCCACTGCTGTCTGTGACTGGCCCTAATCTTGCCCTAACCAATCTTCTATTCTTAACATATGTAAAGAAAGCTTTAGGATTCTCCTTAATCCTATCAGCCAAAGTCTTTTCGTGTCCCCTCTTAGCTCTCCTCAACTCACTCTTTAGCTCCCTCCTGGCTAATCTATAGCTATCCATTGCACTAACCGAGCCTTCAAGCCTCATCCTGACATAAAAAACCTCCTCTTCTGCAGAAAATGCAGATGTATGGGATTGAGGGTGATTGAGCTAATTGGATTAGGAATTGGCTAGCTGATAGAAGACAGAGGGTGGTAGTTGATGGAAATTATTCATCATGGAGTTCGGTTACAAGTGGTGTACCTCTGGTAAACCTCCTCTGCACCCCCTCCAATGCCTCCACATCTTTCTTATAATGCGGAGACCAGAACTGTACACAATACTCCAAATGCGGCCGCACTAGAGTTTTTTACAGTTGCAACATGACGTTGCGGCTCTGAAATTCAATCCCCCTACCAATAAAAGCCAAGACTCCATATGCCTTCTTAACAACCTTATCGACTTGATTGCCAACTTTCAGGGATCTACGCACATATACACCTAGATCCCTCTGTTCATCAACACTATTAAGAGTCCTACCATTAGCCCTATAGTCTACACATTTGTTATTCCTGCCAAAGTGAATTACCTCACACTTTTCCACATTAAACTCCATTTGCCACCTCTCAGCCCAGCTCTGCAACTTGTCCAAGTCTCTCTGCAAACTAGAACACCCCTCTTCACTATCTACCACTCCTCCGACTTTGGTGTCATCCGCAGTTCTGGTTTCCTTTCTAAGTGGGAAGAATCTCTCTACCTCTACCCTATCCATCCTCTCATTATCTTATATGTCTCTATAAGATCCCCCCTCAACCTTCTAAACTCCAATGAGTACAAACCTAGCCTATTCAATATCTCTTCATAATCTAACCTGCTCATCTCCAGCATCAGCCTGGTGAAACATCTCTGTATTCCCTCCAAGGCCAGGAATGGTTGTTGCAGGTTCCAGGCTTCAAATGTTTCAGTCAGAGTAGAGAAGGAGGTAGAAGTGGGGGGAGGAGTGGCATTATTAGTCAAAGATTGTATCACAGTGACAGAAAGGAAGTTTGATGAGGACTTGTCTGTTGAGGTAGTATGGGCTGAGGTTAGAAACAGGAGAGGAGAGGTCATAGACATAGAACATAGAACAATACAGCACAGAACAGGCCCTTCGGCCTTCGATGTTGTGCCGACCAAAATAAAAAGCAATGCCCCTCCAAACTAAACCATTCCCTTCTCCTCCATATACTTATCAATTAACCTCTTAAACTCCACCAAACTTGGCGCATCTACAACAGCTGCAGGCAGGGCATTCCACTCCCTAATCACTCTTTGAGTAAAGAACCTACCTCTGATATCCGTCCTATAACTCATACCCCTTAATTAAAGCTGTGTCCCCTAGTGCTAGCTTTCTCCATCCTAGGAAAAAGGCTATCACTGTCCACCCTATCTAAACCTCTAATCATCTTATATGTTTCGATCAGGTCCCCTCTTAGCCGCCTCCTTTCTAACGAAAACACCTCAAATCCCTCAGCCTCTCCTCATAAGACCTGCCCTCCATACCAGGCAACATCCTGGTAAACCTCCTCTGTACCCTCTCCAATGCCTCCACATCTTTCTTATAATGTGGCGACCAGAACTGCACACAATACTCCCAGTGCGGCCGCACTAGAGTTTTGTACAGCTGCAACATGATGCTGCGGCTCCTAAATGCAATCCCCCTACCAATAAAAGCTAAGACTCCATAAGCCTTCTTAACAACTTTATCCACTTGACTGCCTACTTTCAGGGATCTATTGACACATACACCAAGCTCCTTCTGTTCCTCAACACTATTAAGAGCACTACCATTAGCCCTATACTCTACACATTTATTGTTCCTGCCAAAGTGCATTACCTCACACTTTTCCACATTTAACTCCATTTGCCACCTCTCGGCCCAGCTCTGCAACTTGTCCAAGTCACTCTGTAAACTAAAACACCCCTCTTCACTATCTACCACACCACCAACTTTAGTATCATCTGCAAATTTACTGATCCTGGTCACCCTGTAGGAGTCTTTTATAGACCTCCTAAAAGTTCTAGAGAGGTAGAGGAAAGGATTGCAAAGTCGATCCTGGACAGGAGTGAAAGTAATAGGGTAATTGTTATGGGGGACTTTAACTTTACTAATATTGATTGGAATAGCTATAGCTCTAGCTTGTTAGAGGGGTCAGTTTTTATACAAAGTGTGCAGGAAGGTTTTTTGACTCAGTATGTAGATAGGCCAACTAGAAGTGAGGCTACATTGGATTTGGTGCTGGGCAATGAGCCAGACCAGGTGCTAGACTTGGAAGTTGGTGAACATTTTGGTGATAGTGACCACAATTCGGTTACGTTCACCTTAGTGATGGATAGGGATAGGCATGAAGCAGGGGGCAGTAGTTATAGCTGAGGGAATGGTAATTATGAGGCCATTAGGAGGGAATTAGGGTGCATAGGTTGGACTAGGAAACTACAGGGACTGGGCACATCTGAAATGTGGAGCTTATTCAAGGAGCAGCTACTGCGAGACCTTGATAAGTATGTCCCTGTCAGGCAAAGAGGAAATGGTCGAGTAAGGGAACCTTGGTGTACGAAAAAAGTTAATTCGCTGGTTAAAAGGAAAAAGGAGGCTTATGTCAGGATGAGGCTTGAATCTTTGTAATTTTCTGCCATTGAAGTGGTGAAGGCTACCTCACTGAGTATATTTAAGTCATGGGTAGAAAGGTTTCTGATCGACAAGGGAATTAAGGGTTATGGGGAGAAAGCAGGAAAGTGGAACTGAACCACTACAGATCAGCCGTGATCTTATTGAATGGCGGGGCAGGCTCGAGGGGCTGGATGACCGACTCCTGCTCCTATTTCTTATGTTCTTATGAGAGACTGGAGAGTGTGGGTCAGTGAGGAACAGAGTGTGAGTGATCGGGGGTGGGAGTGAGTCAGTGGGGGACGGAGTGAGTGACCAGCAGAGGGTGTGGGTCAGTGAGGGATGGAGTGAGCAACCGGGGGTGGGAGTGGGTCAGTGGGGGACGGAGTGTGTGACCAGAGGGTATGGGTCAGTGGGGGATGAAGGAGGTCAATCCTCTGCCCATTGGGTACCTGGTGATGCCCGTTGCCACGGTGATGTCCGCGGTAGGAATGACACATCCAATCTCGTCAGAGGCATCGTCGCAATGAGCCATCCGGTCACATCTGTGAGCGGCTCTGATACACATTCCCGTGTCGGCACACCGAAACTCCGACAGGAGACAACCTCTGGAAGAGGGAGTGGGAGAGGAGCCAGTCCCTGGGGAAGGACAACACATCAGAGAGTTACTGCAGGAAGCGAGGAACACCAAGCTCACATACAGCATGCACACGACATACACACACACTCCTGACATACACGTGACACACACACAACATGCAAACATACTCCTGACACACACACAGCATGTACACACACTCCAGCGTGCACATAAAGCACGTACACATGCTCTTGGTACGCACATAGACTCCCGGCTCACACACTGAACGTGCACACGTTCCTGGCACTTACATGGCACATATGCACATACCCAACATGCACACAGAATGCACGCACAGGGCACGCACACACACGTTTCCGATTCACACCACTCCCAGCGCTCTTCCAGCACACACACACTCCCGTTGCCCATACGTACACACTTGTTGATGGGAGATATTCATCTTGGAGTTCGGTGACAAGTGGTGTACCTCAGGGGTCTGTTTTGGGGCCCCTGCTGTTTGTAATTTTTATAAATGATCTGGATGAGGGTATTGAAGGATGGATTAGTAAATTTGCAGATGACACTAAAGTCGGTGGAGTGGTAGATAGTGAAGAGGGGTGTTATAGTTTGCAGAGAGACTTGGACAAGTTGCAGAGCTGGGCCGAGAGGTGGCAAATGGAGTTTAATGTGGAAAAGTGTGAGGTAATGCACTTTGGCAGGAATAATAAATGTGTAGAGTATAGGGCTAATGGTAGGATTCTTAATAGTGTTGATGAACAGAGGGAACTTGGTGTATTTGTGCATAGATCCCTGAAAGTAGGCAGTCAAGTCGATAAGGTTGTTAAGAAGTCATATGGAGTCTTAGCTTTTATTGGTAGGGGGATTGAATTTCGGAGCCGCAACGTCATGTTGCAACTGTACAAAACTCTAGTGCGGCCGCACTTGGAGTATTGTGTGCAGTTCTGGTCCCCACATTATAAGAAAGATGTGGAGGCATTGGAGAGGGTACAGAGGAGGTTTACCAGGATGTTGGCTGGTATGGAGGGCAGGTCTTATGAAGAGAGGCTGAGGGATTTGAGGTTGTTTTAGTTAGAAAGGAGGCGGCTAAGAGGGGACCTAATCGAAACATATAAGATGATTAGAGGTTTAGATAGGGTGGACAGTGATAGCCTTTTTCCTAGGATAGAAAAAGCTAGCACGAGGGGACACAGCTTTAAATTAAGGGGTGATAGTTATAGGACGGATATCAGAGGTAGGTTCTTTACCCAAAGGGTGGTTCGGGAGTGGAATGCCCTGCCTGCAGCAGTTGTAGATGCGCCAAGTTTGGTGGCGTTTAAGAGGTTAGTTGATAAGTATATGGAAGAGAATGGAATGGTTTAGTTTGGAGGGGCATTGCTTTTTATATCGGTCGGCGCAACATCGAAGGCCGAAGGGCCTGTTCTGTGCTGTAATGTTCTATGTTCTATGTTCTTGGCTCACAGGCACATGATGTGTGCTCCCACATATACAATTCACTCATATCCACACACATGACACAGCTCATACACACTGTGTGCACACTCATTGCCCCACACACTCTCACCCTACATGCTGATGCCCCAACGTTCACATCTCCAAACACAGACTGCCTGCAGCAGTTGTGGACTCGCCTACTTTGGGGGCATTCAAACGTTCGGTGGATAGGCATATGGATGATATTGGAATAGTTTAGGTTAGAGGGTCCACTGGCCGGCGCAACATCGAGGGCCGAAAGGCCTGTATGCACTGTAATGTTCTATGTTCTAGGTTGCCCAAAGTGATAGAACATAGAACACTACAGCACAAACAGGTCCTTCGGCCCACGAGTTGTGCTGATCACATCTATACCTACCAATCCACAGACCTATCTATAACCCCCTATTCCATGAGTTCCCAATTACTCATCCAAAGGTCTTTTAAAAGACCCCAGCGAGTTCGCCTCTACCACCTCCGACGGCAGTCGGTTCCATTCACTCACCACCCTCTGAGTAAAAAACCTACCCCTGACATCTCCTTTGTATTTGCTTCCCTGCACCTTAAATCTGTGTCCTCTCGTAGTGACCATTTCAGCTTGGGGAAATAGTCTCTGAGAGTCCACCCTATCTATTCCTCTCAACATTTTATAAACCTCTATCAGGTCGCCTCTCAACCTACGTCTTTCCAGTGAGAAGAGTCCCAGCTCCCTCAACCTATCTTCATAAGGCCTGCCTCCCAATCCAGGCAACATCCTTGTAAATCTCCTCTGCACTCTCTCAATAGCTTCGACATGCTTCCTATAGTGAGGCGACCAGAACTGCACACAGTACTCCAAGTGGGGTCTGACAAGAGTCTTATAGAGCTGCATCATTACCTCCCGACTCCTAAACTCAATCCCTTGATTAATGAAGGCCAGTACACCATACGCCTTCTTGACCACTTGCTCCACCTGTGTGGCCGATTTAAGAGTCCTATGGACCCGGACCCCGAGATCCTTCTGCTCTACAACACAGCTAAGACTCCTACCCCTTATCTTGTACTCCTTCATCACATTATTCCTGCCAAAATGGACCACTACACATTTATCCGCGTTGAAGTCCATCTGCCACATCTCCGCCCAGTCTTGCATCCTGTCTATGTCCCGCTGCAACTTTTGACATCCCTCCAGACAATCCACAACACCACCGACTTTTGTATCATCGGCGAACTTACGCATCCCTCCACTTCCTCATCCAGGTCATTTATGAAAATGACAAACAGCAGGGGTGTCAGAACAGATCCGTGGGGCACTCCACTGGTTACCGACCTCCATGCAGAACAAGACACATCCACAACCACTCTCTGCCTTCTGCCGGCAAGCCAGTTCTGGATCCACGAGGCCAAAGCTCCTTGGATCCCATGCCCTCTCACCTTCTCCAGAAGCCTTGCACGTGGGACCTTATCAAACGCCTTACTAAAGTCCATGTACACTACGTCCACCGCCCTTCCTTCGTCAATGTGTTCAGTCACATTTTCGAAGAACTCAACTAGGCTCGTAAGGCATGACCTGCCCTTGACAAAACTGCTGACGATTTCTGATCAGTCCAAACTTCTCCAAATACTCATAAATCTTATCCCTCAGAAGCCTCTCCATCAGCTCACCAACCACTGAAGTCAGACTCACCGGTCGGTAATTTCCTCGACTATCCCTGTTCCCTTTCTTAAAAATAGGAACCACATCCGCAATCCTCCAATCCTCCGGAACCTCTCCCGTTTCCATGGACAATGCAAAGATGATCGCCAGGGGCTCTGCAACCACTTCCCTCACCTCCCACAATAACCTGGGGTACATCCCATCCGGTCCCAGCGACTTGTCTATGTTGATAGAATTTAACAGGTCTAACACATCCTCTTTCCTAACATCCACATGCTCAATCTTTTCCATTTGCCTCAAACCTTCAGTACACCTGCATGTACTTGTTTTTATCCTACAGGTGCTTTGGTCTACCTTGTTTAACAAGGGACATACACGCGATGGGTCGTGAGAGGGCTGCTCTTGGATTTTTTCGAGAGTATCCTAGTGCTTCACGTCGTTAGTGTACACTTGACCTGGACCATTTGATGGGCAACATGACAGCTCAGTGACTATCGCAGTGCTGTGCAGATACATGGATTTGGGCCTGTGTCTGTGGGAGTTCGCTCATTCTCCCCGTGCTTGCGTGGGTTTTGTCCGGGCGCTCCGGTTTCCTCCCACATCCCAAAGATGTGTTCTTAGGCTAATTGGCAAAACAGATTCCCCGTAAATTGTCTCAAATTTGGTTTTTAATTCAAAGGTCTATAAACATTGACAGGTATTGAGGGATGGATCAGTAAATTTGCAGATGATACTAAAGTTGGTGGAGTGGTAGATAGTGAAGAGGGGTGTTTTAGTTTACAGAGTGACTTGGACAAGTTGCAGAGCTGGGCCGAGAGGTGGCAAATGGAGTTTAATGTGGAAAAGTGTGAGGTAATGCACTTTGGCAGGAACAATAAATGTGTAGAGTATAGGGCTAATGGTAGGGCTCTTAATAGTGTTGAGGAACAGAAGGATCTTGGTGTATGTGTCAATAGATCACTGAAAGTAGGCAGTCAAGTGGATAAAGTTGTTAAGAAGGCATATGGAGTCTTAGCTTTTATTGGTAGGGGGATTGAATTTCGGAGCCGCAGCATCATGTTGCAACTGTACAAAACTCTAGTGCGGCCGCACTTGGAGTATTGTGTGCAGTTCTGGTCGCCACATTATAAGAAAGATGTGGAGGCATTGGAGAGGGTACAGAGGAGGTTTACCAGGATGTTGCCTGTATGGAGGGCAGGTCCTATGAAGAGAGGTTGAAGGATTTGAGGTTGTTTTCGTTAGAAAGGAGGCGGCTAAGAGGGGACCTTATTGAAGCATATAAGATGATTAGAGGTTTAGATAGGGTGGACAGTGATAGCCTTTTTCCTAGGATGGAGAAGCTAGCACGAGGGGACACAGCTTTAAATTAAGGGGTATGAGTTATAGGACGGATATCAGAGGTAGGTTCTTTACTCAAAGAGTGATTAGGGAGTGGAATGCCCTGCCTGCAGCTGTTGTAGATGCGCCAAGTTTGGTGGCGTTTAAGAGGTTAATTGATAAGTATATGAAGAGAAGGGAATGGTTTAGTTTGGAGGGGCATTGCTTTTTATTTTGGTCGGCACAACATCGAAGGCCGAAGGGCCTGTTCTGTGCTGTATTGTTCTATGTTCTATGTATCGCAGTTAGAACATAGAACCATAGAACATTACAGCCAGAACAGGCCCTTCGGCCTTCGATGTTGCGCCGACCAATATAAAAAGCAATGCCCCCTCCAAACAAACATTCCCTTCTCTTCCATATACTTATCAACTAACCTCTTAAACGCCACCAAACTTGGCGCATCTACAACTGCTGCAGGCAGGGCATTCCACTCCCGAACCACCCTTTGGGTAAAGAACCTGCCTCTGATATCCGTCCTATAACTATCACCCCTTAATTTAAAGCTGTGTCCCCTTGTGCTAGCTTTTTCCATCCTAGGAAAAAGGCTATCACTATCCACCCTATCTAAACCTCTAATCATCTTATATGTTTCGATTAGGTCCCCTCTTAGCTGCCTCGTTTCTAACGAATACAACCTCAAATCCCTCAGCCTCTCCTCATAAGACCTGCCCTCCATACCAGGCAACATCCTGGTAAACCTCCTCTGTACCCTCTCCAAAGCCTGACATCCTTCTTATAATGCAGGGACCAGAACTGCACACAATACTCCAAGTGCGGCCGCACTAGAGTTTTGTACAGTTGCAACATGACGTTGCGGCTCCGAAATTCAATCCCTCTACCAATAAAAGCCAAGACTCCATATGCCTTCCTAACAACCTTCTCGACCTGACTGCCTACTTTCAGGGATCTATGCACATACACACCAAGATCCCTCTGTTCATCTAGACTACTAAGAATCCTACCATTTGCCCTATACTCGACACATTTATTATTTCTGCCATAGTGCATTACCTCACACTTTTCCACATTAGAGGTAGAGGTAGAGGTAGGAACATCGGGGTAGCGGCACGGGCTCGTTGGGCCAAAGGGCCTGTTTCCCGAGCTGTTTTGTTCTTTGTTCTTTACATCCTCCCAGATCACTTTCCACCATGAATGCCGAGGCAAAGTACTCATTAAGCACCTCTGCCATTTCTTCCGGATTCACACAGACTTTTCCCCCTTCACCTTTTATAGGCCCTATCCCTTCTCTTCTCATCCTTTTACTTTTCACATATTTGTAGAAGGCCTTGGGATTCTCCTTAATGTGACCTGCCAAAGTCTTCTCATGACCCCTTCTGGCTCTCCTAATTTCCTTTTTAAGTTCCCTTCTACACACCTTATACTCCTCTAGATCCCTGACATCCCCTAGTTCTCTGAACCTTTTATACACCTTTCTTTTCTTCCTGACTAGATTCACCACAACCTTCGTGCACCACGGTTCCCGCGTCCTACCAAAACCTCCTTGACTCCTCGGAACATTGTCTTGCAGAGCCCCAGACAAACATTCCTTGAATATCTGCCACTTTCCTTCTGTACTCTTCCCCAAGAACACCTCCTTCCAGTTTATTCATCCAATTACCTGCCTAATGCTTTCATATTCTTTTCTGGTCGCCTCACTATAGGAAGGACGTGGAAGCTATTGAAAGGGTGCACAGGAGATTTACAAGTGTGTTGCCTGGATTGGGAGGCATGCCTTATGAAGACAGGTTGAGGGAGCTGGGACTGTTCTCCCTGGAGAGACGAAGGTTGAGAGGCGACCTGATAGAGGTTTACAAGATGTTGAGAGAAATATATAGGGTGGACTCTCAGAGACTATTTCCCAGGGCTGAAATGGTCGTGACGAGAGGGCACAGATTCAAGGTGCAGGGAAGCAAGTACAGAGGGGATGCTAGGGGAAAGTTTTTCACTCAGAGGGCGGTGAGTGAATGGAATCGGCTGCCGTCGGTGGTAGTCGAGGCGAACTCGCTGGGGTCTTTTAAAAGACTTCTGGATGAGTATATGGGATCCAATGGGATTCGGGGTTATAGATAGGTCTATGGCTGGGTAGGTTTTGATGTGTTCGGCACAACTTGGGGGCCGAAGGGCCTGTTTGTGCTGTAGTGTTCTATGTTCTATATTCCCCTTACTCCAGACATACACCTTCCTAGCCTGCCTGATCCTATCTCTTTCCACTGCTATCGTGAAAGAGATAGAATTATGATCTCCATTCCCAAGATGCTCACCTACCGTGAGATCCGACACCTGCCCTGGCTCATTAGCAAGCACCAGGTCAAGTACAGCCTCTCCCCTCGTAGGCTTTTCCACATACTGTGTCAGAAAACCTTCCTGAACACACCTAACAAACTCCTCACCATCCAAACCCCTTACCTTTGGGATATTCCAGTCAATGTTTGTGAAATTGAAATCTCCCATCACGACAACCCTGTTATTTCTACATCTGTCTAGGATCTGTTTCCCCATCTGCACTTCAACTTCCCTGTCGCTATTGAGCGGCCTATAGAATACACCCAGCAAAGTTATCGAGACTTTGCTGTTCCTAACTTCCACCCACAGAGACTCCGTAGACAATCCCTCCCCGTCTTCCACCTTCTCTACAGCCATGACACTGTCCCTGATCAACAGTGCCACACCACCTCCTCTTTTGCCCCCAACCCTGTCCCTCCAGAAGCACCTGAATCCCAGCACCTGAAGTACCCAGTCCTGTCCCTGAGACAACCAAGTCTCTGTAATGGCCACCACATCACACTCCCAAGCAGCAATCCACGCCCTAAGCTCATCTACCTTATTTACTACACTCCTGGCATTAAAATAGACACACCTCAGCCCCTCAGTCAGGATATTTCCCTTTTCCACCACCAGCCTAACTCCCCTCTCAGAGTGCCTACAGTCCTTCCCTACCTGGGAACTAACCTCCTTATTCACCGTCCCATCGATATTCCCACCACCCAGCTTTTCTAGTTTAAAGATCCCCAGTAGCCCTAGCCAGTCTACCTGCCAAGATATTAGTCCCCCTAGAATTCAAGTGCCACCCATCCTTACTGTACAGGTCACACCTGCCCCTAAAGAGGTCCCAATGATCTATGAACCTGAATCCCTGCCCCCTGCTCCAGTCCCTCAGCCATGCATTCATCCTCCACCTCATTTGATTCCTGCTCTCATTCCCCCGAGGCGCAGGCAGCAATCCTGAAATTACTGCCTTCACTTTTCTCCTCCTCAGCTTCCTACCCAGTTCTCTATAATCCCTTTTGATGACTGCCTCCCTCTTCCTGCCTATGTCTGCAGTACCTTTATGCACCACAACTTCAGGTTCCTCACCCTCCCCTTTCAAGATGTCTGGGAGGCGTCCAGAAACATCCCAAATCCCAGCTCCAGGAAGACAAACCACCATCCGCTACTCTCTGATCTGGGATATGATTAGGTAGGGGAAGAATGAAGAGCCAGAAATGGAAGGGGAGTGGAAAACAGGAAGGGAGAGAGAGAGACGCCAAAGCTGAGAGGATGGGGGAGAGGAGGTGTAATACTTCCAAGTTTGCTGGTGATGCAAAACGAGGGTGGAACGTATGTTGTCAGGGGAGGGTGCAAAGAACTTCAAGGAGAATATCAGTGTACATGGAAAAGTAGTAAATTGGATTAGACACTAGGTCAATGGAAGAATGATGTAGAGCTGCCGGTGTTGGACTGGGGTAAACACAGTAAGAAGTCTCACAACCCCAGGTTAAAGTCCAACAGGTTCATTTGACAGTAATCTTACACACACCTGACAAAAGAACACTGTTTCTGAAAGCTTGTGAGATTACTATCAAATAAACTGGTTGGATTCTAACCTGGTGTTGTGTGACTTTTTAACAATGGAAGAAGCCAGAGAGTGGTTGTGGAGGATTGTTTCTCTGAGTGGAGGTCTGTGACTAGTGGAGTGCCACAGGGATCGGTATTGGGTCCATTATTGCTTGTCATCTATATCAATGATCTGGATGATAACGTGGTAAATTGGATCAGCAAATTTGCTGATGATAAAAAGATTGAAGGTGTAGTAGACAGTGAGGAAGGTTTTCAAAGCTTGCAGAGGGATTTGGATCAACTAGAAAAATGGGCTGAAAAATGGCAGATGGAGTTTAATGCAGACAATGTGAGGTATTGCACTTTGGAAGGACAAACCAGGGTAGAACACACAAGGTAAATGGTAGGACTCTGAAGAGTGCAGTACAACAGAGGGATCTGGGAATACAGATACATAATTCCCTAAAAGTGGTGTCACAGGTAGATAGGGTCATAAAGAATGCTTTTGAAACACTGGCCTTTATAAATCAAAGTACTGAGTATAAGAGTTGGAATGTTATGGTGGGGTTGTATAAGACATTGGTGAGGCTGAATTTAGAGTATTGTGTGCAGTTTTGGTTACATAATGTTCACAAAGCAGAGGGACATGTTGACTGGGAGTGTCTCAGAGGGAGGTGTTGACCCATTAGAGAAAATCTCCATTACAAGGGAGGAAGTGTTAGGTTCCCAGAGTCTGATGGCATCTATCCTAGACTGCTCAGGTGAGACAAGAAATGAAATTGCTGGGCCTCTAATGGAAATCTTTATCTCTTCACTGGACACAGTTGAGGTCCCAGAGGATTGGAGGATAGCGAATATCGTCCCGTTATTTAAGAAAGTTAGCAAGGATAACCTGGGTAATTATAGGCTGGCGAGCTTGACATCTGTGGTAGGGAAATTGTTGGAGAGGATTCTTAGAGATAGGATGTATGTGCATTTAGAACGGAATAATCTCATTACTGATAGACACAGAACATAGAACATTACAGCGCAGTACAGGCCCTTCGGCCTTCGATGTTGAGCCATCCTGGAAATTATAGACCGGTGAGCCTGACTTCTGTGGTGGGCAAAGTCTTGGAAAGAATTATAAGGGATAGGATTTATAAGCATCTAGGGAGAAATAAATTGATTAGGGATAGTCAGCACAGTTTTGTGAAGGGTAGGTCGTGCCTCACAAACCTTATTGAGTTTTTTGAGGAGGTGACCAAAGAGGTAGATAAGGGTAAGGCAGTTGATGTAGTGTATATGGATTTTAGCAAAGCGTTTGATAAGGTTCCCCATGGTAAGCTACTGCAGAAAGTGCAGATGCATGGGATTGAAGGTGATTTAGCAGTTTGGATTAGGAATTCGCTAGCTGATAGAACATAGAACATAGAACACTACAGCACAAACAGGCCCTTCAGCCCACAAGTTGAGCCGAACACATCAAAACCTACCTAGCCATAGACCTATCTTTAACCCCCAATCCCATTGGATCTCATCCAGAAGTCTTTTAAAAGACCCCAGCGAGTTTGCCTCGACCACCACCGACGGCAGCCGATTCCATTCGCTCACCACCCTCTGAGTGAAAAACGTTCACCTAGCATCCCCTCTGTACTTGCTTCCCTGCACTTTAAATATGTGCCCGCTCGTCGCGACCATTTCAGCCCTGGGAAATAGTCTCTGAGAGATCACCCTATCTATTCCTCTCAACATCTTGTAAACCTCTATCAGGTCGCCTCTCAACCTTCGTCTCTCCAGGGAGAACAGTCCCAGCTCCCTCAACCTGTCTTCATAAGGCATGCCTCCCAATCCAGGCAACATCCTTGTAAATCTCCTCTGCACCCTTTCAATAGCTTCCACGTCCTTCCTATAGTGAGGCGACCAGAACTGCGCACAGTACTCCAAGTGTGGTCTGACAAGGGTCCTATAAAGCTGCAGCATTACCTCCTGACTCCTGAACTCAATCCCTCGATGAATGAAGGCCAGTACACTGTAAGCTTTCTTAACCACATCCTCCACCTGGGAGGCCGATTTGAGAGTCTTATGGACCCGGACCCCAAGATCCCTCTGCTCTTCCACACAGCTAAGACTCCTACCTTTGATAGTGTACTCATTCATCCCGTTGGATCTGCCAAAATGGACCACAACACATTTATCCGCGTTGAAGTCCATCTGCCACTTCTCCGCCCAGTCTTGCATCCTGTCGATGTCATGCTGCAACTTCTGACATCCCTCCAGACCATCCACAACACCACCGACCTTCGTGTCATCGGCAAACTTACTCACCCATCCCTCCACTTCCTCATCCAGATCATTTATGAAAATGGCAAACAGCAAGGGTCCTAGAACAGATCCCTGGGGCACTCCACTGGTGACCGACCTCCATGCAGAAAAAGAGCCATCCACAACCACCCTCTGCCTTCAGCAGGCAAGCCAGTTCTGGATCCACAAGGCCAAAGCCCCTTGGATCCAACGGCCTCTCACCTTCTCAAGAAGTCTTGCATGTGGAACCTTGTCAAATGCCTTGCTGAAGTCCACGTACACCACGTCCACCGCTCTACCTTCATCAATGTGTTCAGTCACATTTTCGAAGAACTCAGTTAAGCTTCAATAGAAGACAGAGGGTGGTGGTTGATGGGAAATATTCAACCTGGAGTGCAGTTACAAGTGGTGTACCTCAAGGATCTGTTTTAGGGCCACTGCTGTTTGTCATTTTTATAAATGACCTAGATGAGGGTGTAGAGGGTTGGATTAGTAAATTTGCTGACGATACCAAAGTGGGGGGACTTGTAGACAGCGAGGATGGATGTTACAGTTTGCAGAGGGGCATAGATAGGTTGCAGAGGTGGCAAATGGAATTCAATATGGATAAGTGTGAGGTGATTCACTTTGGTAGGAATAACAGGCATATGAAATATAGAACATAGAACATTACAGCACAGAACAGGCCCTTCGGCCTTCGATGTTGTGCCGACCAAAATAAAAAGCAATGCCCCTCCAAACTAAACCATTCCCTTCTCTTCCATATACTTATCAATTAACCTCTTAAACGCCACCAAACTTGGCGCATCTACAACAGCTGCAGGCAGGGCATTCCACTCCCTAATCACTCTTTGAGTAAAGAACCTACCTCTGATATCCGTCCTATAACTCATACCCCTAATTTAAAGCTGTGTCCCCTCGTGCTAGCTTTCTCCATCCTAGGAAAAAGGCTATCACTGTCCACCCTATCTAAACCTCAATCACTTATACCTTCAATAAGATCACCTCTTAGCCGCCTCCTTTCTAACGAAAACAACCTCAAATCCTTCAACCTCTCTTCATAGGACCGCCCTCCATACCAGGCAACATCCTGGTAAACCTCCTCTGTACCCTCTCCAATGCCTCCACATCTTTCTTATAATGTGGGGACCAGAACTGCACACAATACTCCAAGTGCGGCCGCACTAGAGTTTTGTACAGTTGCAACATGATGCTGCGGCTCCTAAATTCAATCCCCCTACCAATAAAAGCTAAGACTCCATATGCCTTCTTAACAACTTTATCCACTTGACTGCCCACTTTCAGGGATCTATTGACACATACACCAAGATCCTTCTGTTCCTCAACACTATTAAGAGCCCTACCATTAGCCCTATACTCTACACATTTATTGTTCCTGCCAAAGTGCATTACCTCACACTTTTCCACATTAAACTCCATTTGCCACCTCTCGGCCCAGCTCTGCAACTTGTCCAAGTCACTCTGTAACTATAACACCCCTCTTCACTATCTACCACTCCACCGACTTTAGTGTCATCTGCAAATTTACTAATCCATCCCTCAATACCCTCATCCAGATCATTTATAAAAATTACAAACAGCAGGGGCCCCAAAACAGACCCCTGAGGTACACCACTTGTCACCGAACTCCACGATGAATATCTCCCATCAACCACCACCCTCTGTCTTCTATCTGCCAGCCAATTCCTAATCCAATTAGCTAAATCACCCTCTATTCCACACATCTGCATTTTCTGTAGAAGTCTTCCATGGGCCACCTTATCAAACGCCTTACTAAAGTCCATATATACTACATCAACCGCCTTACCCCCATCCACCTCTTTGGTCACTTTCTCAAAAAACTCAATGAGGTTAGTAAGGCATGACCTACCCTTCACGAAACCATGCTGACTATCCCCAATCAATTCATTTCTCTCTAAATAACTATAAATCCTATCCCTATATAGGGCTAATGGAAGGACCCTTAATAGTGTTGTCTAGCAGAGGGATCTTGGGGTACAAGTACATAGCTCTTTGAAAGTTGGCACCCAGGTTGATAAAGTTGTTAAGAAGGCGTACGGTGTGTTAGCTTTTATTGGTAGAGGGATTGAATATAGGAGCCGTGAGGTTATGTTACAACTGTACAAAACTCTGTTGCGGCCGCACTTGGAGTATTGCGTACAGTTCTGGTCGCCGCATTATAAGAAAGATGTGGAAGTATTGGAAAGGGTGCAGAGGAGGTTTACCAGGATGTTGCCTGGTATGGAGGCAAGGCCTTATGAGGAAAGGCTGAGGGACCTGAGGTTATTTTCATTAGAGAGAAGAAGGTTACACGGTGACCTAATTGAGGCGTATAAGATGATCAAAGGACTCGATAGGGTGGATAGTGAGACCCTTTTTCCTCGGATGGGGATGATCAACACGAGGGGACATAACTTTAAATTAAGAGGTGGTAGTTATAGGACGGATGTCAGAGGCAGGTTCTTTACACAGAGGGTGGTGAGGGCGTGGAATGCCCTGCCTGCAGCAGTTGTGGACTCGCCTACTTTGGGGGCATTCAAATGTTTGGTGGATAGGCATATGGATGATATTGGAATAGTTTAGGTTAGAGGGTCCACTGGCCGGCGCAACATCGAGGGCCAAAGGGCCTGTACTGCGCTGTAATGTTCTATGTTCTACCCCTTATATTGTACTCCTTCATCCCATTATTCCTCCCAAAATGGACCACTACACATTTATCCACGTTGAAGTCCATCTGCCACTTCTCCGCCCAGTCTTGCATCCTGTCTATGTCCCGCTGCAACTTTTGACATCCCTCCAGACCATCCACAACACCACCAACCACCACCAACATCCAGAACACCACCAACCAACTATTTGTATCGTCGGTGAACTTACTAACCCATCCCTCCACTTCCTCATCCAGGTCATTTATGAAAATGACAAACAGCAGGGGTCCCAGAACAGATCCCTGGGGCACTCCACTGGTTACCGACCTCCATGCAGAACAAGACTCATCCACAACCACTCTCTGCCTTCTGCCGGCAAGCCAGTTCTGGATCCACGAGGCCAAAGCCCCTTAGATCCCATGTCCTCTCACCTTCTCCAGAAGCCTTGCATGTCGGACCTTATCAAATGCCTTACTAAAGTCCATGTACACTATGTCCACCACCCTTCCTTCGTCAATGTGTTCAATCACATTTTCAAAGAACTCAACTAGGCTCGTAAGGCACAATCTGCTCTTGACAAAACCATGCTGACTATTTCTAATCAGTCCAAACTTCTCCAAAAGTTCATAAATCTTATCCCTCAGAAGCCTCTCCATCAGCTTACCAACCACCGGTCGGTAATTTCCTGGACTATCCCTGTTCCCTTTCTTAAAGATAGGAACCACATCCGCAATCCTCCAATCCTCCGGAACCTCTCCCGTTTCCGTGGACGATGCAAAGATCATCGCCAGGGGCTCTGCAACCACTTCCCTCACCTCCCTCAATAACCTGGGGTACATCCCATCCGGTCCCAGTGACTTGTCTATCTTGATAGAATTTAACAGGTCTAACACATCCTCTTTCCTAACATCCACATACTCAATGTGAGGTAATGCACTATGGCAGAAATAATAAATGTGTAGAGTATAGGGCAAATGGTAGGATTCTTAGTAGGCTAGATGAACAGAGGGATCTTGGTGTGTATGTGCATAGATCCCTGAAAGTAGGCAGTCAGGTCGAGAAGGTTGTTGGGAAGGCATATGGAGTCCTGGCTTTTATTGGTAGAGGGATTGAAGTCAGACTCACCTCTTTTCTTTACCCAGAGGGTGGTAAGGGTATGGAATGCGCCAAGTTTGGGTGCGTTTAAGTGGTCAGTGGATAGGTTTATGGATGAAAAGGGAATGGTTTAGGTTAGAGGGTCATTGCTTTTTCTCAATTGTTCTGCGCTGTCATGTTCTATGTTCTATGTCAGTAATTTCCTGGACTATCCCTGTTCCCTTTCTTAAAGATAGGAACCACATCCGCAATCCTCCAATCCTCCAGAACCTCTCCCGTTTCCATGGACGACGCAAAGATCATCACCAGGGGCTCTGCAACCACTTCCTTCACCTCCCACAATAACCTGGGGTACATCCCATCCGGTCCCGGCGACTTGTCTATCTTGATAGAATTTAACAGGTCTAACACATCCTCTTTTCTAACATCCACATACTCAATCTTTTCTGTTATGTTGCGCCGACCAATTAAGAAAAAGCAATGACCCTCTAACCTAAACCATTCCCTTTTCATCCATAAACTTATCGACTAACCTCTTAAATGCCATCAACCAATCTTTGAGTGAAGAATCTACCTTGGATGTCCATCCAATATCTCCCACCATGAACCTTAAAGTTATGCCCCCTAGCAACAGCTAACGCTTGGCTTGCTTTATTATCCAGTACCAAGTCCAATGTGGCCCTACCTCTTGTCAGCTTATCCACATATTGTGTCAGGAAACTCTCTTGCACAGACTGTACAAAGATTTACAAGGATGTTGCCTGGATTGGGACTGTACAAAAAGTGTCCCATCTGAACTAATCATAGAACATAGAACACTACAGCACAAATAGGCCCTTTGGCCCACAAGTTGCGCCGATCATATCCCTACCTACCCAGGTGTATCGATGACTCTCAATCCCATTAAATCCCACGTATTCACCCAGAAGTCTTTTAAAAGACCCCAGCGAGTTCGCCTCCACACCAGTGACAGCAGCCGATTCCATTCACACACCACCCTCTCAGTGAAAAACCTACCTCTAACATCTCCTCAGTACTTACTCCCCAGCACCTTAAACCTGTGTTCTCTCGTGGGCACCATTGCAGTGCTGGGAAATAGCCTCCGATAATCCACCCGAACTATTCCTCTCAACATTTTATAAATATCTATCACATCGCCTCTCAATCTTGGTCTCTCTAAGGAGAAGAGACCTAACTCCCTCAACCTATCCTTATAGGGCATGCCTCCCAATCCAGGCAACATCCTTGTAAATCTCCTCTGCACTCTCTCAATAGCTTTCACATTCTTCCTATAGTGAAGCGACCAGAACTGCACACAGTACTCCAAGGATCTTACAAAGTTGCAGCATTACCTCCCGACTCCTAAACACAATCCCTCGATTAATGAAGGCCAGTACTTATCCCTGAAAGAAGGCAGTCAAGTCGATAAGGTTGTTAAGAAGGCATATGGAGTCTCAGCTTTTATTGGTAGGGGGATTGAATTTCGGAGCTGCAACATCATGTTGCAACTGTACAAAACTCTAGTGCGGCCGTACTTGGAGTATTGTGTGCAGTTCTGGTCCCCACATTATAAGAAAGATGTGGAGGCATTGGAGAGGGTACAGAGGAGGTTTACCAGGATGTTGCCTGGTATGGAGGGCAGGTCCTATGAAGAGAGGTTGAAGGATTTGAGGTTGTTTCGTTAGAAAGGAGGCGGCTAAGAGGGGATCTTATTGAAGCATATAAGATGATTAGAGGTTTAGATAGGGTGGACAGTGATAGCCTTTTTTCCTAGGATGGAGAAAGCTAGCACGAGGGGACACAGCTTTAAATTAAGGGTGATAGTTATAGGACGGATATCAGAGGTAGGTTCTTTACCCAAAGGGTGGTTCAGGAGTGGAATGCCCTGCCTGCAGCAGTTGTAGATGCTCCAAGTTTGGTGGCGTTTAAGAGGTTAGTTGATAAGTATATGGAAGAGAAGGGAATGGTTTAGTTTGGAGGGGCATTGCTTTTTATATTGGTCGGCGCAACATCGAAGGCCGAAGGGCCTGTTCTGTGCTGTAATGTTCTATGTTCTACGTTTTAGTACACCATACGCCTTCTTGATCACATCCTCCACCTGCGAGGCCAGTTTAAGAGACCTATGAACCCAGATCTCAAGGTTCGTCTGTTCCTCAACACAGCGAAGAGTCCTTTCCTTGATATTGTACTCCATCCCATTGGTCCTGCCAAAGTGGACCACTACACATTTATCTGCGTTGAAGTCCATCTGCCACAGGGAAGCTGTTGGAGGGGATTCTTAGAGATAGGATGTATAGGCACTTTGAGCGTTGCGATCTGATTAGGGATACACAGCATGGATTTGTTAAGGGGAGGTTGTGACTTACAAATCTGGTAGAATTTTTTGACGAGGTGACGAAAACGGTGGACGAAGGGCGAACCGTTGATGTCGTCCATATGGATTTTAGTAAGGCGTTTGACAAAGTCCCTCATGGGAGGTTAGTTGAGAAGGTCAAGGCAAATGGGATACAAGGACAGGTAGCTAGATGGATAAGTAACTGGCTTGGTAATAGGAGACAGAGAGTAATAGTGGAAGGGTGTTTTTCTAGCTGGAACATAGAACATGGAACATTACAGCGCAGTATAGGCCCTTCGGCCCTCGATGTTGCGCCGGCCAGTGGACCTCTAACATAAACTATTCCAATATCATCCATATGCCTATCCACCGACCATTTGAATGCCCCCAAAGTAGGCGAGTCCACAACTGCTGCAGGCAGGGCATTCCACGCCCTCACCACCCTCTGTGTAAAGAACCTGGAGGTCGGTCACGAGTGCTGTGCCGCAGGGCTCGGTACTGAGACCTCTTCTATTGGTAATATATATAAATGACTTGGAAAAGGGAGTAAGTGGAGTGATCAGCAAGTTTGCAGACGATACAAAGATGGCTGGACTTGCGGATAGTGAGGAGCATTGTCAGGCAATGCAGCAGGACATAGATAGGCTGGTAGCTTGGGCAGATGGAATTCATAGATGGCAGATGGAATTCAATCCTGATAAATGGGAGGTGATGCATTTCGGGAGAAAGAATGTAGAGGGGAGGTATATGATAAAGGGTAGACCTATTAGAACATAGAACATTACAGCGCAGAACAGGCCCTTCAGCCTTCGATGTTGCATCGACCAATTAACAAAAAGCAAAGACCCTCTAACCTAGACCATTCCCTTTTCATCCATAAACTTATCTACTAACCTCTTAAACGCCGCCAAATTTGGCGCATCTACAAATGCAGCAGGCAGGGCATTCCATGCCCTTACCACCCTCTGGGTAAAGAACCTACCTCTGACATACATCCTATAACTATCACCCCTTAATTTAAAGCTATGTCCCCTCGTGCTAGCTAACTCCATCCTAGGAAAAAGGCTATCACTGTCCATCCTATCTAAACCTCTAATCATCTTATATGTTTCAAAAAGGTCTCCTCTTAGCCGCCTTCTTTCTAACGAAAACAACCTCAAATCCCTCAGCCTCTCTTCATAAGACCTGCCCTCCACACCAGGCAACATCCTGATAAACCTCCTCTGTACCCTCTCCAATGCCTCCACATCTTTCTTATAATGTGGCAACCAGAACTGTACACAACACTCCAAGTGCGGCCGCACGAGAGTTTTGTACAGTTGCAACATGATGTTGTGGCTCTGAAATTCAATCCCCCTACCAATAAAAGCTAAGACTCCATATGCCTTCTTAACAACCTTATCGACTATGCCAACTTTCAGGGATCTATGCACATATACACCAAGATCCCTCTGCTCTAAAACACTATTAAGAGTCCTACCACTAGCCCTATACTCTACACATTTGTTATTCCTGCCAAAGTGAATTACCTCACACTTTTCGGCATTAAACTCCATTTGACACCTCTCGGCCCAGCTCTGCAACTTGTCCAAGTCTCTCTGCAAACTATAACACCCCCTCTTCACTATCTACCACTCCTCCGACTTTGGTGTCATCCGCAAATTTACTAATCCATCCTTCAATACCCTCATCCAGATCATTTATAAAAATTACAAACAGCAGGGGCCCCAAAACAGATCCCTGAGGAACACCACTTGTAACCAAACTCCATGATGAATAATTCCCATCAACCACCACCCTCTGTCTTCTATCTGCTAGCCAATTCCTAATCAAATTAGCTAAATCACCCTCAATCCCATACATCTGCATTTTCTGCAGAAGCCTTCCATGGGGAACCTTATCGAACGCCTTACCGAAGTCCATATATACCACATCAACTGCCTTACCCCCATCCACCTCTTTGGTCACTTTTTCAAAAAACTCAATAAGGTTGGTAAGGCACGACCTACCCTTCACAAAACCATGCTGACTATTCCCAATCAATTCATTTCTCTCGAAATAACTATAAATCCTATCCCTAATAATTCTTTCCAATACTTTGCCCACAACAGAAGTAAGAGTCACCGGTCTATAATTCCCAGGAAAGTCTCTATTCCCCTTCTTGAACAATGGACCCATATTCGCTATCCTCCAGTCTTCCGGCACTATACCCGTAACCAACAACAACCTGAAGATCAGAGCCAGAGGCTCTGCAGTCGCCTCTCTCGCCTCCCAGAGAATCCTAGGGTAAATCCCGTCCGGCCCAGGGGACTTATCTAACTTCAAACCCTCAAGGATATCTAGCACATCCTCCCTATCTACTTCAATACTTTCCAGTTTGCAACCCTATATCCCAGTGTTCTCCACAACTACATTTACATCTCCCTGCGTGAATACCGAAGAGAAATATTTGTTCAGTGCCTCTCCAATCTCTTCAGGCTCCACGCACAACTTCCCACTGCTGTCTCTGACTGGCCCTAATCTTGCCCTAACTAATCTTCTATTCTTAACATATCTAAAGAAAGCTTTAGGATTCTCCTTGATCCTGTCAGCCAAAGTCTTCTCATGTCCTCTTTTAGCTCTTCTCAACTCACTCTTTAGCTCCCTCCTGGCTAATCTATAGCTATCCATGCACTAACTGAGCCTTTAAGCCTCATCCTGACATGAGCCTCCTTTTTCCTTTTAACCAGCAAATTAACTTTTTTAGTACACCATGGCTCCATTACACTACCATTTCCTCCTTGCCTGACAGGGACATACTTATCAAGGACTCGCAGTAGCTGCTCCTTGAATAAGCTCCACATTTCAGATGTTCCCAGTCCCTGTAGTTTCCTAGTCCAACCCATGCACTGTAATTCCCTCCTAATGGCCTCATAATTACCATTCCCCCAGCTATAACTGCTGCCCCCAGGTTCGTGCCTATCCCTCTCCATCACGAAGGTGAACGTAACCGAATTGTGGTCACTATCACCAAAATATTCACCAACTTCCAAGTCTAACACCTGGTCTGGCTCATTGCCCAGCACCAAATCCAATGCAGCCTCACCTCTAGTTGGCCTATCTACATACTGAGTCAAAAAAACCTTCCTGTGCACTTTGTATAAAAAAAGATTATTAATAAGATTATTATTAAGATTCTAGAAACACAGAGGGACCTGGGGGTGCAGGTGAACAAGTCTCTGAAGGTGGCAGAGCAAGTGGAGAAGGTTGTGAAGAAAGCATATAATATGTTAGCCTTTATAGGAAGGGGTATAGAGTACAAGAGCTGACCTTTAATGTTGCAGTTGTATAAAAAGTTGGTTAGGCTGGTCACCCTACTACCGGAAGGACTTGGAGAGTCTGGAGAGTGCAGAGGACGTTTACCAGGACGCTGCCTGGTATGGAAGGTCTGAATTACGAGGAGAGGTTGGGCAAATTGAGACTGTTTTCCTTAGAAAGACGTAGACTTAGAGGAGATCTAATAGAGGTGTACAGTACTATGAGGGGTATAGATAGAGTAAACAGGGTTAATCTTTTTCCTATGATGGATTCAAATAGCACGAGGGGTCACGGGCTTAGGGTGAGGGGGGTAAGGTATAATTTGGATGCTAGAGGGAGTTTTTTCACACAGAGGGTGGTGGGGGTATGGAATGCACTGACAAGTAGTGGAGGCAGGTACTCTGGAGTTATTTAAGAAATACTTAGATGGGCACATGAACAGAATGGGAATGGAGGGGTATAGAAAACTGATTTAAAATAGGGATCATGAGCTTTGGGAGTTCCTGGGAAGTGTGTAAATAGATGATGATATTGATGTACTTGTTTTTATCCTACAGGTGCTTTGGTCCACCTTGTTGTCTAACGAGGGGCATACACACGATGGGTCGTGAGAGGACTGCTCTTGGACCTTTTTCGAGAGTATCCTTGTGCTTCACGTCGTTAGTGTACGCTTGACCTGGACCATTTGATGGGCAACACGACAACTCAGTGACTATTCCTGTGCTGTGCAGATACACGGATTTGGGCCTGTGTCTGTGGGAGTTGTGCATTCTCCCCGTGCTTGTGTGGGTTTTCTCCGGGAGCTCCGGTTTCCTCCCACAAACCAAAGATGTGGTCTTAGGCTAAATGGCAAAACAAATTCTCCCTAAATTGTCTCAAATTTGGTTTTTAATCCATAGATCTATAAACATGGAGAGGGATCGCGGGTAGAGGTGGGAGCATCGGGGTGGCGGGGCAGGCTCGTTGGGCCAAAGGGCCTGTTTCGCTTGCTGTTTTGTTTTCCGTTCACTTCTCCACCCAGTCTTGCATCCTATCTATGTCTCGCTGCAGCTTCTGACATTCCTCCAGACCATCCAGGTCCAAATCCATGTATCTGCACAGCACAGGAATAGTCACAGAGCTGTCGTGTTGCCCATCAAATGGTCCAGGTCAAGCGTACACTAACAACGTGAAGCAGTAGGATACTCTCAAAAAATCCAAGAGCAGCCCTCTCATGACCCATCGCATGCCAGGCAGACTGAAAAGATTGAGTATGTAGATATTAAGGAAGCCGA
Organism: Sphyrna mokarran; assembly: GCA_024679065.1. Lineage (NCBI taxonomy): Eukaryota > Metazoa > Chordata > Chondrichthyes > Carcharhiniformes > Carcharhinidae > Sphyrna > Sphyrna mokarran. The sequence continues at coordinate 301,988 of JAGIQG010000007.1, read as the reverse complement.
TGTGTTAGAACTTCTAAATGCTATCAAGAAAGTCCTGGAAATTACTGACCGGTGAGTCTGACCTCAGTGGTTGGTAAGCTGATGCAGAGGCTTCTGAGGGACAAGATTTATGAGCATTTGGAGAAGTTTAGGTTGATTGGAAATAGTCAGCATGGTTTTGTAAAAGGCAGGTCGTGCCTTACAAGCTTAATTGAGTTCTTCGAAAATGTGACTGAACACATTGACGAAGGAAGAGCAGTGGACGTGGTGTACATGGACTTCAGCAAGGCATTTGACAAGGTCCCCCATGCAAGACTTCTTGAGAAGGTGAGAGGCCATGGGATCCAAGGGGCTTTGGCCTTGTGGATCCAGAACTGGCTTGCCTGCAGAAGGCAGAGGGTGGTTGTGGATGGCTCTTTTTCTGCATGGAGGTTAGTCACCAGTGGAGTGCCCCAGGGATCTGTTCTAGGACCCTTGCTGTTTGTCATTTTCATAAATGACCTGGATGAGGAAGTGGAGGGATGGGTGAGTAAGTTCGCCGATGACACGAAGGTCGGTGGTGTTGTGGATGGTCTGGAGGGATGTCAAAAGTTGCAGCAGGACATCGACAGGATGCAAGACTGGGCGGAGAAGTGGCAGATGGACTTCAACGCAGATAAATGTGTTGTGGTCCATTTTGGCAGATCCAACGGGATGAATGAGTACACTATCAAAGGTAGGAGTCTTAGCTGTGTGGAAGAGCAGAGGGATCTTGGGGTCCGGGTCCATAAGACTCTCAAATCGGCCTCCCAGGTGGAGGATGTGGTTAAGAAAGCTTACGGTGTACTGGCCTTCATTCATCGAGGGATTGAGTTCAGGAGTCAGGAGGTAATGCTGCAGCTTTATAGGACCCTTGTCAGACCACACTTGGAGTACTGTGCGCAGTTCTGGTCGCCTCACTATAGGAAGGACGTGGAAGCTATTGAAAGGGTGAAGAGGAGATTTACAAGGATGTTGCCTGGATTGGGAGGCATGCCTTATGAAGACAGGTTGAGGGAGCTGGGACTGTTCTCCCTGGAGAGACGAAGGTTGAGAGGCGACCTGATAGAGGTTACAAGATGTTGAGAGGAATAGATAGGGTGGACTCTCAGAGACTATTTCCCAGGGCTGAAATGGTCGCGACAAGAGGGCACAGATTTAAGGTGCAGGGAAGCAAGTACAGAGGGGATGCTAGGGGAAAGTTTTTCACTCAGAGGGTGGTGAGTGAATGGAATCGGCTGCCGTCGGTGGAGGTCGAGGCGAATTCGCTGGGGTCTTTTAACAGACATCTGGATGAGTATATGGGATCCAATGGGATTGGGGGTTATAGATAGGTCTATGGCTGGGTAGGTTTTGATGTGTTCGGCACAACTTGTGGGCCGAAGGGCCTGTTTGTGCTGTAGTGTTCTATGTTCTATGTTCCATCAACCACCACCCTCTGTCTTCTATCTGCTAGCCAATTCCTAATCCAATTAGCTAAATCACCCTCAATCCCATACATCTGCATTTTCTGCAGAAGCCTTCCATGGGGAACCTTATCGAACGCCTTACTAAAGTCCATATATACCACATCAACTGCCTTACCCCCATCCACCTCTTTGGTCACTTTTTCAAAAAACTCAATAAGGTTAGTAAGGCACGACTTACCCTTCACAAAACCATGCTGACTATCCCAATCAATTTGTTTCTCCTAAATAACTATAAATCCTATCCCTAATAATTCTTTCAATACTTTGCCCACAACAGAAGTAAGACTCACCGGCCTATAATTCCCAGGAAAGTCTCTTCTCACTGGAGAGACGTAGGTTGAGAGGCGACCTGAAGCTGGGGGCAGTAGTTATAGCTTATGTCAGGATGAAGCTGGGACACAGGGTTGTAAACTAGAAAGTATTGAAGTAGATAAGGAGGATCTGCTAGATATTCTTGAGGGTTTGAAGTTAGATAAGTCCCCTGGGCCGGACGGGATTTACCCTAGGATTCTCTGGGAGGCGAGAGAGGCGATTACAGAGCCTCTGGCACTGATCTTCAGGTCATTGTTGGTTACAGGTATAGTGCCGGAAGACTGGAGGATAGCGAATGTGGTCCCATTGTTCAAGAAGGGGAAGAGAGACTTTCCTGGGAATTATAGACCGGTGAGTCTTCCTTCTGTTGTGGGCAAAGTATTGGAAAGAATTATTAGGGATAGGATTTATAGTTATTTAGAGAGAAATGAATTGATTGGGGATAGTCAGCATGGTTTTGTGAAGGGTAGGTCATGCCTTACTAACCTTATTGAGTTTATTGAAAAAGTGACCAAAGAGATGGATGGGGGTAAGGCAGTTGATGTAGTATATATGGACTTTAGTTAGGCGTTCGATAAGGTTCCCCATGGAAGGCTTCTGCAGAAAATATTATGGGGCCTCTGCTGTTTGTAATTTTTATAAGTGATCTGGATGAGGGTATTGAAGGATGGATTAGTAAATTTGCAGATGACACTAAAGTCGGTGGAGTGGTAGATAGTGAAGAGGGGTGTTATAGTTTGCAGCGAGACTTGGACAAGTTGCAGAGCTGGGCCGAGAGGTGGCAAATGGAGTTTAATGTGGAAAAGTGTGAGGTAATTCACTTTGGCAGGAATAACAAATGTGTAGAGTATAGGGCTAATGGTAGGACTCTTAATATTGTTGATGAACAGAGGGATCTTGGTGTATATGTGCATAGATCCCTGAAAGTTGGCAATCAAGTCGATAAGGTTGTTAAGAAGGCATATGGAGTCTTAGCTTTTATTGGTAGGGGGATTGCATTTCGGAGCCGCAACGTCATGTTGCAACTGTACAAAACTCTAGTGCGGGCACACTTGGAGTATTGTGTGCAGTTCTGCTCCCCGCATTATAAGAAAGATGTGGAGGCATTGGAGAGGGTACAGAAGAGGTTTACCAGGATGTTGCCTGGTATGGAAGGCAGGTCTTATGAAGAGAGGCTGAGAGATTTGAGGTTGTTTTCGTTAGAGAGAAGGCGGCTAAGAGGAGACCATATTGAAACATATAAGATGATTAGAGGTTTAGACAGGGTGGACAGTGAAAGCCTTTTTCCTAGGATGGAGAAAGCTAGCACGAGGGGTCATAGCTTTAAATTAAGGGGTGGTGGTTTTAGGACAGATGTCAGAGGTAGGTTCTTTACCCAGAGGGTGGTAAGGGTATGGAATGCCTTGCCTGCTTCAGTTGTAGATGCGCCAAGTTTGGTGGCGTTTAAGAGGTTAGTAGATAAGTTTATGGATGAAAGGGGAATGGTTTAGGTTAGAGGGTCACTGCTTGTTCCTAATTGGTCAGCGCAACATCGAAGGCCGAAGGGCCTGTTCTGCGCTGTAATGTTCTATGTTCTATGTTCTAACACATCCTCTTTCCTAACATCCACATACTCAATCTTTTCTGTTTGCCTCAAACCTGCACTGCAACCTCCCAGTTCACTTTCCACCATGAATACAGAGGCAAAGTACTCGTTAAGCACCTCTGCCATTTCTTCCGGATTCACACAGACTTTTCCCCCTTCACCTTTTATAGGTCCTATCCCTTCTCTTCTCAACGTTTTACTTTTTACATATTTGTAGAAGGCCTTGGGATTCTCCTTAATCTTACCTGCCAAGGCCTTCTCATGACCCCTTCTGGCTCTCCTAATTTCCTTTTTAAGCTCCCTTCTACATACCTTATACTCCTCTAGATCCCTAACATCCCCTAGCTCTCTGAACCTTTTATATATCTTTTTTTTCTTCCTAACTAGGTTCACCACAACCTTCGTGCACCACGGTTCCCGTGTCCTACCAGAACCTCCTTGACTCCTTGGAACGTTGTCTTGCAGTGCCCTAGACAAACATTCCTGGAAAAACCGCCGCTTTCCTTCTGAACACCTCCTTCCAGTTTATACATCCAATTACCTGCCTAATTGATAGAGGTGTATATGATTTTGATGGGTATTGATAGAGTGAATGCAAGGGGGCTTTTTCCACTGAGGCTCGGGGAGAAAAAAACCAGAGGGTATGGGTTAAGGGTGAAAGGGGAAAAGTTTAAAGGGAATATCAGGGGGGATTCTTCACACAGAGAGTGGTGGGAGTGTGGAATGAGCTGCCGGATAAAGTGGTAAATGTGGGGTCACTTTTAGTATTTAAGAAAAACTTGGGACAGGTTTATGGATGAGAGGGGTGTGGAGGGATATGGTTCAAGTGCAGGTCAGTGGGACTAGGCAGAAAAATGGTTCAGCACAGACAAGAAGGGCCAAAAGGCCTGTTTCCGAGCTGTAATTTTCTATGGAATTGGACAGGCTCTGAGTGAGCAAGAACATGGCAATGGAAAAGGATGTGAATATTTGTGAATTTATCCATTTGGATAGACAAAACAGAAAGGCAGAATCATTTTTAAATGGAGAGGGAAGTGTTGATATCCAAAGGGAACTGGGTGTCTTCAGTGAGGGGTCACTAAAAGGAATCATATAGCAAGCAATTAGGAAAGCAAAATTTCTGGTGACCTGCACGGTGAGGGGATGAAAGTGCTGGAGTCAAGTTATATCGAGTCCTGGTGAGACTGCCCCTGGGGTATTGTGTAGAGTTTTAGTCTCCTTTCCCAAAGAGGGATGTATTTGTCAGAGACTAATTCCTGGGATAGTGGGATTCTGTTGAGCAGAGATTGAAGAAACTGGGTCTGCATCTCTCGAATTCGAAGAATAAGAGGTGATCTCATTAAAATTCTCAAAATTCTCACAGAGTGAGAGTGTGGATGTGGGTCAGATGTTTCTTTGGGCTGGTTGAGTCCAGAAGCAGAGACACAGTCTCAGGGTAAGGGGCAGGGCATTTGGGACTCAGATGGGGAGGAATTTCTTCATTCAGAGGGTGGTGAATCTTTAGAATTCTCAAACCCAGAGGCCGTGGAAACTCAGATAGTGAGAATGTTAAAGACTATTCATGACATTGAGAGAAAAGGAAGATAGATTATTACTTGAATGGGTGTAAATTGAAAGAGCTGGATACTCAGCGAGATCTTGGAATCTTCATGTATCAGTCACTGAGAGTAAGCGCGCAGGTACAGCAGGCAGTCAAGAAGGCAAATGGTATGTTGGCCTTCATAATGAGAGGATTTAAGTACAGGGATAGAGATGTTTTATTGCAATTATATAGGGCGTTGGAGTAAAGTGGAATATTGAGGAAGAATATCCTTGCTACAGAGGGAGTACAGCAAAGGTTTACCAGGCCGATTCCTGGGATGGCAGGTTTGTCGTTTAAGGAGAGACTAAGTAAGTTAGGATTATATTCACTGGAGTTTAGAAGAGTGAGCAAAAAACAAAGAACAACACAACACAGGAAACAGGCTGTTCGGCCCTCCAAGCCTGTGCCGCTCATTGGTCCAACTAGACTATTCGTTTGTATCCCTAAGAGGGATCCTTGAGAGAGGGGATCTCGTAGAAACTTATATAGATAGGTCTGTGGATTGGTAGATGTGATCGGCTCAACTCGTGGGCCGAAGGGCCTGTTTGTGCTGTATTGTTCTATGTTCTATAAAATTCTAACAGGGTTTAACAGGGTAGATTCAGAAAGAATGATCCCGATAGTGGGGGGAGAGTTCAGAACTAGGGGTCAGAGTTTGAGGATAAGGGGTAAACCTTTTAGAACTGGAATGAGAAGAAATATCTTCACCCAGAGGGTGGTAAATGTGTGGAATTCACTCCCACAGAGGCCAAAACATTGTGTGATTTCAGGAAGAAATGAGATATGCTCTTTGGACTAAAGGGATCGAGGGATATGGAGGGGAAGGGGGATCAGGATATTGAATTTGATGGTCAGCCATGATTGTAATGAATGGTGGAGCAGGCTCGAAGGGCCGAACGGCCTCCTCCTGCTTCAAGATTTTGTGTTTGTCGACTATCTTGAGAGATGATCTTCACTCACCACAGTACAACTCATCGGAAGCATCACCACAGTCATTAATTCCATTGCAGACCAGTCCTGCTGTTCCTGCTGGGATACAGGCGCCATTGTGACAGCGGAATTCCTCTTGCTGACATTCTTTGTATCCTGGTGAAAATGGAGCTGGCCTGGAGGCTGAACTGGGTCCAGAAGTTGTGGAGTCAGTATCTGGGGAGATAGAGGGAGACACGAGGAATGGTGAGTTATCAGATTCTGGGAGAAATGGATATACCTTGGTGAACAATCACGGAAAGGTCACCAGTTCGCAAGAGAGAGAGAGACTATCAGGTTAAATGTCAATGGTAAATCACAGCAGCTTACTCAGGGATCGAGCAACCCTTGTCAATCACACCTTGCATGATGTTAACCCTGGAATCACCCCCCCTCCCCTCAGCGCTCTGAACCAGATCCACACAACCACCCACAACATTTTAATACATGGTTTGAGAGTGTGAGAATTATCCAGGTGGATAATTATACAAATGGCAGATGGAGTTTACTTGAGATAAATGCGAGGCGATGCATTTTGGTAGATTTAAGCAGGGCAGGACTTATTCAATTAATAGTAGGGTGCTGGGGAGAGTTACAGAACAACGATCTAGGGGTACAGGTTCATAACTCCTTGAAAGTGGAGTCACAGGTGGACAGAGTGGTGAAGAAGGCATTCGGCATGCTTGGTTTCATTGGTCAGAACATTGAATACAGGAGCTGGGACGTCTTCTTGAAGTTGTACAAGACATTGGTAAGGCCACACTTGGAATACTGTGTACAGTTCTGCTCACCCTATTATAGAAAGGATATTATTAAACTAGTTATTAATTATTACTAATTATTGAACCTGCCTGGTTCAATCTACCAAAATGCGTCAGGGAACTGGAAGTGCAGCTCGAGGACCTTCATCTAGTCAGGGAGAGTGAGGAGGTGATAGAGAGGAGTTACAGGCAGGTGGTCACACTGGGGCCTCGGAAGGTAGGCAGATAGATCACGGTCAGGGAGGAGAAAGGTCAGGTACTAGAGAGTCCTCCAGTGGCTGTGCCCCTTAACAATAAGTACTGCTGTTTGAGTACAGTTGCGGAGGGGGGGAACAGCCCACCTGGGGGAACAGCAGTGGCCATGCCTCAGGCGCAGATTTTGGTCCTGTAGCTCAGAAGGGTAGGAAAAGGAGGAGGAAAGCAGTAGGGATGGAAAAAGCTAGCACGAGGGGACACAACTTTAAATTAAGGGGTATGAGTTATAGGACGGATATCAGAGGTAGGTTCTTTACTCAAAGAGTGATTGGGAGTGGAATGCCCTGCCTGCAGCTGTTGTAATGCGCCAAGTTTGGTGGCGTTTAAGAGGTTAGTTGATAAGTATATGGAAGAGAAGGGAATGGTTTAGTTAGAGGGGCATGCTTTTTATTTTGGTCGGCACAACATCGAAGGCCGAAGGGCCTGTTCTGTGCTGTATTGTTCTATGTTCTATGTTCTATGGATAGGGGACTCTATAGTGAGGGGGTGGACAGGCAATTATGTGGACGCAGTCAAGAAACTCAGATCGTAGTTTGCCTCTCTGGTGCCGGGATCTGGGATGTTTCTGATCACATCCGAGGTATCCTGAAGTGGGAGGGAGAAGAGCCAGAGGTTGTGGTCCATATTGGTACCAGTGACATAGGTAGGAAAAGGGAAGAGGTCCTGAAAGGAGAATATAGGGAGTAGGGAAGGGAGTTAAGAAGGAGGAACACAAAGGGTAGTGATCTTGGGATTGCTGCCTGTGTCACGAGACAGTGAGAGTAGGAATGGAATGAGGTGGAGGATAAATGTGTGGCTGAAGGATTGGAGCAGGGGGCAGGGATTCAGGTTTCTGGATCATTGGGACCTCTTTAGGGTCAGGTGTAACCTGTACAAAAATATCGGATTACACTTGAATCCCAGGGGGACCAATATCCTGGCGGAGAGATTTGCTAAGGCTACGGGGGAGAGTTTAAACGAGAATGGTTGTGGGGTGGGAGTCAAAATGAAGTGACTGGGAGAAAGGAGGTTAGTTCACAAATAGAGAAAGCTTGTCAACAGTGTGAGAGGGAGGATAGGCAGGTCATAGAGAAAGGGAGCACTCAGACTGAGGGTCTGAGGTGTGTCTATTTTAACACCAGGAGTGTAGTGAATAAAGTGGATGAGCTCAGGGCCTGGATTGCTGCTTGGGAGTGTGATGTGGTGGCCATTACAGAGACTTGGATGTCTCAGGGACAGGACTGGGTATTTCAGGTGCCGGGATTCAGATGCTTCAGGAAGGACAGGGAGGGAGGTAGAAGAGGTGGTGGAGTGGCACTGTTGATCAGGGACAGTGTCACAGCTGTAGAGAAGGAGGATGCCGTGGAGGGAATGTCTGCAGAGTCTCTGTGGATAGAAGTTAGGAACAGTAAGGTGTCGATAACTTTACTGGGTGTTTTCTGTAGGCCGCCCAATAGTGACAGGGATGCTGAGGAACAGATAAGGAAACAGATCCTGGAAAGGTGTAATAATAACAGAATTGTCATGATGGGACATTTTAATTTTCCAAATATTGACTGGAATCTCCCTAGGGTAAGGAGTTTAGATGGGAAGGAGTTTGCTGGGTGTGTTAAGGAGGGTTTCTTGACACAGTATGTGGATAAGCCTACAAGAGAAGAGGCTGTACTCGATCTGGTATTGGGTAATGAACCTGGATAGGTGTCGGATCTCTCAGTGGGAGAACATTTTGGGGATTGTGATCATAACTCTATCTCCTTCACAAGAGCATTGGAAACAGATAGGATCAGACAAGTTCGAAAATTGGAGTAAGGGGAATTATGAGGCTATCAGGCAGGAAATTGGAGTTTTAAATTGGAAAGAGGTTTTCTCAGGGAAATGTAGGGAAGAAATGTGGCAAATGTTTAGGGAATATTTGTCTGAAGTTCTGCAGAGCAACGCTCCAATGAGACAGGGAAGTTATGGTAGGTTACAGGAACCATGGTGTACAAAGGCTGTAATAAATCTAGTCAAGAAGAAAAAAAAAACTTATAAAAGGTTCAGAGAACTAGGTAATGTTAGAGAGCTGGAAGATTTTACGGCTGATAAGAAGGATCTTGAGAAGAAAATTAGAAGAGCCAGAAGGGGTCATGAGAAGGCCTTGGCAGGCAGGATTAAGGAAAATCCCAAGGCATTCTACAAGAATATGAAGAGCAAGAGGAGAAGGTGGGAAAGAATAGGACCTATCAAATGTGATGATGGGAAAGTTTGTATAGAACTGGAAGAAATAACAGAGGTACTCAATGAATACTTTACTACAGTATTCACAACGGAAAAGCATCTTGGTGGTTGTAGTGCAGACTTGTAATGGACTGAAAAGCTTGAGCAGGTAGATTTTAAGAAAGAGGATGTGTTGGAGCTTTTGAAAAGCATCAAGTTTTGTTCCATTGGAGCAGCACGGAGAGGCAGCGATTTGGGAGAGCGAGAAGTTCGATTGTTAAGTAGTTTTTTAACTTTTCTCTTTGTTTAAAACAGCGAGCGGGAGTAGTTTTTGCCGTTTTTTATTTAAACTAACTTGTAACCGGAAGTCGTCACTAGGAGGCTGCCGGTAGTTGTAGTTTTTAAGCTATATAAGTACTAACCTCTGGGTATCGGCCTCATTGTTCCATTGGAGCAGCACGGAGAGGCAGCGATTTGGGAGAGCGAGAAGTTCGATTGTTAAGTAGTTTTTTAACTTTTCTCTTTGTTTAAAACAGCGAGCGGGAGTAGTTTTTGCCGTTTTTTATTTGAACTAACTTGTAACCGGAAGTCGTCACTAGGAGGCTGCCGGTAGTTGTAGTTTTTCTCTCTGACTCTATAAATTGATGATGAACATCTCGCTAGGGCCATCCCCACCCCCCCACTTCTTGCTTTCAGACAACCGCACAACCTCAAACAGATCATTGTTCGCAGCAAACTACCCAACCTTCAGGAGAACAGTGACCACAATACCACACAACCCTGCCACAGCAACCTCTGCAAGACATGCCAGATCATAGACATGGACGACATCATCAAACGTGAGGATACCATTCACCAGGTGCACGGTACATACTCTTGCAACTCGGCCAACGTTGTCTACCTAATACGTTGCAAGAAAGGATGTCCCGAAGCATGGTATATTGGGGAGACCATGCAAACACTACGACAGCGGATGAATGAGCATCGCTCAACAATCACCAGGCAAAACAGTTCCCTTCCTGTGGGCGAACACTTCAGCAGTCATGGGCATTCGGCCTCCGACCTGCGGGTAAATGTTCTTCAAGGGGGCTTTCGTGATACACGACAGCGCAGAGTCGCTGAACAGAGACTGATAGCCAAGCTCCGCACGCATGAGGACGGTCTTAACAGGGATCTTGGCTTCATGACACACTATCTGTAACCCCCGTAACTTGCCTGGGTTAGCAAAAAACCTCACTTACTGTGCTGTCTGGAGAAAATACACAATTCTCTAACCAATGCTCAGGATTCCCTTCACACACATTGTTAGCCACTTTAACACTTGAATAGCAGGTTAGATGTAAGGATTCGCATTCTAATCAGCAATCTCTGACTGTCTGTGCTGATGTGTGCTATTGCAGACCAGAACACTGCACTTGCCTGAGGAAGACACAGGAGTTGAAAGCTCGCTTTTTTACTATCAAATAAATCGGTTGGATTAATAATTGGTGTTGCTAAATTCTTACTGAGTTCTATAAATTGGTCCAGAGAGGAAACCCGATACTCTACACAAGTAGAATATCCCACCCTCCCCCCTCCTCTAACCTAATAATAAAAGTGTGTGTGAAGTTTTTTTTCTCTCTCCTGGAAATTAAAGTAACAGTGATGGCAGTGCAGGCAGTACGTTGCACCTCCTGCAGTATGTATGAGGTGAGGGACACCAGTAGTGTTCCTGCTGATTACACCTGCAGGAAGTGTGCACATTTGCAGCTCCTTGAGGATCGTGTTAAGGAGCTGGAGCTGGAATTAGAGGAGCTCAGGGTAATTCGAGAGGTTGAGGAGGATATAGGCAGGAGTAACAAAGAGATTGTAACTCCTAAAAGTGATAATTGGGTAACTATTAGGAGGAGGGGTAAGAAGCAATCGGGGAGACAATCCCCTGGGGCTGTTCCCCTCCAAAATAAATTTTCTGTCTTGGAGGCTACAGTTGAGGAAGAATCAACTGGAGCTGACCAAAGGGAGCAGGTCCCTGGGGGTGAGTCTGCTGAGAATGCTAAGGTGGGTGGGTCCACCTCTCGGCCCAGGTCTGCAACTTGTCCGGGTCTCTCTGCAAACTGTAACACCCCTCTTCGCTGTCTGCCACTCCACCGACTTTGGTGTCGTCCGCAAGTTTGCTAGTCCGTCCTTCAGTACTCTCATCCGGATCATTTGTGGGAGTTACGAGCGGCGGGGGCCTCAGGACGGACCACTGAGGTGCACCACTTGTCGCCGGACTCCACGATGAATGTCTCCCGTCGACCGCCGCCCTCTGTCTTCTATCTACTAGCCGGTTCCTAATCCAATTAGCTAAATCACCCTCTTTGGGGGCATTCAAATGTTCGGTGGATAGGCAAATGGATGATATTGGAATAGTTTAGCTTAGAGGGTCCACTGGCCGGCGCAACATCGAGGGCCGAAGGGCCTGTACTACGCTGTATTGTTCTATGTTCTATGTTCTATGTGGGGGGAATAAGAGATTAGGCCTAGTTATAGGAGACTCCATAGTTAGAGGGACAGATAGGAGGGTAAATAGTAATAAACAGGACTCAGGGCTGGTGTGTTGCCTCCCAGGGGCTGGGGTCCAGGATGTCGCAGATCGGGTTTTTAAGATTCTTAAGGGTGAGGGGAGTCAGCCCCAAGTCATAGTTCATGTGGGGACACATGATGTAGGTAGGACAAGGGAAGGGGATATTAAACAGAAATTTATGGAGTTAGGGTGGAAGCTTAGGTCCATAACAGGCAGAGTGGTTATCTCTGGACTCTTGCCTGTGCCAAGAGATAGTTTAGAGATGAACAGAGAAAGGGATAGTTTGAACTCATGGCTGCGTGGATGGTGCAGGAGGGAGGGGTTCAGGTTCCTTAACAATTGGGACTCATTCTGGGATAGGTGGGACCTCTTCAAGAGAGATGGTCTACACCTGAACCAGAGGGGGACTAATATCTTGGGGGGAAAATTTGCTAAGGCTATGATGGGGGCTTTAAACTGATTCGGGGGGGGGTGGGATCCTAAGTAGTTGGGGTGCTGAGAGGGATGAGAGTAAGGGGGTTATAGAAGAGAGATGTAAAACACAGCGGTGTACGGGTGGGGTGGGGCATGGTTTGAGATGCGTATACTTTAATGCAAGGAGTATTCGCAATAAGGGGGAGGAACTTGCAGCTTGGACCAGTACCTGGAACTTCGATGTTGTGGCCATTTCAGAGACTTGGGTAGAGCAGGGACAGGAATGGATGTTGCAGGTTCCGGGGTACAAATGCTTTAGTCGGAGTAGAGAAGGAGGTAGAAGGGGGGGAGGAGTGGCGTTATTGGTCAAAGACTGTATCACGGTGATAGAAAAGAAGTTTGATGAGGACTTGTCTGTTGAGGTAGTATGGGCTGAGATTAGAAACAGGAGAGGAGAGGTCACCCTGTTGGGAGTCTTTTACAGACCTCCTAATAGTTCTAGAGAGGTTGAGGAAAGGATTGCAAAGTCAATTCTGATTAGGAGTGAAAGTAGTAGGGTAATTGTGATGGGGGACTTTAACTTTGCTAATATTGATTGGAATAGCTATAGCTCTAGCTCGTTAGAGGGGTCAGTTTTCGTACAGAGTGTGCAGGAAGGTTTTTTGACTCAGTATGTAGATAGGCCAACTAGAGGTGAGGCTACATTGGATTTGGTGCTGGGCAATGAGCCAGACCAGGTGTTAGGCTTGGAAGTTAGTGAACATTTTGGTGATAGTGACCACAATTCGGTTACGTTCACCTTAGTGATGGACAGGGATAGGCATGAAGCTGGGGGCAGTAGTTATAGCTGGGGGAAGGGTAATTATGAGGCCATCAGGAGAGAATTAGGGTGCATAGATTGGACTAGGAAACTACAGGGACTGGGAACATCTGGAATGTGGAGCTTATTCAAGGAGCAGCTGCTGCGAGTCCTTGATAAGTATGTCCCTGTCAGGCAAGGAGGAAATGGACGAGTAAGAGAGCCTTGGTGTACGAAAAAAGTTGATTTGCTGGTTAAGAAGAAAAAGGAGGCTTATGTCAGGATGAGGCTTGAAGGCTCAGATAGTGCAATGGATAGCTATAGATTAGCCAGGAAGGAGGTAAAAAGTGAATTGAGGAGAGCTAAGAGGGGACACGAGAAGATGTTGGCTGATAGGATTAAGGAGAATCCTAAAGCTTTCTTTCGATATGTTAAGAATAGAAGATTGGTTAGGGCAAGATTAGGGCCAGTCATAGACAGCAGTGGGAAGTTGTGCGTGGAGCCTGAAGAGATTGGTGAGGCACTGAATAAATATTTCTCTTCGGTATTCACGCAGAGTGCTGGAAATGTAGCTATGGAGAGCACTGAGGTACAGGGTTGCAAATTGGGAAGTATTGTAGTAGATAGGGAGGATGTGTTAGAAATTCTCGAGGGTTTGAAGTTGGATAAGTCCCCTGGGCCGGACGGGATTTACCCTAGGATTCTCTGGGAGGCAAGAGAGGAGATTGCAGAGCCTCTGGCTCTGATCTTCAGGTCCTCGTTGGTTACGGGTGTGGTTCCGGAGGACTGGAGGATAGCGAATGTGGTCCCATTGTTTAAGAAGGGGAAGAGAGACCTTCCAGGGAATTATAGGCCAGTGAGTCTTACTTCTGTTGTGGGCAAGGTATTGGAGAGAATTATTAGGGATAGGATTTATAGTTATTTAGAGAGAAATGAATTGATTGGGGATAGTCAGCATGGTTTCGTGAAGGGTAGGTCATGCCTTACTAACCTCATTGAGTTTTTTGAGAAAGTGACCAGAGAGGTGGATGGGGGTAAGGCGGTTGATGTAGTATATATGGACTTTAGTAAGGCGTTTGATAAGGTGGCCCATGGAAGACTTCTACAGAAAATGCAGATGTGTGGAATAGAGGGTGATTTAGCTAATTGGATTAGGAATTGGCTGGCAGATAGAAGACAGAGGGTGGTGGTTGATGGGAGATATTCATCGTGGAGTTCGGTGACAAGTGGTGTGCCTCAGGGGTCTGTTTTGGGGCCCCTGCTGTTTGTAATTTTTATAAATGATCTGGATGAGGGTATTGAAGGATGGATTAGTAAATTTGCAGATGACACTAAAGTCGGTGGAGTGGTAGATAGTGAAGAGGGGTGTTATAGTTTGCAGAGTGACTTGGACAAGTTGCAGAGCTGGGCCGAGAGGTGGCAAATGGAGTTTAATGTGGAAAAGTGTGAGGTAATGCACTTTGGCAGGAACAATAAATGTGTAGAGTATAGGGCTAATGGTAGGGCTCTTAATAGTGTTGAGGAACAGAAGGATCTTGGTGTATAGAACATAGAACATAGAACATACAGCACAGAACAGGCCCTTCGGCCCTCGATGTTGTGCGACCAAAATAAAAAGCATGCCCCTCCTAACTAAACCCATCCTTCTCATCCATATACTTATCAACTAACCTCTTAAACGCCACAAACTTGGCGCATCTACAACAGCTGCAGGCAGGGCATTCCACTCCCTAATCACTCTTTGAGTAAAGAACCCTACCTCTGATATCCGTCTATAACTCATACCCCTTAATTAAAGCTGTGTCCCACTCGTGCTAGCTTTCTCCATCCTAGGAAAAAGGCTATCACTGTCCACACCCTATCTAAACCTCTAATCATCTTATATGCTTCAATAAGATCCCCTCTTAGCCGCCTCCTTTCTAACGAAAACAACCTCAAATCCTTCAACCTCTCTTCATAGGACCTGCCCCCCATACCAGGCAACATCCTGGTAAACCTCCTCTGTACCCTCTCCAATGCCTCCACATCTTTCTTATAATGCGGGGACCAGAACTGCACACAATACTCCAAGTGCGGCCGCACTAGAGTTTTGTACAGTTGCAACATGACGCTGCGGCTCCTAAATTCAATCCCCCTACCAATAAAAGCTAAGACTCCATATGCCTTCTTAACAACTTTATCCACTTGACTGCCTACTTTCATGGATCTATTGACACATACACCAAGATCCTTCTGTTCCTCAACACTATTAAGAGCCCTACCATTAGCCCTATACTCTACACATTTATTGTTCCTGCCAAAGTGCATTACCTCACACTTTTCCACATAAACCCATTTGCCCCTCGGCCCAGCTCTGCAACTTGTCCAGTTCACTCTGTAAACTAAAACACACCCTCTTCACTATCTACCACACCACCGACTTTAGTTCATCTGCAAATTTACTGATCCTCCTCAAAACCCTCATCCAAGAACATTTATAAATTACAACAGCAGGGGCCCCAAAACAACCCCTGAGGCACCACACACTCGTCACCGAAACTCCACAAGAATACTCACCATCAACCACCACCCTCTGTCTTCCTATCCTGCCAGCCAATTCCTAATCCAATTAGCTAAAACACCCTCTATCCCACACATCTGCATTTTCTGCAGAAGCCTTCCATGGGACACCTTATCAAAAGCCTTACTAAACTCCATATATACCACATCAACCGCCTTACCCCCATCCACCTCTCTGGTCACTTTCTCAAAAAACTCAATAAGGCTAGTAAAGCACGACCTACCCTTCACAAAACCATGCTGACTATCCCCAATCAATTCATTTCTCTCTAAATAACTATAATCCTATCCCTAATAATTCTCTCCAATACCTTGCCCACAACAGAAGTAAGACTCACCGGCCTATAATTCCCAGGAAGGT